>MU863632.1:26402-402723 GCA_033575675.1 Parathielavia hyrcaniae
TTTTCATCCGGCCTGCAAGGGTGCGGTTTTCCTGTATAGTAAATAGTTGAAGGTCCGGCACGCCCCCCAGGGCATAGCGGTGTAGGAATAATAATAATATTTCCAGGTCCAATACCGGGCAGGCATCAGGGAAACTTTCCAGAGCCCCTGCAGTCCATGAATTCCGTTGATTGCCGCAATCGCTACCGTCCCAGAGTCCATCATGATGCATACCTACTCTCATCAACCACGGTTTTGCCAGATAATAGACCACATGTACTAAACGAGCCCAAATCATGACAAACGTCCCCATCCACGCATCAGAAACACCAGTGCCAGCACTATTCCAAAAGCATGCAATCCATGGAAGCCCCTCAGAAACACAAACAGGTAAAATTCAAAAATATCCATCCGCAGTTGCCAACTCCAAACAGTGCAACACCCAAACAAAAAAAACGACAGAACCCAGCCACACACCCGCTCAATCTGACAACACATATGGATTCTCCACGGAGCCCACCTCCACCCCATACATGGTCAAGTCAATGACCTCAGCGTCCCCATCAACCTCCATCGCCCCCTCCTCCTCCCCATCCTGCAGCGTCTCTGTGTCCGAGAGCTCCTCCAGCCCGTCCACGTCCATCGCGGCCGGGGCTTCTTCTTCTGCCTCCTCCACAGCCCGGCTCAGCCGGCGGACCACCTCGCTCAGCCTGCGAGAGCTGTTTCGGCCGCCGCCGCCGCCCCTATTGCTGCTGCTGCTGCTGGACGGGCTCAGGGACGGGGTGGGCGACGCGCTCAGCACTAGCACGTCGTCGTCGTCATCGTCGTTGGAGTCGTCGTCGTTGTCGCTGTCTAGGGAAATGACGGTAACACCACCACCACCGCCGCCGCCGCCGCCCGGGACGGGCCTGGGGCTGCTGCCATGGGGAGAGGCGGGGGTGACGGCGCGGGGGCGGTCGGCGGGGGAGAAGCCGTCCTGCACCAAGAGCCAGTCGACAAGATGGCTGTACAGGACGCGGACGACCGACGGGGCAAAGGCGTTGCCGATCTGCTTCTTGACGCAGGCGCCCTCGAACCGGTGCCAGGTCGGGAACCCCTGCAGCACGGCGTACTCGAGCAGGGTGAAGTCGCGGCGGCCGTCCCAGTGGTAGTTTTGCCCGCCGTTGGTCGTGATGGTCTTGGCGAGCTTGGTGGGATCCCAGCGGGGCTTGGGCGGGTCGAAGCGCTTGCTGCGGCGTGGGTTGTGCAGGCGGTGGTGGTGGAGGCGCTGGCATTGGAGGCGCGACAGCACGGATTTGGGCGTCGCCCAGGGCTTGAGGCCGCCGGCGCCGTCTTTGCTGTGCGTCGGGGGCGGGAAGGGGGGAAGCTTCTCGCCGGGGCAGGAGCCGATCATGATTAGTCTCTTGCGGAGCTGGGGCACGCCGTAGTTGGCGAGGGGAACCACCTTCCACCGCACCGAGTAGCCCGCGTCGGTGAAGCCGCTGAGGAACATGTGGAACTCGTCCCTGAATCGGGTGCTCAGGATTCCGAAGGTTTGTTCGACGGTGAAGCAGCGGGGCCGGAACTTGTCGATGAGCTCGCGACAGGAGAAGAGGACCGCAATGTTTTGGTCGTCGTTCTTCCCGGCCACGGTGTGGGCCGGCGACCAGAACTGGCAGGGTGGCGACAGGTGTAGGATGTCAACGGAGCAGGTGGTCTCCTTGGAATTGATGAAGTCGGTGACGTCCATGTCGTATATATGGGCGTTTGGGAAGTTGCTTCGGAGGGACGCGGCCGCGTGTTCCCAGTGGTCCACCGAGAATATCAGCTGAACGCCGGCGCGCTCGATGCCTCTCGATGCACCGCCCGCGCCGGCGAAGACATCTCCCGCTGTGTACTTCTGCCCAGGAGAGAGAGTGTTGGGAGGGGGGCTGTCTTGTTGGGATTCCAGGTCGTATACCGGCCGACCCAAGCCTCCCGGGGTGTGTGATCCGCCGGGAATCTTTCCACCCCGCCACCGATTGAGATTTTGAGAGTCTTTGATCTTGAAGCGAGGGTCTGCCTCATCCTCGCTGATCTTGACCAGCGCCCACTCAAAGGGCCTCTCACAGCCGCCATGGTGATGGACTTCGTAGCGGTAGCGGCAAACCAAGGGGCCGTGTTTCTTGACCCAGGCCTCCCCCATGCTTGCCACGTCCGTTCGGTCAAATCGATGCTCCGGGAATGGAGCGTTGGTCATTCTCAACTCTCTCTTGCCCTTGATGTCGTTCGGCTTCACGTCAATTAGGGCGTCTTCTTCCCAGCCCGCTCGTGCCGGCGAACGAAGCTCGGCGACCAGCGCCACCTCGTTCAGTTTCAGAGCCAGCATGCCGTTCAGGTGCCGGGGTCGTGTGAACCCCAAGCCGCGAATGACGGTCTCCGAGTCCCAGCCCTGCTTGACGATGGCCTTGATTCTCAGGAACTGAACTTCGTACTGGCCAACGGTATTCTTCAGTTCCACTGTTGCTCCTGGCTTGACCAACAGGCCACTGGGAAGAAGGAATGAATGTATCTCTCTTGGCGGGACGGCTTTTGCTGGCCGTGCCGCAAGTGGCGGGGGGAGCTCGTCGCCGGTGAGATCGATGACTTCAGCTATGTCAATCTCGAGGATCTCCTCCATCATCTCTTCTCGGCCGAGGTCGTCTGGGCCCGGAGTCTGGCTCTCTCGATCACTCCAGGCGGCCCGTGGGGCATTTTGCAAACCTGAGATGTTGGCAAGCGGGCGTGCAGTTTCGAGTTCTTTTGGGTTCCGGCTATGACTTGCGTAGTAAGTTGGCTCGTAGTCGCTGTCGTCCTCGATCAGCACGGGATCGAGCGGGTCGCCAAGCTGGGCCTCAAGCAACCGAGCCATGGTGGTGATGCGGCCAAATGGAGTCTCCAAAAGGGGTTTTCAACAGATAGAGCCAACAGAAGCTGAGTCGCGCGCAGGAAAGCCACTCTCTGTGAGTGTGAAGTAGTTAGGGGGCTCTTGTTCAAGTACTAGGAAGAAATAGACTTGAAAGGAAGAAAATCGCCCACTCGGAGCTGCACAAACTAGTGCAAAACACGAACGGTGAAAGAAAGCAATGCAATGAGAAATTTGGGACGCAAAGCGAGGAGCTCTCAAAGCTAGAGACGAAGGTCAGGAGGAAGAAGAAGTATGGGGGCTGTGAAGAAGGTGATCAAGCCACCTTCTTTGAGAACACATCGGAAGATATAGGTAAGAAAGGGCCTATTGAGGGAGAAAAGGGAATCGTGTTGCAACACCTTATGTGTACAGATGTGTACAAACAAAGCTTGTCAGAAATCGTGCTGTATATAGGTAGGTAGTGTGCAATTGTCACGGTAGTGAGATCATGTTGGCTGCCTTGGTTCCTTGGCTGCCAGAGCCTCCCAGACATTACCTGCGTTTGATCCAACGACGAGCAGGGCGCCTCGAAGAAAGTGATCACTGCCATGTGGGAATATATTGCAGTCAAATGCAACCTAAAGCTGCAAAGAAACTTGCAAGAGTGGTCGATGGTTTCTTCTGTCGTCTGCGGAGGTGGCTGTTAGCCCTCGGCATCGAGATAGTCTAACATGCTGGATGTAGACGTAACAGGTCGGATGTACCAGGTCCCAAATGCCCGTTTCTCAGTGGCCTGAAGCCTGGCACATGCTGGATCCTGTCAATATCTTTCCAAGTTGCTGATGTCGGGTGGTGAAGTGAATTCTCTGAATTCAGGGGCAATTCTTGGCAAGAATGAGAGTCAACAGCCGGTGGAGCAGCAGAGATGGTTATTTGGTTGGGCGAGCAACAGGGGTTAACAGCAGCTGTCCTAGCTCCACATCTCTGCCCTGACCTGGCCGACGAGGATTTTTCTGCTTCTCGCAACCCGTCTCTCATCAAGTCTGGGAGACGGATTCCACGCAATCCTCCCCGTCTAGTATACACTCAAAGCGTAAGTCCTTGCTTTGCTCTTCTCAACTGTTAGCTCCCTGTTTTGCTTCCTGATGACTTTCAATTTCGACAAAACCTTGACTGCTGAGACCGAGCGTCGATGCGGAGAAAGAAACGTTCTGATTTTTTCTCAACTCACCGAGGAGTGTCACATCGCCGTTGTCACTCCAGTGTTGGCTAACATATTTTGGACTTTTCAGCGCTTCTACTTCTCTGTCGTTAGATGCATCAGCAATTACTCACACTCGTGAAGAATACCTCGGTACCTTGCTCATCCTCGATGGTATCGCCCTGTCTCTGTTCGACCGCCTGGTTCAATGTCCCATCCCCGACCAAGTGCACTTAAACAACAGGTCGGCCCCTAGTTTGCGAGCCTAGAATAAGGGAATCCGACTTCGAACTGTGTCTTGGTCTCCGATTAATTATCCTCGACCGAATTGCTCCCAGCAAATTTTACTTCTTTAGCGTGTCAGATTGCAAGCTTCACGGCGGTTGGAAATTCTAGCTCAGACAAGCTTCCTTTCTTTATCATCTTCTTTGCTTCCCAGGCTGCCTCTGCTTGGAAATGAGCAGCACATTGGTTGGATGACACAAGAATTTGATCAGTACCCTTCCTGCCTTAACTGGCTTGCAGGTGGACAACCTTTCTGTCACCAGAGAACGAGTTTTACACTACAACAATCTTACCCTAATTCGCTCAGAACACTGCAGCATGACCTTCTCTTTAGGAAGTTGGCCGCATCAAGCACCTTTGACTCGCATCTTTTGGCATGTCATTTGGTTTCAATCGAGGACCTAAACAAGAGCATCGAGCAAAGTGCCTGAGGCGCACACTGACAACCATCCCCACGGATAAGGCATCCAGCCAACTTAACGGCACATGTAAGTTCACATGGCAGCGGCCTACCCCTGGGCAGCTATGGTCCTCATGGGTCGTTCCTTCCCGTCCCAAGCTGACGATTCCACAATGCAGTCCGAGTCGATGAGATGTAGAATTGTTTCTATGCTATCGCTCTAACCTGACGTTCAAATCGGCATCCAAGTTGCGAATCCCGTTCACCCATCTCCATGGTCACGAGAATACCCTCCAGAACTCACCTCAGCCATCTGATCTCCTAGCCGAGTCGATATTGGGAATAAAGAGTCCACCACTTGAGCAAACGGCCCAGTCAACCTTCCCACCCATCCACAAATCTCAGCAAACTTGCTGCCCAACCTCGACCACCACGAGCCTTCGCACGGCCCACGTTTTGGCATCCGTGCAGCCGGGTCTCTGATATCCTCAGCCTCCCCAATCGTTCCGAGTATCACCATCCCTTCACCGACTCCCCCAGACGCTATACATACATTGACTCCTTGGACCCATATTATTTATCTCATTCTCCCCAAACACCTTGTCATTGATTCTTGGAGCCCGCACGATTTCGCAAGCATTGGTACACCGCCGTGGGCTCACCGTCAAACAAACCTTGGAAAGCTCAATTGATCGAATTGGTTGTGTCCGGTCGGTATATTTTGGCTGCTCTAGCGGCAATCCCGAAGTTGTCGGTGAGTACCATATTCAGTCTATCGATCTTCCTCACTCCCAAATCTTCAGCTGCCAGTTTTCTGGCCTGCCTTCTCTCATCATTTTACGTTTTGTCGTATTTCGATCACAATATCATTCTCACGTCATGCATAATTTACACAGTTGCAATATCAAGCCTCCTGCTTAGTCGATTGCCCTTCCCCAAAGCCTGCCATGCGTTAGACAATCCCCACTGACTCTTCATTCACTGTTTAGAACCCAATCCAAAGGAAGCTACCATATCTGGACTCTCGAATCATACTCAGGATGCAAACCCGGGCAGCAGCAAGAAGGCTTGCTGTTGGGACAGCTACAGTAGGCAGCGTGGATGCCACATCCATCCTTCGGACAGCGGCCGCACAAGCCGAAACGGTCGACGATGTCTTGGGTTCCAAGGATGAGATAGGAGCCGTGAACAAGACAGCTGGCGGCAGTGCAAAGCGAAAACATGCTGGGAAGACGCAGTCCCAGCCACTCAAAGGTGGCTGGATGCTGCCTCATGGGATGGGTGCCGGACTTACTGAGCCGCCCAACTCAGTCCCTCCGGGTCATGAAAACACATCGCCAACCACAGCGCTCTCGGATCCGCTTACCGATGTGGAGGTTCCGACTCAGAATGGCGGGTCTGCTCCTTCACCGTCCGTCATCAAGCAGCAACAGACACAAAGGCAGACGAGACAAACCCGCTTGTCGCTTCGAGTCATAAAGAAGGGAGCTGAAGACATCACCAGCGACCAAAAGAAGCAGGAGCCCAACGTGAAGGTGGAGGCTACCGAAGATCTTCTCATCAAGCAAGATGAAGGGCGCCCTTCGAAACGCGTGCGGGTTGCTCCCCCGATGGCCAGAAACCTGCCTGACACCAAGTCTCTCAGCCAGGCAGCCCTGGAGCTGGCCGACGTGAAGACTCAGGAGAAACTAATCCTGAATTCGCGTAGGGTTCTGATTTTTAGGGGCGTCACGATCAAGGACGGCATCGTGACAAAAGTTTCTACCACTGTCAAAATCACCACTGATGCAACCCAGATCCTGAACCCCAGCTTCAGGTTGATGATCAAAAGAGGCAAGGACAACCCGTATGGCCTGACGCCGGGATACTCCCCATACCCCTACAGACGGGTTCCCACGGCTGAAGCCTGCGAGGAAGTGCACGGGATCTTGACAGAACTGCATGGTGAGGTGAAGCAGCCCGACAAGATGCCCGCTGCTTCCTTGGAGAAAGCCGGTTGTGGTGAGGTTCCTTGTGTTCTCGACGCACTCTTGAGAACACTGATCAGCGGGAACACCCTGATGGCCATGGCGGACGCAGCCATCAAGAACCTTGCCGAGCACTACGGACTGCGCACTGAAGGCACTGGCACCGGAAGCATCGATTGGGAAAAGGTCCGGCTATCATCACATCAGGAGCTCGTCCAAGTCATCAGGGTGGCTGGGAATGGACCCAAGAAAGGTCAGCACATCAAGCAGATACTCGACATGGTCTATCAGGACAATGTTGAGCGGGCCAAGTCGCAGGCCTCAGCAAAGATCATGGACGATCCCCTCTCCCTTGACTACATGCACACCATGACCAAAGACGAGGCACTGGCAAAGTTCGTCAGCTACCCCGGCATCGGCATCAAGACAGCGGCCTGCGTCACACTGTTTTGCCTGCAGCTGCCTTGCTTTGCCGTTGACACGCATGTCCACAAGTTTTGCCGCTGGCTGGGCTGGGTCCCGGAGAAGGCTGATCCCGACAACTGCTTCCGCCACGGAGACTTCATGGTCCCTGACCATCTCAAGTACGGGCTGCACCAGCTGTTCATCCGCCACGGCCAGGTGTGCTTCAAATGCAGGAAGGCCACGAAACCGGGAACCAAGGACTGGAACGAGGCGCCCGACTGCCCGCTGGAGCATCTGCTCGATCGAAGCAAGGACGAGGCTGGGAAGGCTAAGCCTAAGGGGATGCGGGCCAAGAAGGGGAAGGAGGAAACGGGCTTTGGGACGGATGATTCGCTTAGTGAGTTGGAGGACTCGGATGGCGAAGATGAGGGGGTGTAGGTGGAGGAGGAGCCGGGGGAAGAACTTGCTCAGTAGATTTCTCATTTAAAGGTGCTAGCTTGACATGCAGAAATATAGAGAATCCGAGAGATGGGGAGACTTGGCGATGTAGGCTTGTATTGTAGACGATTTCGGCGAGACAGGCGACTTGGCTAGCTAGCAGCTTCTTCAGCGACTCGTAGACTTGTTCATGAGATATACTCTCATTGATTGCTTGACTTAGCTGCAGATAAGGTACCTATGTCGTTCGTTTGTGTGAGACTCTGAGCAGACCATCTGGTGTCGCGGGTGAGGGTGAGGTACCTAAGTACAAGGACCTCGGTACCCGCTCTGCAGGGGTGTTAAGTGCCGCCCCACTTTCAAGCAGCGCCTCTCGCAAGTAACGACGCGTGCAAGGGTTCCAGGTTCGCTTCTTTGACATCTTCGCGCGACTGCTCGCCAAGCCGCTGCGCCTAACCTCGTTCATCAACCTCCAACGTCCAAACGGGGCCGGCGCTCTAGACTTTGTGGCCGGCTGCCTTTTTCTTCTAGACGAGCGAAGCATAGTAGCGCGCACCTCTGTGGCTTCTCTCAATCTCTGCCGGTTGCTCTCCCACATGTTCCACAACTTCCCAGACCCCGATCTCTCTCGTTTTCCTTGGGCGGACGACCTCATCTCGAGTTGGCCCAGGCAAGGCCTCTTGCGTTGCACATTAAGAACTACGGCGGGTGCCCGAGAATGGTCGATTTTGCCACCGAACCCCGTGTTCTTGCGATCCCCATCCAACTCAACAACACCAAGCACGACCCTTCCGGCCCTCGCTAGCCGCCATGGAGCAGAACGCTCTCTACCAAGCCGCCATTGGGTGGCACCGTGCCTTTGAGGACCGGCCGCCCGACGCCCATCTCTGCTGCCCCAAGATCGACGAAGACGACCCTGCCAACTATGACGAGCCCGATGTCCCCGACGATGAGGGAGTCTCGGCCGAAGAGAAGAAGCGCCGGATCGAGGAATACGAAGGCAGATTTCAAAACACCTATGACCTGAGCATTCTGATGGGCCTCGGTAGGGAAATTGCCGGGGATTGGCTGGACAACTGGACGCAGGCGGTCGAGTCGTGTCTGACGAGGTGTGATTCGTGTGCGAGGAACTGGCACCGGAACCGCGGGCCCTACCTCCATGGCCTGTAAGTGCTTCCCGCCTTCTTTGGGACCACGACTATAGCTGAGCCCATGCAGACACCTCGAGCCAGACAAGGTTGAATACATGCGGCAGATGCTGGCTGAATTCGACCGGCGACGCATAGACAAGGGTCTCAAAAGGGCCAGAGCAATTCTCGAGGAGCACGGCCCCATGTCGACGGCAAAGCTGGTCGAACACGATATGCAGGCTGTTCTGGCCCTTTTCGAGGCCCTCTGCAGCATCGAATACGTGACCCACCCCGACAGCCAGGTGGATCTCAAATACGTCTTCGAGCAGACACAGCAAAGACGCGTCCTGAAGATGCAAGGAGGCCTGATACCCACAATGACCTTCTTTCTTTTCGACGACTCGCCCTCTTCTTCCGCATACCGAAGACGGTTCGCCGAGAGCGCTTGGGAGAAACGCGAGCCCGGGGCACTCACGGATCAGGAATGGGACTGGGCCATCTGCCCCCATCTGGCCACAGCGATCTGGAGGTTATCCCTTGCGAGAGGGATGCCATCGCCGGACAGGATCTGCAACTTCTGGCGAGGTTTCTCCTTGATCCTCCGTGTCTTGAGCGAGAAGCAGATCATCAATTCGCTCCGGGCCATGGAGGTGTCGCCGAGCGTTTACTTTCTTGCGCTCGAGCACCTGGCCACGGATTCTGACCAAGCCTTGGCTGTGGTCTTGCAGAGCCTCCGGGCGCTCATGGAGAAGTCGCCGAGCGCGTTCTGGGGTGCTTTTGACCAAGTCACCCCTAGCCAGCTTGTCGAAGAGATCTTCAAGAGCCCTGCCTTCCGTCGCTATTTGAACAAGTCCCTGAGTCAAGAGATGATGGTCACCGAGGGTGGCAATCAGGTGCCAGCTTTGGCAGCTTGGATGAGGGCATTGATCCGCTCTCTGCCTTCGATCCAGCGGTCCGACGTGTGCGAATCACTTCTGCGCCATCTCTTTGACACCTTCCGGAAGGACCCGACAGCCGACCGTGCCGCCAGCGCGACCTGCACTCTCGCAGGCCTGCTTACTCTCAGCGAGTCCCTCAATGGCTATCTTCAAGACACCCCGTTCGATACGGGGACCGCACTCATTATGGTCAACCAGCTGCTCAACCGCGTAGTTCAGTATAGCGATGTCATCATCACCGCGGCTGGACTCAAACCGGGGGACACATTCAATGTGGGGATCTCCCAGGCTGCCATGGCTATCATTCACTCTGCACTTGCGTTGGATGCCAGAGCCACTGAGACCGAATGGGAAGCCTTGATCATGGAGATACCGGTACAAGATGCCGTGAACCGGGACTCTGGGGCGCTCTGGGAATCCTTTCTGGAGATGCTCTGGTATCAGCAGCTCGGCCACGTCGAGTTGGCCAAGGCCATGCTGATGGCTACCCTGCGGCTCCGAAGCATCGAACAGTTCATCCCTAAGCGTAAAGAACAGCTCAAGCGGGAGCAGCAGAAGTTCAATCAGCGCTACCAGCAACAAACAACGGCGATTGGTAAGATGCTTGGCCGCCTGTCGGATTTCAAGCAGGAGGACCTCGTCAAGTTCTGCTCGGAGCCCCAAAGCCCGACCATCCACCCCATCGTATCATCACTTATCCACGGCGAGGAGTCGATCCGGGAAGCCGGCTTCGAATTGGCCAAAGCCATCACAGGTGAGACCGTGCCCTCGGAGGCAGTGGGCAAGATGGTAGAGGATTACTTCAGTTCCTTTCTGGACGCTTTCTCGGAAGCAGTGAACCAGATCACTGCCAAAAACGACGCCCGCAGCCCTTGGAGCCATATGCTCCCTACCCTGAAGAGTATCGAGTTCGTCCTGAACGGCCTTTGCGACCCTTCGGTAGGTCAGCTGCGGCGTAGGGCTCTCACCACAGAAGAGCACGCTTCTGTCAAGCGTTGGTGGGAGTGTGTGTGGCAAACCACCGACCACTCATTTAGGATGATGAGGAGATGGCACGAGAGAGTCGACAAGAAGATCATGGAGGACTTTTGCCGAGACGTCATGGAGCTGGCCAACAAGCTGCTAGCCCAAGACGGAGTCATGGCCTCTGCTCTTAGCCAGTATAGCGCCGATGATGCGTCTCACACGAATGGTGAGCCTCTGGCAAAAGCGATGAGGGGCGTCCTGGAGCCACCTAGGAAGTACTCGTTCTCTCTCGCGGATATGCTACAGCTCAGGGACAAGTACCTGATCACGGGCATCGCCGAGGTGATCAAGAAGCTCCTTGCGAGGCTCAAAGAGAACGACATGGAGCTGCCGCAGAAAACCCTTGCGCACCTCGGCAACATGCTCAAGCGGAGGAAGCTCCCTGGTGGGAGAGTGGACTATGTGCAGAAGACGAACCTGACCAACGAGCAGCGCATTGAACTGCTCAAGGCGCTTGGAGAGGACGCCGTGATCGAGGAGCAGTTCATGAACCTGAGCATCAAGTCCTCGGAAAAGGAACGGGCTATGAAGCAGAGCAAGATTGACTTCTCCAAAGGAGCCATCAGGGACCGGGTCGCCGACATCACTCCGAACTTCGGAAAACGCGGGTCTGCCCTCCTGTCGAGATTGAAAGAGGAGAGCGGGGCACCCAAGCAGCCAACCAAGCTCAGCGACAAAGCCGTCCTCGCTAATCAGACATCCATCAAGGAGGCTCGGGCCCGGGAGAAGGCTGAAAAGGCCAAAAGGGATGCCGAAGCCATTGCCAAAGCGAAAGCTCTGCGCGCCCCCAAGACCGTGCCCGGCGAGGGTTCTGGTCTCCAGGGCATTGCCGGTGTCCGGGGCAAGGATCACGCCCCGGTTGCCGCCAAAGACGAGATCATGGTCGGCTCATCGTCCGAGGAGGAAGACGAGTCCGATGACGAATTGATCGCGCTGAGAGCCAAGGCCAAGGCTGGGAACAAGACCCTGAACGAGGATGAGCGCCGACGGCTGATCATGCTGGCCGAGAAGAGGGGCCCCGTGAAGAAGGTCAAGCTTCAGCGGTCGGCAAAGGATATGCGAGCGCGCCTGATTCCGCCAATGGATGTGCTACACCAGGCCATTCTGGAGTGGGACATTTTCTACGGGGGTAACGATCCTCCCAACGGCTACCGCTGCGACCGCGTTTCCGACAGTTACACCGACCCCCACAGCTACAAGCAGACCTTCTTCCCTTTGCTCATCAACGAGGCCTGGCGCTCCTTCGTCACGGCAAAGGACGAGACGACGTCCAGACCCTTCGGCATCAAGGTGCTCAGCCGCATGACGGTCGACAAGTTCATGGAAGTAACGGCATCAGTGCCCGTCCAGGTCAGCAAGGACCGTGGTCTGTCGGAGGGAGACATTGTCATCGTCTCAAAAGGGGAGGACCCTCTCAACCAACCGGCCGAGTTGCACTGCCTCTCGCGGATCTGGAAGACCACTTACAAGAAGGACACGGTCGAAGTCGTCTATCGTCTCAACTCCAAGGGGAACCAGATCCTGCCGGCCCTCCTTCCTGGTGCCGAATTCCACGTTGTCAAGATCACCAACATGACGACGATTGAACGCGAGTATGCGGCCCTGGAGAGTCTGCAGTACTACGATCTGATGGACGAAGTCCTCAAGGCGCAGCCCTCTCCGATGCTGACCTTCGGTGACGAGGCGGTCAAGGGAGTGATGAACAATTACCAGCTCAATCTCGGCCAGGCGCGTGCGATTTTGAATGCCAAGGAGAACGATGGCTTCACCCTAGTTCAAGGCCCACCGGGGACGGGCAAGACCAAGACCATCGTCGCCATGGTTGGATGCCTTCTGACCGGTGTCCTCAGGTCGTCTCACGGAGCGGTGGCGTTGGCGAGGCCCGGTGCCGCCGCCTCCAACGGACAGGCGCCGCCGAAGAAATTGCTGGTCTGCGCTCCTAGCAACGCTGCGGTGGACGAATTGGTGCTGCGGATGAAAGCCGGCGTCAAAACCATGAACGGGGTATCGCACAAGATCGAGGTCATTCGTCTCGGCCGTAGTGACGCGATCAATACCGCCGTCAAGGATGTCACGCTTGATGAGCTTGTCAGGGCCAAGATGGACGCCGAGATCAACAACAGCGGCCCCAGCAACCGCGAGAAGCTGCACCAAGAAGCAGGCGTGCTCAAGGAGAAGATTTCGGAGCTACGGCCCCAGCTCGAGGCAGCGCGAGCAAGCAACGATCGCGCCTTCACCATGCAGTTGCAACGGGAATTTGACGAGCTGAAGCGCCGCCAGGCTCACATCGGCGCGCAGATCGACGCCAACAAGACCAACGGCAACACGTTTGCACGCGAGGTGGAGATCAAGCGGCGCCAAGTGCAGCAAGAGATCCTCGACAAGGCCCAGGTCTTGTGCGCTACATTGAGCGGCAGCGGTCATGAGATGTTCAAGAATCTCAATGTCGAATTCGAGACGGTCATCATCGACGAGGCTGCGCAGTGCGTGGAGCTGAGCGCCCTCATTCCGCTCAAGTACGGCTGCTCCAAGTGCATCCTTGTTGGAGATCCGAAGCAGCTACCTCCGACAGTCCTGTCGCAGTCGGCGGCGAGATACGGCTACGATCAGAGCCTGTTCGTGCGGATGTACAAGAACCACGCCAAGGACGTTCATCTGCTCGACATGCAGTATCGCATGCACCCGGAGATCAGCAAGTTCCCCAGCAAAGAATTCTACGAGGGCCTGCTCCAAGACGGCGCCGATATGGGAACGCTTCGCTTGCAGCCCTGGCATGAGAGCGCCCTGCTTGGGCCTTACCGCTTCTTCGACGTCAGGGGATCGCAGGAGCGCGGGCCCAAGAACCAGTCCCTGGTCAACGAGGAAGAGCTCAAGGTTGCTATGCAGCTGTATCGTCGCTTCCGCACGGATTACAGCAACGTTGACTTGAAGGGCAAGATCGGCGTCATCACTCCGTACAAAGCGCAGCTGTTCCGGCTCCGAAATCGCTTCATCGAGAAGTACGGGGAGGGTATCACCGAGGAGATCGAGTTCAACACGACGGACGCCTTCCAGGGCCGCGAGTGCGAGATCATCATCTTCTCGTGTGTTCGAGCCAGTCCGACGGGCGGCATCGGTTTTATGACGGATATTCGCCGTATGAATGTCGGCCTCACTCGCGCCAAGTCGTCGTTATGGATCCTTGGCGATTCCCGCGCGTTGGTGCAAGGCGAGTTCTGGGCCAAGCTTATCGAGGACGCAAAGCAGCGTGACCGCTATACCGGCGGCAACATCATGACGCTGCTGAGCAGACCAGGTCCAAAGGTACCGCTGCCATCCCTCGCTGCCCCATCCTCTGGTCCAATGCAGCGTTTGAGCGCCATGCAAGCGGACAATGATGTGGTCATGACGGAGGCGCCCGACATTCCCAGGCATGAACAGACAGCGGCCCCGACAAGATGGAAGTCCAACGAGGGAACGGCAGCTCCTCCGCCCGTCCCCTACCGCGGCACAGGCATCGGCGGCCTCAACGAGAGGGGAGAGGCCACGTCGATCTTGCCGAGGGGCGGAGGTGCGCCCATCATCCAGTCCACGGCTGGATCTGCCGGAAAGAAGCGGCCGCGCGATAGCAACGACGACAGTCGCCCGAGCAAGAAAAAGGTACCTGACGATGCTAATTCCCCATCGGCCTGAACGTGAGCTAAGACTATCGCACCCAGATGCACCATGCCATCCCACCTCCCAAGCAGAAACAACCGAAACCGCCAAGCGATCCCTCAGCGATGGAGGTGTTGGGCTTGGTTGCTCCCGAGCGGCCGCCTGCTCAGCCATCCCTACCGCCTCCACCGCATGTCCGACCGCCTAGTGGGCCTCCGCCCGGACCGGGTCCGAGTGCGCCAAAGGTAAGGGGGGAAATATCATCGATGCTGCCGGGCGATTTCTCCCAAGGCTAACTTGGTTTGCTATAGGGACCGATGGTGATGCCAAAACGGTCGAATGCACCTGACCCGTTCATTCGACGAAAGCCGGGAAAGCGTTGAGTCCGAACTACAACTCCATACTCAGTCCTCATACCACATGTTCCTTCCTGTCATATCTTGTTTTCGGCATCCTCTATCATTTCACGGCAAAGGTCCTTTTTTGTTTTGCGCGACGGATGATGCATGGCATAGATACCGGTCACGGTGCTCACGCGGCAGGCATGGGATAGACGGCGATGGCTGGTTAGGGGGCCACTGCATGGATAGGCATATTGGGATCTTTTGCGACGGCCGAGTCCTTGGAGCATTTCGGGCGTCTCGGGGAGGCGGCTTGTCTCGATCACACGAGATTTCGTGGGTTTCATTGCGTTACTTTTCTCAACTTCTCCGGGCGGAACGGTTCAAGACGCCCTCTCTGTCCCAACCCGCCATGGCCAGTGGTGGCCAGAGTGGACTTCGTATCGCCGATGCCTTGCCCAAATCGTCCACGACACCTAGATCGCCGACGGCATATTGCGGGTATGGAACACAGCGGCAGCACTCGCGCGTAACCCTTCTTTTGCCACATCTTGCGGCCGCCGGCAACGAACCTGGTCGACGTAAAGACGAAGCACGGATATTGATGCTGGTGCCATCTTCCCCCTATCGTGGTCCTCGGCATCGGTCGCCCCTGAGCATGGCTCGCAATGAGCCATGTAACCGGCGATGCAACATGCCCACGACAACAGCCAGCGGCAAACATGGATGGCCGTGATGTTTGCGTAGAGCCAGATCCTGCCTCGCACGATGGTGGCCAGGGCTCGCAGGTGAAGGTAGTTCTTTTGCTCCAGGAACCACCATCCGATGCGCTACCTGCCGTATGCGGACCATGGGCATTCGGGCCTTTCCAAATGTCCCTTATCGAGATCGGGTTTCAAACCTCTCTGACTCGCGCTCCTCTTGAGCTTGCCTCTGCTTTGTCAGAGCCAACAGCAACGCACGGGTGCCCGCAGGGTCAGGATGACGGCCCGAGTGTGTGATTTTGACATCATGGCACCCTCAGATATGTTCCCCCATTCATTAAGAGTCCGGGCAGGCACCATTTTCCACTTTCAGAAGCTTGAGCCCGGACGTATCCTCCGATGGCAGACCATCGCCACCATCAGAAGACACCTGAGCTACCCACACAACAAACAGCTCATGCTCCGGTACTGTACCCTGGATAGCTATGGTTCTAGGCACGAACCGGTCCAGTACAGGTGCTATACATGCCGATCGATTCGAGAACATCCTCACCCTCAGCAGCAAGTTTGCTTTCATGCCACGGGCAAGCCCGAAGCCCTGAGTGGCGTTCGGGCCTTCTGCTTCATCTCATCTCCCGTTGAGAAGAGGGTACTCCTCACCCCCTCAACAAGGCGCCTTGCGTCTGTCTCGGTAAGTAGATAAAAACAAAGTCGCCAGGACTGCGAAGGGCAGCTACGGTAGAAGCATCTGCTGACGCTCTTCGACAGTGCCTCTTTGATCCCTGACACTTCCTATCCAGCACCAGCACTCCGAACCTACACCCTGAAAGCGGCTCGCTGGCATGTCTTGCTCCGAAGCTGGCAATGCGGTCGGCGGTATCCGCGTCCGGCGGGACACCCAGGTCACTGTCGAAGACTGCCGCGACTCGGTCGAACGCCGTCGACATCCGCCTTTCACGACCACGATCAGATCGGCGGGACTGGGAGAGCACACCACTCCATGGCAGCAGCAGCGCAGCAGCCGTGCCAATGCGTCCCCCGCTGCCTCTGGCTCGTCCCATCCCGTCAGGGAAGGGCTTCGTTCCGACGCACTCGACCGAACGATGGCAAAGAAGAGGGAGGAGGAACACACAACACAAGACCTTGTGGATTTCCTCCGCAAGACGTCGCCTCCGCCGGGAAACCCGATGTCGAGGCTTACCCTTGTCGACAAGAGGCATGAGAAGAAGAGCAAGAGGTTTCCGTTCTGGCCGTTTCGGAAGAGAAAAGAAACGATAACTACGTCCGAGAGAACGTCGGGGCTTATCAAGTTGCCGGACTCGGCTGTGGCTGGAACGACGATTGGGGGCCATCGCTACATTGCGATTTCCATCCCCATCGAACACGCCCACATGTCACCCGTGCCTCGCCCTACTGCAAGTTCTCCAGCGGGACGACTGGGCAACGATACTTTGGTTGGGGAGCTGGCTGGAGATGGTCCTGGTGCCCGCGAGAGCCAGGATTGGGACGAGACGAACTATACCACGCCGGCCAGGGACGACATGCGGCTTCTGCCTTGCCAACTCAGCAACGGGGATGCTCGACAGAAGACAGCCAGGCCACCGCGAGCACGATTCGGAAGCGTCTCGGTCGGTGCTCACAACATGACCCCTAAGCATTACATGCCTGAGCTGACAGCGCAGCCAAAAGGCATGGCTGGTGTCCCTGTGGATGTGATGGACGGGATGCCTGGCCAGAGCCGGTCTCTGTGCCACAGACCTGTTCTGCACCCCGTCTCAGCGCATGAAGCTAGGCTGCAAGACGGCGAGGCCATTCAATCCACGGATACAACCCTTCTTAACAAGCTCGAATCAGTCGCCGAGAGCTCCCACGCCACTAGTAGCAGCGAGCTGGTCTGTTCAGATGCCGAAACGGTCAACATTACTTCTTCCCAGTCGACCGCGGAGATCTCTCCGAGCTCCGACGAAAGCGGGAGCTTCCACACCGCTGGGCCTGCCCAGTCGCCCCTGGTCAGCCCCCACTTGGATTCAACAGAGAGAGGGGACCCAAGCATGCAGAGCCCAGCGGCGTCCAACTTCTCAGCGCTCTGCGACCCAAGCACATCTCAGACGTCGAGCCCGTCCGAGCTCGCCTTTCCGCAGAGGATCCTCTTCTCGCACGGCTTCCATCAGCCCCATGCGCTGTCAGCGATCACCTCGGTGGACTCGCTCTCGCTATCGACACCACAAGATGCCCGATCCCCCAGCATGGCACCGTTCGTGCCCCTTGCCGAGCACCAACCGTCACGGACATCTCTGCGGCAAATCAGCGGGACACTGACCCCCCTGAGCCCGCCCATCGAAGGTACGCTCGCAGACCACAGCTCAAAACCACCCCGACAAACCCACAGCATCCCAGAGATGCGAGGCGCCCTCGCGCCCCCCCGCAAACATTCCCTCCTACCGGGCTTCCATCCCACCAAAGCATGGTGGACAACAACAACACCACCACCACCCCAGACCCTCACCCCAACCCTCCCACCAACCATAAATCCCCCCACCCCCTCCTCCTCCTCCTCCCCGTCCTCATCCACATCCTCTTTCACAACCTTCACAACAAACCCCTACCCAAACCCCCCACCAGCCTTCCACCACCACCCCCTCCGACCACCCCACCACACACGACCACCAACAACAATAACAACAACACCACCACCCTCGTCATCTCCTCCTCCCCATCACCCCCCCCCCCCCCCCCCCCCCCCCCCCCCCCCCCCCCCCCCCCCCCCCCCCCGACGCACAGACTCCCACAGAGCCCTCCTCTGCCGCTACGAAGCCCTCTCCCAGACGCGCGCGCTCGAGCTCGAGGGCATGCTCGACCGGCTCGAGCGCCTGGAGAGTGCGCACAAGCGCTGGATGGCGGCGCTCGAGCCGGTATTGGAGGGCGGTTCGGCAATGGCGGGGAGGAGTACATTTGGGAGGGGGATGACTATGGGGAGGAGGGGGGGTTTGAATTTGGGTGATGGTTATAGTGATAATGATGATATCGATAGCGGGGCGTCGTCGTCTGGAGGGAGTTTGCAGTTGCGGTTGCGTCTGCGGGAGAGGGAGTTGCGGAAGAATGGGAGGGGGAGGGGGAGGAGGAGTCAGGGTCGTGGTGGTGGTGGAGGAGGAGAGGGGAGTTTTGATTTTGGTGTGTACAGCGGCGGCGGCGGCGACTACTTGGATGGTGTTGGTGTTGGCGGGGAAGGTTCTGCGGGTCGTCGGGATGAGAGACGCATCATTGCTCACACGGGGCGGTTCGAGTTCGACTCAGTGGATGCGGCGCGTGACATGCGTTCTACAGCCGATGGACGGGACGGAGCTGTTGGTGATGATGATGGCCAGGTCGATGCCAACGATCAGTCCTGGCTTCCGCGGGAGTCTGGTTCTGCTACCTGGTTGGTTTCGGGCTCTGGGGAGCTGGTCCTGAAGAGTCATGGGCGGGCACTGCGACGGCTGGAAATGAGGGATGGGTTGGACGGCTCGGTATGGGGCTCGACAAAGAACTTGAGAGTAGGGCAGGGAAGTTGGAGGAGAGCGACGTCTGCGGGAAGGCAGGCCGAGGCTTTTGCGAGGGATCAGCGCCGTTGGCGACGGCGCGCGGCTCTGAGCGGCAGAGATGGGGGCCAGAGGACTTGCCGCATCGAAGACCCCTCGGGATATAATGGTCTGGAAACGGTGATGCGGGATCTGGTTTTGGCCTCACGGGATGCGGATGAGTCGGCAAAGGTGTCTTCTGCGTGATTTGAGCTTGTCGCTCAGCTCTTGCAATGATTATCAGTGTGGCTAATATTGCGTTCATCTTGCACTTCGAGCAAACGACAAAGGAAACTCACACTTTTGCGTCCCGTCTTTCGTGCCCTGACCTCTCAACCCAGAAGGTGCGAGGGCGGAAGGTGGCCCCGATTACGTCGGTATGCTAGTGTCGGTGCAATATGGTCCGTGTAGAAATCCTTGGACGATCGTTGTAGCGAGCATCAAAATCTTCGTAAGTCCGAGGAATTCGGCCGCCCCGGTGTGTGCATATCCCGAGGTCTTCGGCGACTCTTTGCACGATCGAGTCCGCAACTGGCACTCACTTTACCAGGACACAATTTCGCTGAGGGACCGTTGGCGGGACTTGTAGAGGGTTCCAATCTTCATAAGCCACATTCATAGAGCATACAGACGAGAAATAATACAATACGAAATTCCATCTTTGTTGCTCGAAAGCCAAGTCACCCGACCCATCACCATACTAGTACCAACCCTCACTTCCAACACACTTCAATTACCAACCCTCTCACAGCTTCGCAGCCGGCTTGGGAGACCCCGCCGACGTAATCTCATTGTACAGCAACCTATTGTCCTATTAGCTCAAAAGCCACATTTCACACACACGAGTCGTTGCCAGGAATGAAAACTCACGAAGTCAAAAAATCGGCATAGTCCTCGCCCGTGACCTGGCCCGAGAAGTACTGGGCGGCCAGCTGGAACTTGTTCCCCCTCGGCGCCTTGGCCGACAACTCCTGGGCCTGCTCGCGGAGCAGCTTGAGCGCGTAGCCCTTGTCGACGCGTCTGCCCTCGGCCGTGGTCACGCCGTGGCGCACCCACTGCCACAGCTGGCTGCGCGACACCTCGGCCGTGGCGGCGTCCTCCCTGCAAGAACACAACAAATTTTGTCAGCTCCGTGGTGATGGCGGCGAGAATCATTGGGACACTGTCATATAATCTGTGGGGGGGGAACACACATGAGGTAGTTGATGGGCACGCATCCGACGCCGCGGATCCAGGCCTCCATGTACCCGAGGCCGATGTTGAGGTTCTTGCGGATGCCCTCCTCGGTGACCTGGCCGGGCACGTTCATGTTGAGGAGGTCGTTGGCGCCGATGGCGACGTCCTCGCGGCGCACAAACAGCTGGTTGGGCGTGGGCATGTGCTTGTTGAAGATGTCGGTCGCGATGGCCGCCAGCGCCGGGTGGGCGACCCAGGTGCCGTCGTGGCCGGCCCGCACCTCGCGCAGCTTGTCGGCCCGCACCCCCTCCATGGCCTTCTCGTTGGCCGCCGGGTCGTCCTTGATCGGGATCTGGGCCGCCATGCCGCCCATGGCGTGCACGCCGCGCTTGTGGCAGGTCTGGATGAGCAGCTTGACCTGTTTATGGGGTCAGCATACGCAGCGCGGAGAGCTTCAACAACACAGAGATACCTACATAGGCATCCATGAACGGCACCGTCATGGTGACGCAGCTGCGGTCGGGCAGCACAAAGCTCGAGTTCTGGCGGAACTTCTTGATGACGCTGAAGATGTAGTCCCAGCGGCCGCAGTTGAGCCCCGAGCTGTGGTCGCGCAGCTCGTAGATGATCTCGTCCATCTCGAACGCCGCCAGGATCGTCTCGATCAGCACGGTGCCGCGGATGGTTCCCCGGCGCATGCCGATGTAATCCTGGGCGACGTTGAAGACGTCGTTCCAGAGGCGCGCCTCGAGGTGCGACTCCATCTTGGGCAGGTAAAAGTACGGGCCGAAGCCGCGCTTGACCGCCTCAAAGGCGTTGTGGTAAAAGTACAGGCCAAAGTCGAACAGCGAGCCGCTCATGGGCTCGCCGTCGACCGTGACGTGCTTCTCCTCGAGGTGCCAGCCCCGCGGCCGCACGATCAGGGTGGGCAGTGTCCTGTCTGTCCGGAGCTTGTACTCCTTTGCCCCCTGCTTGAAGTCGACCTGGCGCCGGACGGCGTCGTACAGGTTCACCTGGCCATTGACCATGTTGTCCCATGTCGGGGCGCTCGAGTCTGGAGAAGGTAGTCAGATACTCAGAATCCCTCTCGTTGTTGGGGAAAATGCCTGGACTTACCCTCGAAATCGGCCATGTACGTCCACACGTTGGCATTCAGGGCATTGACGACCATCTTGCGGTCCGTCGGCCCCGTGATCTCGACGCGGCGGTCGACCAGGCCGGGGGCCGGGGGCGCGCCCTTCCATGTCGGGTCGTCGCGGATGTGCTTGGTCTCTGGCAGAAAGTCCGGGAGGGCGCCCTTGTCGAGCTCGGCCTGGCGCAGTTTGCGGCGCTCGAGGAGGGCCTTGCGGGTCGAGTTGAAGGAGCGCTGCAGGAGGGCGAGAAAGCCAAGGGCCTGGGGCGTGAGGATCTTGCGCTGGGACTCGTGGACCGGGCCGAGAACCTGAACGCCCTGCAGGATAGACTCGAGGCTGGCCATGTTTGCTGTCTGGTGTTGCCGGCCGCGGTAAGTAATGGCTGAATGGAGACGACAGTCAGTGCCGTGTGGCTTGCTCTCGGGTGTGTATGGTACAGCTCTTCTAGATATGTTGTTAGTTGGTAAGCCTCAGTCAATGGAGGATCTGGGAGACAAAAGAGCCAAGCAACGGCAGAATATCAGTGATCAAGAGCCGAAACGGGCCGCGGGTCACTGGATGGATTAAGACGACCGCTGGGTGGTCACTGACTCACCGAAAGACGATTCACTGGACTAGCTGCCGTGGGAAGTCGACAATGGGGAGAAACCGATGCCGGATGCGGCGAAGACGGAGGAGTATAGGATAGTATCGTATTTCAGCAGCCGGCGAGGGATGACGAAAAAGAGTAGGATCCTCGTCTGGCAACCTTCGGCAACAAGGGCTCGCCGCTTCATGTCAATCCATTTCGGCAGCCCGATTGTATAACATGTGGTTGGCCGATGGCTGCGTCTCCCTCCACACTCGGCCGTCCGGGGCTGGGGGAAGGGGCGCCATTGGACATCGGCTTTCCCAGGGTCATCTTTGCGGTCCAGGCTCTTCGCATGTGATGATTTGTGTAATGGCACTGTGATGGCACGGTGGACGGTGAGGTCATCGGAGCGGGATCCCGCCGTTGCACGAGCCAGAAAACATTTCAGTTTCAGTTCCGTAAGATAGCAATTGCCGCCGCCTTGTTGATCTTTCACAGCTGCAAAGACGTTTTCTGGCTTCATCAATGCTGATGGAAATGGGCTCAACAACATTTGCTCACTCAACACCTCACACAAATGCGTGCAGATAACCAAAGAGATAACATGCTCCATCCTCGGCCGGCCCCGGAATTTGCACAACTAGGGCGCCAAGACCAGGAGCTGAGGCCCCACATTCCAGAGCTCCGATCTGCCGCGGCAGAGCCGAGGTCGCTGCAGGTGGGGTCAATTGCCGGCTCTCGCCCTGGGCCGACACTTCCCGACGGTTACGGTTGGCAACCGTTTCCTCCGTGGATGTTGCATCATCACACGCAACGACGGGGAGGCTTTGACTTTTTTGTCCCTCTCTCTTTCTGTACATAATCACGTTGGGCTTCATTCCGCTCCTTTGTCGTTGACCTCTCAAGTCATGGTGGTAGAAGATTGGTATACATACAGTCATGTACAGTACATGTTCGTGCCTTCATGAAATTTCGCGCGACCGTAATAAGTGCGCGGGCGCGACCGCGACACCTACACTGCTAATCGACGCCGATGCCGACAACAGTCGCCGTTCTTACCGTGCTATATTAGTAAACTGTACGCGCAGGGTCGGACATCTAGCCCTTGTACGGCGTGGGCCCGATCATGAGCTCGGGCTTCACGAGCGCGTCAAACTCCTCCTCGGTCAGCGCCTCGAGTTCCAGAGCGCTCTGCTTGAGCGTCAGGCCCTTCTTGTGCGCGTTCTTGGCCACCTTGCTGGCCATGTCGTAACCGATCTTGGGGTTGAGGCAGGTGACCAGCATGAGCCTGGCGCGGGGAAGCGGGAAAAAAACATGCATCATCAGCCTAGCTCAGAGTAGTAAGGGGGTTGAACGAGAACTCACGACTCTCTCATGATGCTCGAGATCTTCTCCTCGTTGGCCTGCAGCCCGGCCACTAGGTTCTTCTCGAAGCTGCGCATGCCGTCGGCCAGCAGCCGGACGCTGTGCAGCAGGTTGCGGATGATGAGCGGCTTGTAGACGTTGAGCTCAAACTGCCCGTTCATGCCGCCGATGGTGCACGCCACGTGGTTGCCCATGACCTGGGCGCACACCATGGTCAGCGCCTCGCACTGCGTCGGGTTGACCTTGCCCGGCATGATGGAGCTGCCGGGCTCGTTCTCGGGCAGGTTCAGCTCCCCCAGCCCGCACCGCGGCCCGCTGCCGAGGTACCGGATGTCGTTGGCCAGCTTGCTGAGCGACGCCGCGAGCGTGTTCAGGCTGCCGTGCGCCTGCACCACCGCGTCGTGCGCCGCCAGCGACTCGAACTTGTTGGGCGCCGTCTGGAACTCGGTGCCCGTCATGTTGCTGACCTCCTCCGCGATCGCCTCGGCGAAGCCCTCGAACGTGTTGATGCCCGTCCCGACCGCCGTGCCGCCCTGCGCCAGGAGCCGCAGGTCCGGCAGCGTGCTCTCGACCCGCTTGATGCCAAAGTCCAGCTGCGCGACGTAGCCGCTGAACTCCTGCGCCAGCGTGAGCGGCGTGGCGTCCTGCAGGTGGGTGCGGCCGATCTTGATGATCTTCTTGGCCTCGAACTCGTCCACCTTGGCCTGCAGGGCAGCCCGCAGGCTGCGCAGCGCCGGCAACAGCTCCCCCTCAATCTCCAGCACGGCCGCGATGTGCATGACGGTCGGGAAGGTGTCGTTGGACGAGGCGGACCGGTTGACGTGGTCGTTGGGGTGCACCGGCTTCTTGGAGCCCATGGTGCCGCCGAGTATCTCGATCGCGCGGTTGCTGATGACCTCGTTGGTGTTCATGTTGGACTGCGTGCCCGAGCCGGTCTGCCAGACGACGAGGGGGAAGTGGTCGAGCAGCTTGAGGTCCGCGACCTCCTTCGCGGCCTGCTGGATGGCCTTGCCGATGGTGGGGTCTACAAGCAGCCAGAAAAAAGAGATCGAGTTAGCTTCTCCCGCACAAGTGCGACGGCCAGGCGCAGATGACTACTGGGGCGGTTTACCGAGTCCATATCGCATGTTCACCGTCGCCGCAGCTCCCTTGAGGATGCCGAACGCCTTAACGATGGGCGGCGGCATGCGGTCCTGCGGCTGGTTGATGCGGAAGTTGGAGAGGGAGCGCTCCGTCTGCGCTCCCCAGTACTTGTCGGCCGCCACTTGGATCTCGCCAAAGGCGTCGCTCTCGGTTCTCGTGTTGGCCGCCATCCTTGTCGCACTTCCGTGGAATAATCTCTGGTGTTGCGTCGCGGAGGTTGCCGGGCGGGATAGGAGTGACGACAGAGGTCCGTTTTGGGATGCTGCTTTCAGACATGTGCTCAGATGGGCGATGGCTGTCCTCGGCACACGAGCTCCCAGCCTGCCGCGGGCTGCGGGCCCGGCTACACGGACTGATCGAAGCATGCTTGCTGGAAGTCGCCTGACTAGGATGTTTCGCTGCAAGATACCCCGACTGTTGAAGGCCTGAATTGGACCGATGTGCCTTTTTCAATCTGTGAAATCTCAAATCGGCACCAGAACACTCCCGGCGCAGTGGTGGATGGATAGTGAGTTGACCAAACTCTGCAGAAAAGCTGAACGCCTTTTCCCGTCCCTTTTTTTCCCTCACCGACGAGCCAACAAATAATTTAATTCCCCGAAAGCCCACTGCAGTTTCCCTAAACTTCGATTCGGTGACCCGGCCCGGAAGATCCCGGTCGCGAATCGGCAGCATGCTTCGGAAGCCCAAGGAGTTTGAGCCCCTGTAAATTTTGTTACCGTGGCAACTACCTTACCAGGAAACTATTCAGCTTGCCCCTGAAAAGGGGCATGCGTATCGAAAAAACACCACAACCTCGAGATTGACTTGAACTCAAGAGGAGGATTCCGAGACTTGATTGCAATACAATTCCATTGTTGGGTTATCGATTAGTACCCCGTACAGGTTACAAAGGGAAACCCTCTGCCACATGCGACCTCCCGCAAGCAACTGATCGCCATCAGAATCTGTACAATACAAATGCCTTCTGTCACAACCCCTGAGACTCGACGGCTGAGCTCCCCGCCGGCTTGCTTCTCGAGTAGTCCCACACCATTACCAGATCCACACATCAAAGTTACCCCCCACGGTCTACACAGTAGGCCCAAACCGTACTCCCCCAACCAGCCAGTCCAACCGCATGTAGAGATGTCCGGTTTCGTTCCAAGCCAATGTCGGGGGCAGACGGTAACCAAGGCCCGTCAATCAAAAGGACTAACCCCAAGCCCAAATGGTAGAAAAATCAGAAAGGCTGCTCTGTCCCCTGGGAATCCTGGGAATCCATCCCGCAGTGCCGCCCAGCCAGACATTCCCAAAACCAACCAACAAGGACTGACGAATGCAGATGCAGACAGATGGTACCACAATGTCGTCCTCCTCGATATTTGCCGTACTCAAGAATTCAGCGTCTTGATCATCATATTGACTTTGCGCTTGTCCGTGACGAGCAGGGACCGGGTGGCGAACGCGGCATTGATGGCGTCCACCACCTTGTGGAAGCTGCTCGCCGCGCCCTTCTCCTGCGTGAAGCGCGCGATGCTGAGCTGGTTGCGCTTACCGTGCTCAATGACCGTCATCAGCTCGACAGCAAACGAGACCTCCCTCAGGTTGAGGTCTGTGCAGCCAAGTAGGGGAGCGGGTTAGCGGGCATCATACTTATTTCGAGACACAAAACACCCCGGAGGATACAACTGAACTTACAATTCTTTGAGCCCACCCGAGCAAAGATGATGTTGCGCCCTTTGTCGACTTCGACATCCTTGATGCCGTATTTGCGACACTCGCGGAGCAAGATCGCCATCTCCTGCCGTGCGCGGCGCTTGAGGATGTTGAAGCAAAGATAGCGCATAGCCGGCTTGACGCGAAAGAGGCGAGCCAGCCAGTTCTGCTGCACCTCAATCTTGCGGATCCCGCCGTCGCTCTCGGACCACACGCTGTGCGCCATTCCACTTGCCAGTTTGGATTGTCTGCTGTACCTTCCCTTGGTCGACTTCTCGTTGCGAGAGCGGGTTTCGTCGGGGTCCGAATCTGCATGCCATGGACCTGGTCAGCATCTCGCTCTATAATCACCGTCAAACAATTATACAGCTCACCAGCAAGCGACATTTTCACCTCCTCCTTAGCACCCTTCCAGAAAGGAAAGCCAAATGATTTTTTCTTCTGCAATGTCGGCCGGTTGAGGCGGGTGCCCTCGGCATATGCCGAGGTCTCCTTGGACCGTCCGCTGCTCTCGGTCACAGTCGCAAAGCTCGAGCCGCTGGCGTTCTCCTTGGACGAGCGTTTGAACCAGGAGGATACCCTTTTCTTGCTTGGGACGGCATCGGCGCCGTTGCCATCCGAGGTCTGGGCGCTTTGGTTGGACCCGTAAGACGTGTGCCTCGACGTGTCGTGAAGTGAGGGCGTCAGCGCTGGCTTGGCAGTGCCCGTGGTCGGAGAGAATTTGCGAACGTTGAGCGGCTCGGGAACCTCGACAGGCGCTCCAGAAGCCCCTACTGCCGAGGGCGAGTTGACCGCACGAATGGTCTTCTCTGCCTTGGCAAGAAAGTCCAGCCCATTGTTCTTAACCCGGGTGGGCGTCTCCAAAGCATTCGAAGCCATGCCATGTTTGATGTCATTGTGTCTCAGCCAGTTGTCTGACGCGTGCTCGTAGATGGACGGCAATTGTCTCACGTCTTTACTCGGCCGGTCGTAAACCGGCTCGGAAACAACACGGCGCTCCGAGACAGGAACATCCAGCCTCGGGTGAAGCTTGTACGAAGGTTCCACGTTTGACGCAATCCGGACCGATAACGGCGAGACGGTCGACTGGGATGGCACAGGCGGCAGCGGCCTGTTGTCCCAAGGGTGCGCTTCTGCGGCGGATGTGGGCTGGGTTGAAGGCTGCACTGCAGGCAACGTCCCCAGGGACAGCATGAACGGGCTGACCTCGCGGGAGTCAGCTCCCAGGTTGCTCGACTCTGTCACAAGAAGGGAGCTCCCGAAGGCTTCGTCGCAGTGGCGAGCGATACGGTGGCCGAGCTGCTCTAGCTCTTCACTCCAGATGAACGTGTCGTCCGTCGTGTCGCCGACCTCCACCATCGACCTGGTAGTCCTGACTCTAGAAGTGCCCGACTCTTTGGCCTGGTTGACAGGCGACAGCGCGTCGCGAAAATATGTCGTGCTGCTCCCTGCAGTGCTTGCTGGAGTTGGCAGGCTGACATGGCGGTTCCGACGATGGCGGTTAACCTTGGTTCGGATGCTCGAAAAATCCACGGAGCGCTTGGATCGGTTGTTTGCTCGGACGCGAGGGTTGCTCTGCTGGCTGCGGATCGAACTCATCGATGCCTGAGGTGACTTCAGCTGACCTGCGGTGCTCGTACGCCGAGTGTTCGTTCTCGCCCGCTGGCGAAACGAACCGTTCACCGAGTGATAGGAGCGGTACGAGTGGGAGACGTTGGTGGGGGATGGTCCAACTCGCGACTCAGTGCCGTTGCGGTGGACGGTGATCTTCGCGTGGCTGACCTGGGAGCCACAAGGCTGCAGGACATGGGATGCATTGTAGGGATCGTAGTTCCGGACAGTGCCGACTTCGTCCACGTCGGCCACATTAGAGATTACGGTGAATTTGGAAACAGTCCGGGCGTGGCTGTTCCGACCGGGTTTGGTGAACTGGCAAGTCGAGATGCGCCTCCCCCAGTTGGGTGGCTTGAGGTGGTGGAAGTCGCTCTTGGAGATGGGCACATTGTTGTTGTAGTTCTCCAGCTGTGCCTCGCGGTGGTTGTAGAGCAGCCAGTAGAACAGCTTTTGATCATTCGGCCTGTGCCACGTGTCAGCCTGGTATGCCGAAAGGTTGCTGAAACTCAGGTCAACTTACTTGTCTTGGCGGAGCTTCTCTTCCAGGGCAGATTCCGAGTATGTATGCCAGAGCGCCTTCAACTGGCGCAAGATCTGGATGTCAATTTCCTCGGGCATCGGCGTGGTGCCCATGCTGCGTAGCAAATGCTGCGACTGCCCGTCCCATTTATGATACTCATCGAGATAGTCGTACTTCTTGAGCAGAGCATGTCGCCACATCTGCTTCATGGTGATGCGGTGGGCCGGCTGATCGACCAAGATCCTCCGGACAAGGTCCTTGGCCTCTCTTGTCAGGTGTGACGGCATCTTGTATTCTGCGCGCTTTGCCTTGGACAGCATGATACCCATGTCGTCGTCGTCGAAGGGCAGACGTCCTGCTAGCATGGCAAACAAGATCACCCCCATGCTCCAAATATCCACGGCGGAGCCTTTGTAGAACTGGTGACGGAGCAGCTCAGGGGCAGCATAGTGGGGGCTTCCACAGGCCGTTCGGAGCTGGTGGTTTGGATTTTGCTGCAAGGCCGCCATGCCAAAGTCGGCAATCTTGATCTGACCATTCGCCTTCAACAGGATGTTCTCGGGCTTGAGGTCACGATGGCAGATGTTGAACGAGTGGCAGTACTCGAGAGCCGTCATGATCTGGCGGAAGTAGAAGATGGCCTCCTCTTCTTGCAGCGGGCCATTCCAGTTGATGAACTCAAACAGGTCACCCTTCTCGACATACTCTGTGACCAAGTAACTAGCGGAAAGGTCAGTAAGGAGATATCGGTGGAGGACTGTTGTGTGTGGTCACGGCTTACATTTCTGAGCGATTCTCCCAGATATCGAGCAGCTCGATGATGTTAGGGTGACGGATGAGCTTCAGAATGGCCACCTCTCGCTCAATGGCCAAGGGCATGCGGCGGAGGCCGCCATCAGCACCCGTGGTTGGGTTCCTGTAATCGATGCGGTCCAGGTTCGCGAGACTGCCGGCTTGGGTCATGTGCGCCGTGCTCTTTGCCACGATCTTGATAGCGACCAGCTGATGGGAGACGCGGTGACGGGCTAGGCGGACTCGGGCAGACGAGCCCTTGCCCAGCGTCTTGCCGAGCTGCCATGGACCGATGTGGGTCTTGAGCTGGCGGGTGCTGGACGCGTTTGAGGAGACATTGGAGAACTGGGAAACGCGACGCGGGTCCGAGGCAGTGTGAGGGTTTTGGGAAATGGCAGCAAGACGCGGGTTGGCTGGTGCTGGGTCAGGCGGCGCTGTTGGAGCTGGCACATGATGAATGCGCTGCTCGGCTTGGAGGTGATGAACCGGAAGAACGGAATTGGAACAACCGTGGGCGGCGTTCTTGAACTTGGACAGAATGTGGTTTTCAACATCGGCAGCTTCGTATCGACGGTTGACATTGGCAACGGTTGCATGGTTGATCCGCTGCGTCGCGTCACCCAATGGCTGGCGAGGCGCCGGATGTCGAGAAGTGCCGCGGTGTTCCATGGCGGCCAAAGCTAAGTGAGGTAATGACTGACGGCTCAACGCATCCTTGACCAGAGAGGTGAATCAAGTGAAGCAATTGAGATGTGCTCGGAGAGATTGGGTCGACACAGTGTCGAATTTTTGATGTCAAGGTGCGAACGAGAGAAATGCAGGTTGCGCGGAGAGAAAAAGGAGTGGCACCCACGAGCGTGGTGGGCAGATCCCCGGTTGCAAATCGGGGTGGAAGCAAACGAATGTGAAAGTAAGAGATGGAATAAGGTAGGACTGGCGCGAGTGAGGGGACGCGACCTAGAACAACACGCCTGCTGGTGCTGGTGCGGGACCGGCGAGTGTCTGGAAGCAGGAAAATGAGCGGACTCGGTGAGGAGACCGGATTTGTTTTCTCGCCAGATGCCAATGGCCGGAATTCCAGGTGGCTGTTGCGGGTGCTAGGCAAGAGAGTGAGGAAGGAGAGGTCAACATTGCCAGCCCAGGCGGCCCAGGAACGCGATGTCTCGGCCGCGTTGCTGAAGAAGTTGGCAGCACCAGGTAAACCCGTGCAGAGGAATGAGGTACCCCACCGGAAAGCTGTGTTGATCGATTGCCAACGCCCGATTTCTATCCTGCCCACGAGCTACCCGATCTAAAGTACCTAAGGTAAGATAGCTTCAGTTGGGCAAGGTATCGAGACAACCTCTTTCGTCGCATGATGGCACCAGTCTACGCCCATGGCAGCCCACGCAGGACATAGAGTCAGCAATTAGCATGCTTAAAATCGAACAGAAACCCGGAAGTCAGATACAACTTAGCGGTCTTGAAGACGCATTTGTGCGGGCAAGAATGTAAGATACGGGGGCTGAATGGAGCAGCTATGGGTTGACTACGGCGGGTCAACACCAGACGCCTTGCTGGCATTCATCCTGTCCCCGCCAGAACACCAAGCTCTCGCCGCTATCTGGAGCACGGCGGACGCAGATCAACTCGACTGGCATGGAGTCACATACCACTGTTCTCACGGCCCGGAGGAGTGGAGGGAGAGCTGAATGCCACGGAATGAGACGGAGACTAGGGAGGAGACATTTTCAGACACCTTCGACGAGGTCGATGCGCGAATTGGCCTCGGGACATACGTAGCCAGCACAATTATGGCCAACACCTGCACCTCGTACCTTAGGTTGGTGATTGAAAGGAGGGACGTTGAAAAGTTTGGTGGGGCTCCAGCATCGAGGAGAGTCGCCCACCTAAACCACGGACTTGGCGATAGCAAGTTAGCAACACAGTGCCAATTTCTGAACTTACGGAGCGCATCACACATCCTACAGTTAGGAGAGTACTCGAGCTCTGATCTGTGAATGAGCATCAAAACTATAACTCGGTTTTATGTGGAGAGAGAAACGCCTCTTAGTAGGCCGTCATTCTGGTTGGACAGTTTAGGAGAACTTTGACTGAGAATAATATTGTTTTCTTTTACTTCTGCCAGTGAGTGGTTTAGACACCAGAGGAGCACTTTAACAAGCCCAGAACAGTTTGCAAACAGTCAATTTAGAGACGCGAGGCGCGTTCCTGGAAAGATCCGTCTGCAACCTCAACCCACCCACGTTAAAGTTCGTCGTTGAATTGAATACGCCACAACCTGCCATGACCGGCGAGTGCCGACGACCGAGTTTTGGCCCTGAACCAGATCGCACAGCCGACATCTGACAATTCCAAACCACCGACATGTCCGGCCGACATCCCGAACCCCGGTCGTCGGAACGCGTCGTTACCGATGAACCAACGGCAGCCAATCCGTCGGGTGCCGGTGTCGTCGATCCTTTCAGAGCCCTCCGGCTACGAGGCGGTGATAGTTCCCACGGCTTTGACGAGGACGAGGACGGGCCCTCGTCAGACGAAGACCAAGTTCAGGCTACACCAAGACGAGCAGCCGCCTTCCGAGCTCGAAATGGCGCCGCGACCTCCGAGTTTCAGCCTGGCGCTATCGTCCGCGTCAAGGTTCAGAACTTCGTCACGTACGAGGAGGCCGAATTCTTTCTCGGCCCGAATCTGAACATGGTCATCGGGCCCAACGGAACTGGGAAAAGCTCTCTCGTCTGCGCCATCTGCTTGGGCTTGGGCTACGCCTCCAGTGTCTTGGGACGAGCAAGCGCGTTTGGCGAGTTCGTCAAGCACGGCAAAGACGAGGCTGAGATTGAGGTGGAACTCCAGAGGAAGCCGGAACAAGCCGAAAACCATGTCGTTGGGCTCTGCATCAAGCGGGAGGACAACAGCAGGCGATTCACCATCAACGGCCAGAGAGCGTCGCTCAAGGACGTCCAGAAGCTCATGCGGTCGCTCAGAATTCAGATCGACAACCTGTGTCAGTTCCTGCCCCAGGATAAGGTGGCCGAGTTTGCTGCCCTCACCCCGGTCGAGCTGCTCGACAAGACTCTCCATGCGGCCGCCCCCGAGGAGATGATCGGGTGGCGAGCTGAGCTCAGGGAGTACTTCAAGCTGCAAAAGGAGACCGAGCAAAGCGGGGACAAGATCCTGGAGGAGCTGCGCAAGATGGAGGCACGCCAGCTAGTTCTTCAGGCTGATGTGGAGAAGCTGAGGGAAAGGAAACAGATCCAGGAAGAGATCAAGAGTCTCAACGAACTGAAAGTTATCGTCAAGTACTACGACGCCCGAAAGACGTACAAGGAAACAAAGGACCGGAGAATCGAAGCCGAGCGGTCCCTCAAGCGGCTCCAAAACAGCGTGGCCCCTGCTCTCGAAGCCGTCAACAAGAAGCAGGAGTATTATTCTAAAATCAAGCTGGTCGTCACCGACAGGCAGCAGCGACTGCAGGCTGCCGAGGCCGCAGCCGATGCTGCTGTCGGCAAAGTCGATAATGCGCAGGCCAAGTGCCAAGAGCTGTCCAGCAAAAAAGAGGCGGAACGCGTCAACTTCACGGCCAAAAAGCACGAGGTCGGCCGACTCAAGAAGAGTATCACCGATCTGGAGGCCAGCTATCGCCGAGCACCCAGAGAGTTTGATGCTGCGGATTGGAATAGGCGAATTGTATGTGCACCCCCGTCGTCGTCTTGAGGGGTCTGCTAGGGGGCTGGCTACTGACTTCTCCATCATAGCGAGAGCAACAACACCTGGAGCGCGAAAATGAGGCCGAAGATAAGGCAGTGGCCGAGGAAGTCGAGCAGCTGAGGGCCAAGGGACCCGAAACCCGTCAGCAGATAGCGACACTGAATCGCGGGCTGCAAGAACTGGAATCACAGCAAGGGCAGCTACTCACCCAGCTGCGGAGGATCAACCTCGATGTTGCCAAGGGCTGGGAGTGGCTGAAGGACAACCAAGACTGCTTCCAGAAGGAGGTCTTTGGCCCTCCCATGCTATCATGCTCGGTCAAGGACAAGCACTACACCAACATTGTCCAAGCCATGCTGCAGCCCGATGACTTTTTCTGTTTCACGGCGCAGACCAAGGAGGACCACAAGAAGCTCAGCGATCAGTTCTACAACAAGATGGGGCTTTCTGTCACGATCCGCTCCTGCTTCAAAGCCTACAGCTCGTTCAAGCCGCCTCTGCCAAGGGAAGAGCTACCCAACCTCGGCTTCGACGGCTATGTCAACGACTACCTCGATGGGCCAGAGCCGGTCCTCGCCATGCTGTGCTCCGAGAAGAGGCTGCACGCGTCGGCCGTCTCGCTTCAAGACATCACGGACGAGCAATTCGAGCGGATCCAGCGGGCCGAGAGACTCACCCAGTTTGCGGCAGGGAAGCAAGTCTACCGCATCACGCGCAGAAGAGAGTACGGGCCTGGGGCCGTTTCCACGCGGGTGACCCAGTTCGGCCCTGGCCGATTCTGGGCTGATCAGCCGGTGGTGGATGCGGCCGAAAAAGCCGAGCTCCAGAGAAAGATCGCTGAGCTCGAGGCGCAGAGGTCCACGTTGAGGAAGCAATTTGCATCCAAGGAGGCGCGGTTGCAGGAGATAAAGGCGGAAAAGGCTCAGATACTGGCCAAGGCAGTGTGTACCCCCCAATTCCGCATCCACCCTACGAGCATGCGCTGACGTGAAGGCAGAAAGAACTGCGGGATGCAAAGAACGAGCTCCAAAAGGAGTACACGGCGTGGCAGACATTGCCGGACAAGATAGGTATGTTTGCACTCTGCTATTTGTCGCCCTGAGCAGCCGGCTAATGCGGGTGTAGAGGCGGAAAAGAAGGCTCTAGCACAGGCTGAGCAAGAGGTCACGGAATGCAAAGAGCGGATACTGGAGCTCGAAAGGCTTCAGGACCAAGCGGTCCTGGCCAAGGCCAGGGCGATCCTCCAGCACCACAAGCAGATCGACGGGATTCGAAGGGCACGCCGTGCTCTGCTTGAGGCGCAGGTTGTCCTGATGGAGGCCGAGTCCGACGTGGGCGTTCTCAAAGCTAAGAACTCTGAGGTCACCCAACGGCTGGAGGAGAATAGGCAGTCCCTCAAGAGAATCATTGCGGAGATGAGGGAGCAGCGTGAGATCGCCGAGGAGGCCAAGGGGCACGCCCTCGCCATCCTGACCGAGGCGAACAAGGATGCGCTGTCGGAAAGGGCCAAAGACAGGACGGTGGAGGACGTGGAGCAATCGATCCAGGTGGAGAACGCCAAACTCGAGGTCATCCAGGCCAGCAACCCGGCCGCGCTGGAGGAGTACGAGCGGTACGCGGCCAAGATCCAGCGGGAACGGGCCAACCAGGCGAACCAGGAGGCCAGGATGGCGGAGCTCAACGACAAGATCAACACGGTCAAGAGCCAGTGGGAGCCGAGGCTGGACCAGCTCGTGAGCCAGATCAACGACGCCCTCAGCTACAACTTTGAGCAGATCAGCTGCGCGGGCGAGGTCGGAGTGCACAAGGACGAAGACTTTGAGAAGTGGGCCATTGAGATCAGGGTCAAGTTCCGGTATGTCTTAATCCTCTCTCCATGATTTTAGCTTTGCCACTGAATGGCTGACGGCGGTTTTCAATAAAAATACAGCGAGAACGAGACGCTCCAGCGGCTGGACCAGCACCGGCAGTCGGGCGGCGAGCGGGCCGTGTCGACCATCTTCTACCTGATGGCGCTGCAGTCGATGGCGCAGGCGCCGTTCCGGGTGGTGGACGAGATCAACCAGGGCATGGACCCGCGCAACGAGCGCATGGTGCACGAGCGCATGGTCGAGGTGGCGTGCCGCGAGCACACGAGCCAGTACTTCCTCATCACGCCCAAGCTGCTGTCGGGCCTGCGGTACGACGAGCGCATGCGGGTGCACACCATTGTCAGCGGCGAGCACGTCGACAAGAAGGGCACGCAGAAGATGAACTTTGGCAATTTCGCCAGGATCCAGAGGAGGTTGATGGGGCGGTAACCTATACTGGTGTAGGGGGATGAGGAAGGGTGGGGGCGGGCGGTATGAATGCAATTGTGTCGTCTACGAGGGTCGGATGGAATTTGAGGATACCCAGTGATTGTTTTTGTCCAGGGGTGTTTGCAGGGGCTGGAGGTCGCTTCTCTCAACCTGTACCGCTGTTGAGGCTGGACGGCACGCAGCAACTGTCGCGGCGCTTAGCTTGACGATGATGCGGCTGGCCCAGCTTGTGGGTGCCAAGAGGCAGACCTGGCTATGACGTCACTGGCCGAACATGAGACAGACCCCTGAGCTCTATGCAATAACCTGCTGCTGTACGAAGTACGGAGCAAATTTACTGTTTGGTCGAAGATGACTTCACTGGGTTCGGTTACTTGTTCTTAGCATGTACCAACTCTGTCCGACATAATCCCGCGGTTGCAAGGAACGCGTCTTGCCCGGTGTCATCATTCTAGCCCGGGCACCACCAACCTGCCAGGTTCCCGTCGGATCTGGCCTCGTCTAGACAACGGCAGGGAACCGAGCATACAGAGGAGCTCGAGGGGAGGGTGGTACCGAAATAGGTACCCTACTGAGCCTAACAATAGAGTTGATACGTCAGTGGTCAGGTGAAACGCTGCGACGGCCTGTCGTGTGTCTTCTTGACGACTTGGGAACAAACGAGGAACGGCGATAGTTATGGCCGTGACGTCACGGGCCACTTACACGGCTGGGTGCCCTGCATCCCAATCAAGTCGTGATGGGACGTCAAGGGACGGCAGGGAATCCTGTATATAAGTCCATTGCCTTTGATGCTCATGAGATTCCTTCCATCCTCCAAGTCACCAACAACTAAAACTCACTGCAAATACATTCGTGCATCACGAAACCAAATCACACACAGTCAACCACTCAAACTTACCATAACACCCAACAATCAACTTCCTCAACAAACATCCAAAATGGGCGCCGTCGTCTCTTGCGTAAGTCACACTGCCTGACAACACACACACATTGGAATACAGTACTAACCACCCCCCACCAAACAGATCCAGTCGTGCCTCCGCACCATCGGCCGCACCATCATGGCCATCATCAACGGCATCGGCAGCGTCATCATGGCCGTCGTCAACGGCATCATGAACTTCCTCAACATCATCGTCGGCTGCCTGACGTGCAACCGGTCCGGCGGCCGCCGTCACCGCACCCACGGCGCCACGGGGACGCACACCACGGGGACGCACACCACGGGACGGAGCGGCCGCGGCTTTGGCCGGCGGAGGCACGCCGGGACTGCGAGTGCCATCTAAGATGAGCATGGAGGCGTAAGATGAGTTTTGTATGATGGGATGGGGGGTGGAGGAAAGGGATTAATGGAGGAGGTGGACTGTTAGAGAGCGGGGCGTGTATTCTGAACGATGGATTTGTACGACGAGATACCCGATACCCAAAGCTACGGCTGTCGATGTGGAGGGAGCAGAGAGGAATACTTTTAGCATGCTGGTTTCTTTTGTAACGTCCTTTGTGATTGTCTGCCTTTTTTATGATATCACGCAATGCTTCTGCAAATTGCATCAATTTTAAATCGACTTCTGAACTTGCATGCCATGGTGCGAGAGATGGCTTGGATCGAAGTTACAAAACATGATATGACTGTTAATATGACTGTTTTAAATCGACCGTCACTCATCCTCCAACAAGTCCTTCGCAAAGAACCCACAAATCTTCTCGGCCGCCTCCCTCCCAACCAGCGGATTGAGCTCTTCGACCGTCATGTTAGCAACCTCCTTTATATTCTCCGCCTCCAGTACCAGGTTCATCATATTCTTGGGCGTCACGCCCGGCACAGCAGCCAGCATCTCCTGCGGGCCCGGGTTGAACACCAGCTGCCGGTGGCCGCCCCCCCCTCCGCTCCCCGCGTCCGCACTCGCATCCGCATCATCCAACCCGGCCCTGACGGCGGCAATCGGATCGGGCTCGGGCTCGTGAGCCTTGAGCCGCTCAAAGATCTCGGCCGTCTCGTACGGCGACGACGACCAGACGATGCGCAGGCGGGGGAAGGCCAGGGTGAGCAGGACGAGCTTGCCCTGCAGGTCGGGGGCGGCGCCGGCGCCGGCGCTGGCCAGGCTGCCCGACAGGTCGGCAAAGGGCTCGAGGGTGAAGCTCTTGTTCTGGTCGAACTCGATCAGCAGCATCGGGTGGGCGTAGTGCTGGAACATGGCCTCGCACTGGCCGTACAGCCGGCCGTCCTTGAGCGAGCCGATCAGGTCGGCCAGGCTCTTGCGCTCGACGCAGATGCCCGGGCTGAGGATGTAGTCGCCCACGGTGAGCATGCAGGGGACGATGACGACGGACCGGCCGTGGAGCAGCGACGGCAGCGAGGACCGGAACTCGCGCACGTCGACCACGACGCGCGGCGGCTGCGCCGTCGCCGCCAGCCGCCCGCCTCCCGCGATGCGCGTGTTGACGGTGCGCAAGAAGGCCTCCTGCGGGTCCTCGGCCCCCGCCCCGTGCGCGTCCACCGTCAGGACGACCGACATGCTGGCGCGCTCCTTGATAAGCCGCGTGAAGGCGTCCTTCTCGCGCCGGACCGTGGAGAGGTAGCGCTGTTCCTCGACCGAGCCGCTGTAGTACAGAAAGTACACCCGGACGTTCCTGTCGTTGTGCGAGGAGCGGTAGACCTCGACCCGCCGGATGAAGGCGGCGTCGGGCTCGTACATGACGATGTATCTCGGCTTGATCTCTTCCAAGATGTGCTCGTCGAGATCCCCGTCATACGCGTGGATGACGACCAGGTCTTGCATCTCGTAGAGCTGGTAGTAGTCCTCCATGTCTTCCAGGGGGTCGGCGACAACGTCCTCCTTCTGCCTCGTCTCTTCTTCGGTGATTTGAACCTCGGCCATCAGCTCGGCAACCTCGCCGGGGTTTTCAAAGTACTGCGCGATGCTTCCGTTTTCGAGGCGGCCGGGTGCGGCGCCCGTCATCCCACCGCCACGAACCCGGCGCCGTTTGTTTGGGGGTAGCTTGCCCCTGGCCTTGCCGAGGCGAGGATCGACTGCGCCGCTGATGGCCCTCTGGTTCTCCGAGAACAGATTGGCGCTCACCTGGGCAAACTCCCGCTTCCACTTGAGGTAGTTGCGCAGCCGCCGCCTCATCATGAAGGCAGCGGACGGCTTGTCCTCATCCGGGTCGTGGAACTCCTCCACCTTTTGCTCGATGCGCGGCTTGACGTGCATCGTCTGGAGGTAGTCGCGCAGCTGGCGGCACGTGTTGGTATCGGAGCACATGATCAGGATGGTGCCGTTGGAATCATCTCGTGCGGCAGGCTCGAAGTAGAGGTCCCGGTCGATCTCTTCCAGCACCTCGGCCAGCACAGCCCATTTCGGTTGTTCTTCCAGGACTGGCCGCAGGGCGTCAATGTTATTGGTGTCTGGGCCAGGCCTCTGGTTGCTCGAGTAGACGCGCCGCTTCGCCGTGTCGAAAATGGTCTGCGCAGCATCCAGGAAGAGCCACGGAGACTGTGTCTGCCTCGTGGACCCGGGAGCCGGCGAATGGGCAGCATGGATGGTGTCGAGCTGTTGAAGGAATGATACGGCGTCGAGAGCCAGGATAGAGTGAAGCATGCCCCGGAGCACAGTCAAGTCACTCACAATCTGCTTGGTCTTCCAGCTGACCCGGTGCCAGTTCGGATCCAGTTGGCGGCGGACAATCAAGTCAAAATTCTTGAGCAGCGCGCTATCGAGGTTCCAATCGTCCATCTCCAGCCCCGTGTTGCCCTTCTTGAGCTCGTGTATGCTGACTTCGACGCACTCCATGATGGCGTTCTGTATGTCGCGCATGGCGTCTGTCATGGGCACCTCCAGCTCAATCACTTCTGCCTTCTTTTTCCCCTCCAGAGCCTCAGCGACATGCACGTGGAAGCGTGGCCAGAGGGAGGCTTTCCGGAGAAACAGGTTTCTCATCATGGTAGCGAGCGGCGAAAAGCCGGTGGTGAAGGGGTCTGGGTTGTCGGAGAAGGCCTTGAGGAAGCCGGCCTTGTTCTTCTGGCGGTATATCCTGAGGATGAAGGCCTCGAGCGAGGTGGCGACAACGCGGTCGGCATGGAGCACGACCATGCCCGTGATGGTCTCGGGGTTCAGAAGGCTGGTCAGCATGTCGACTACTAGGATGCGGGACGTGATGCTGAAGATGCCCCCTGTGGCGTACAGTTTCTCGCGGACGGCGACGCTGGTGAAATCGGTGTTGACTACGGTGAGGCCGCGGGCACGGGGCGACATGCTCATGGCGGCGTGCTCAGCGAGGGCCTCGCCAATCCACGCGTTTTCCCTGTCGTCGGCGCCGACGAGGACGATGAGGTTGCCCCCTGCGGCGTCATACGAGTGGAGCAGGTTGGTGATGAGGCGGATGAGGCCAAGGCCCCGGGCCAGAATGACAAGCTCATCCTCCTTTCGGAGCTCTTCAAAGAGCTTCTGCTGGTAGACCTAGGAACAACAAGAGTGAGTCGAGTGTGATCGTTCATAAAGTAGTTTTTTAATTCGGCATACCAGAGGCAGCGAGAGCTTCACTGGCTGCACTAACTGCGGCGCGCCGGCAGCCGACATTCGGGGCGGATGCTCAGAGCCTTGTCTTCGGGACTCAAAAGATTATTCTCATCCTCGGTGTGTCCGGACTCCGGATCGTCGATGAAGATGGTGCTTGTGATACTCGAAAGGCAGGTCCTCGGCAACAGCTGCCAGAGGGCGGCAGGCTTGGTGGCAGCTGTGAAATTGTGAACGCAGTGGCACGGCAGGCAACTCTCGGCAACTGTTCCGCTGACGACCGGCGGTTTGCCAAGCCTTTGTCACTCAAGGCCGCGTGGAGCCGTGAGGACCGACGTCATTCCAGGTTGTCATCGGCCACCTCACGCGTGTTACAGACCCCTAACAACGCTTGATTTAAAGAAGGGACACAGACTCGAAGGCTACATAATTGTTCCCTCAGATCCCCCGTCTATCTACTTAGTTTCTCCAGAAACAATAATCCAACACCAACAGGAAACATTCCAACATCTCCATCTGGAAGCTTGACCCAGCTTTACTTACACGATCCCTGTCACCAGCCCCCACCTCAATCATGGACTCCTCCAAGACGACCCAGCAGCAGAAGGACACCAACCAGCCGGTAAGTCAATTTTCCGCAAATGTTAGAAGTGGCCTGAGCTGCTGACGCGGTGCTTCTTCTATCAAAGACCGAGGGCAGCTCGATGAACAAGGCAGCCGACAGTCTTAAAGCAGCCTTCCAGGCGCACTCTGCCAATCCCGGTCCGGCCATGCCGAAGGACTTCAACGTTAAGGAAGAAGGGACCAAGGAGGAACGCCGTGCAAAGGCCGAGGAGCTCAACAAATAAACACGGAATCGGGCGAGTGTTGTATCATTTGGGCAGTTCAGACAGTACCGAGTACAAAGGGTTGCCTTGTCGTGGTTATGGACACAAGGGTGGTTGGCTGGTTGGCCACTCCGTAGCAACGGATTTGTCGCTTTGTGTCTTGCCTTCCATGCGCAGGTGTTTGTTGAGCACGCCGTTTCCTCCGTGCCAGCCACATGGTATTGCTAGAAGAAATCAGGACGTACAAGTCGCCTAGGGGTCAGAAGTCTCCTTGGATTGCCTTTGAATAGCTGGTCATGAATGATAGGTTGGTGCATCCCAGAAATCAGCGGATAAGTTATCTGGCGGGGTCCAGTGGCTCTTCACCTGTATTTTACAAACATTACATCGCTGAACCGAGCTATCCGGTAATAAACGGCCCCGCATTTTGGCTGCGCCGCAGCGTGTCCCACGGCTGAGCCAACCCCCCTGAATCGACACCTTTATTACACCAGCAGTGATGCAAGCCTGAGTCAAGGAACGAAAGTTTGCATCTGCCTGGATGAATTCTGGCAAACCGCCGTTCCAATTTCCAACGCATCCAAGTTCCCACACTGCCTTCAGCTTCAGCGGCGGCGAACTGCACCGAGCCAGGCCCGCACCGACAGCTGGCCGATTCATCGAAACCCTTCCTAGGTAACAAACCGCCGAGTTCCGCATTGGGTTCGGTCAGCCGAGAATTAGCGTCGCCTTATCTACCTACCTTCCCATTGACGACTACAGTTCGCGCGACCTTGACTCTTCGAGCTGTATCCTGATCGACTACCACCCGTTCCCGCGCATCGCTCGTTGCAAGCCCGCGGCTGCCGCCTTTCAGTTTCCAGGCAAGCAGGTCCAACGACGGGCGGCCTCCCGCTTTCGCAATGCCATCGATACTGAGCGACGACGACCGCGAGACCGTCAGGCGCTTCGTGCCCAAGCAGACAAACAAGATCCACGCCGTCGCTGTCGCTCGCCTCTATGTGGCTTATCCCAACCGCTCGAAATGGACAGACACGGGCCTGCAAGGCGCCGTCATCTTGGCGAACGACCTCGTCGGCAACACGTTCTGGATCAAGATGGTGGATATCTCGGTATGTGCTCTGACTGACTTCCTGGACTTGCTGCGCCTGGGGCTGCATTCTCTAACCACCAAGTACCTCTTAGCCCGGAAACCGCGGGGTAATCTGGGACCAGGAAATATTCGAAAACTGGAGTTACAACCAAGACCGCGTCTTTTTCCATACCATGGAGCTGGAGGAATGCCTGGCTGCTTTGTCCTTTGTCGATGAGAAGGAGGCCAAGCAGTTCCTGAAGAAGATGAACGACAGAGAGAAGAACGCAAGCAAGGCGACCTTGAAGACGCCGTTCGGAGGCGCCCCTGCGGCAAATCACCACAAGCATCACCACGGATTCCTTGGCGGCCTTTTCGGGGGCCATCGGCATTCATCAGCTCCCACGCCGCCCGAGTCGCCCCGCGTATCCGCGCCGACAAGGGATCACCGGTCCGGCAGCGTGAACGGCCACCACGAGCTCGCGGCATCCCCGGCACCCGCGGCACCCTCGGGCTTTGAAAAGTTAGACGCCTTCGATCCTCAATGGAGAGAGCACTTTGGGGAAGACTTGAGGTCAAAGGGCCTGACAGACGACTTTATCCGCGAGAACCAAGATTTTATTGTCGATTTCTTGAAGCAGGAGCAGGCAGCCCAGGCCCAGCAGGAGCAGGCAGTCCAGGCCCAGCAGGAGCCGGTATCATCACCTCTCCCGCCCCCGCCTCCGCCTCCGCCTCCGCTGGCTAATGGGACTGGGACTGGGACGGGACTGAGAGCGCCGCCACCTCCACCTCCACCTCCATCCGCGCCAGCCCACCGGTCGGTTTCTGAGACGGTCACGGCTCCTGCAGTTCCGAAAAGAGGGCCTGCCCCGCCGCCACCCCCGGCGCCGAGACGGTCCGGCAAGTTGGAGACTTCGGGGGTGGATTCGACGCCTGCGCGAGACTCACCACCGCCACCCGCTCGTCCTCGCTTTGCTGTGCCGCCGCCCATTGCGGATGCTGGAAAGTTCGCCCGCGTGGATGCTCCCCGTTCTGTCCCGCCGCCTCCGGCTCCTGCTCCTGGACCGCCACCACCACCTCGACCGCCCAAGACGCCAATCGAGAACGCAGAGCCGGCACAGCGCTATGGCGTTCCTCCGCCCTTCACAGGCCAACGGAACCTGCCTCCTCCGCCCCCTAGCCGAGGTGCCGTTCCTCCTCCGCCTCCGCCTCGGGAGACAGCCCCCGTCCACACCCAACCTCCCGCACCTCCACTGCCCCCCAAGGCCCCTTCGGCCAGTGCACCGCCGCTCCCGCCGCCGAGCTCACGCCCTCCTCCAGCACTACCTGTCAGAAGCCCAGCTCCGGCGCCGCCGCCGCTGCCTTCGTCGAATGCACCTCCTGCTCCGCCTCTACCTGCCTCGAGCGCAACACCCGCACCGGCCCCTGCTCCACCGCTGCCTTCATCCAACGCACCGCCCGCGCCCCCTCCTCCCCCTCCTCCGCCCGTTTCCGGAGGCCCGCCGCCGCCTCCCCCTCCCCCTCCGGGACCGGGCATGAGCGGCATTCCACCTCCGCCACCGCCTCCTCCGCCGCCCGGAGCTGGCATCCCGCCGCCGCCACCCCCGCCGAACCGCGACTCGGGCTACTCGTCAAGCGCCCCAGCTCCCGCTGCACCATCGGCCGACCCCAGCCGCTCGGCCGTGCTCGACAGCATCCGCGGCGCCGGCGGCATCGCGGCGCTCAAGAAGGTCGACCGCAGTCAGATCCGCGACCGCAGCGCGGCGCTCGTCCCGGGCACGGCGGATTCCGGCCCGCACGGCAGCGGACTGCCGCCTGCGGGCGTCGCGCCCGCGGGGGGCGGGGGTGGTGGTGTGTTGGCTGACGCGCTGGCTGCTGCGTTGCAGAAGCGGAAGGAGAAAGTTAGTGGTAGTGGTACGTTGGGTTTTGTTTCTTTTCTCGTTTATGCTTGTTTTGTTGATTTTTTTCCTTTAAACCTTGATTCGGCTGACCTTTTTGCAGATGATGAGGATGACAATGATGATTGGTGATGTGGTGCGCAGTTGGCATTGGCGCTGCGGGTTGGTAAAGCCTAGGGTTGAGACAATGGGAATGGGAAGACTGATGAGCATGATTTACAGGAACTTGGACGCAAAGGGAAGAAGAGATTGGATGTATCGGCACTAGGGAGTATCGCGTAGGATTTGTCAGGGGCTTTGTTCCCAGGCAAGAAGCAAGGGATATTCTTCAAGTAGAATAGGTTTTGGAGAAAGAGGCGACAAAAGTCTTTTCACGCATACACGTTCTTGGCTGAATACCTCAGGCTACTATGATGGATGCTTTGAATGTTTCAAAGCTCATCTGAGCATGGGAGTAAGCACCTTTGGGTGGACATCTGATTTGGAAAGTCCACAAGGACCTGAGGTTTCTCTCATGTCTCTGCACACTGTCGACAATTCAACTGTCACAATGTTTACCACGGCTCGAACTTGGGCAAGACCAAAACAGCATGCATTACCCTAACAAACTAACCCATTCCCGAAGAAAAAACAACAAGAGATAGACCCGGCGATGACGTCTCTCCCATCATGACCTGTCCTTCTCCTTTTTGGATACACCCCCTTCCTCCTTCACACAAACCCGAAAGACGAGAGAAGCCCACCAACTGTCGGGGAACACTTGGAATGACACAGGACAGGGTGTCTGCCTGTGTGACATCCACAAGGTTTTGAGAGAGAAGACAGTTTTTTTGCTTTCCGCATCCCCCGAGCGAACGAAACGTACGTCTGAGGCCAGAAAGGGAGATTTTCTCTTCGCCTCGGTTTTGGTTGTAAGTAAGCATCGATCGATCGATCGACGATGATGATGCTTTTTTTTTTAGATATCGTCGATGGCGATCTCCTTCTTCCCGTCGGCGCCACCCGTGTCGCTGTCGCTGTCGCGGTCCTCGTCGAACTCGAAGCCGCAGTCGCCGTCCTCGTTGGGGCCGAAGGTATCGGTTTCGTTGATCTTGGCTGTGTCGGGCAGCTCACCGTAGGCCTTCCTAAAGGGCTGGTTAGTGGTGTGTGTGTGGGCGGGTTAAGGGGATGGAAGCGGGGGGTGTGAGCGTACAGAGAGCGAGCCTCGTCGGCCGAGTACTTGAGGATCACGTCGCCCTTCTCGTCTTGGTACTCGCGCAGCGAAACCAGGATGATGTCGCCGTTGTTGATCCAGATCTTTTTCCGCAGCTTGCCGCGGATCAGACCGAGGCGCTTGACGCCATCGAAGCACTGGCAGAGGCGCGGGGGTTAGCTCAGTTTCCGAATTTCCTTTGTTTTCCGTACGCGGTTGAGCGCGCGCGCGTGTATGTTTGTGGGGGGGCGAAAGTGTACCATAGCCTCGAGCCGGCCGTTCCCCAGCATCTTGAGAACCTGGGCATACTCCTGCCCTTCCTCCTTAAAGGTGAGCTCGCGCTTCTCATTGCTGTTGTCAAAATCATGGGTCAGCGAACGCGGTACGGTGCGGTGTGAAGACTGAGGCTGCAGAAAACGCACTCGTTCTCGTTCTTTCCTCTGCGGCGGTTCTTGCCACCTTTTCCCTTGTTCTTCGGCATATTGACAGAGCGCGCTCAGGCAACTTCGGCGAGTAAAACGGTGGTGTTTAAACAGTGTCGATGAGGACCTGGTACGCGAGGTTTGTGGTTCGTATCGTTGCCGAGGGGTGCCGGTGAGAAGTGGCAGGAAGGCGGGGAGAGGCGCTTTATATGACTCTTCGCGGGGCACAGGGGTTGTTGGGTTTCGCCTCCATTTCCGAGAACCCGCTGTGGGCCATGGTGGCGCTGGTGGGCCGGGGTCCAAGTCTGAACTGCGCACGGACAAAAACTTTCGGCCGCCCATTGTTTGCTTGCTTCTTTTTGTAGCCGCGCTCAGATCTCGTAGGGTACCTAGGTCATTATGTGCATGCTCGGCAGATATGAGTTCACCCGAACATCAACGACTACCTCATCCCAACAACTGGAAGCATAGGGAAGGCTGTTAGAACGGCCAGAAAACCACTCATAATCAGCGATCATGTTTCAACGGACATCACAGCGTCTCAAAAACCTGCCACCAGTTGACGGGTTCCTGGCCAATTTCGACACCCTTGCATTCATGCATAGACAGCCAACCCCAGGCGCGCCGTCTGCGGGCACGCCTAAATCGCATCATCATCATCATCAGGGCTTCACACCCGGTGCAAAGGTCGCAAGGTTTGCGAAGCGCTCGAACGTTGCATGGCCGTACGCGCCGCGTCTGGTGCCGGGCCAGCAGTTCCAGAGCTTCCCCATCCGGTTCTTCCTGTCCGAACGCCACGCCTTCTCCTGGTCGCACGCCAAGTACCTCTCCGACTACGAGCACCCTCTGACCGACAAGATCCTACACCACTACGCCCAAGAGAAGCGGACCAAGCCGCTGTGGTGCTACGTGCAGGGCAGCGCGACACACGACGGCAGCAAGGTCGTGGTGCGGAACACGAGCGAGCGGGTGGTCAGGGCCGCCCTGTTCCAGGCGCTGAACGGCATGGGCTACGACTCACTTGGCAAGAGCCTCGACGGGACGAAGCTAGACCTGTGTGGCACTATCCGGATCCTCGTGATGGAGCCCAAGGCGACCCTGAAGATCGAGTTCGAGCGGCTGCGAGAGTACCTTGGCAAACTCGTCACCAACGCCATGCCTCGTCTCCAAGGTGTAGCCGCACCAAAACGATCCCGGGGGCCGTAGAGACTCGGTTGTTTCGGGCTCCGTAGCATGCCCCCGGCTGGATCTCGAACTCCCTATGGCGGATGAAGGGCTGTGCAAAGGCTCACCTCCACGGACCTCAGGGACGGCCGCGGGTGGCTCGTAGCTTGCCCCTGCCGCTGCCGCAGGTCCACGAATATTGAGTGGCGTGATTCTCAAAGGGTGCCCGAGTAACCCAGAAGCATCAGAGCCCCCCGTGTGCCATCAGTCCTACATGTAAAAGGATATGAAGCACGTCGGCGGCCGTGAAGCAGGCGACATTCAGGGCTCGCATCCGCTGGGTGACAAGAAAGAAGGGTCTTGATGCACAGGGCGCGCTGGTCGAGGGGCACGCTGGAGAGATGCCAACAGGCTACCGACCACAAACGCTCTTCGCTTGGACCACGCCATCATATAACCAACTTATGGATATCTGGGGACGCTTGGCAGCGGAAGTGCCACCTGCTAGGTGCAATGCCAACGGTAGAGTCGCTCTAATCTACATCGAGATGCAGCTCCCGAACTCAAGGCTCAGCTCATGGCTGTGCTTTGTCCTCGATTATCCGGATATACTTGGAATGCAAGTCCTGGACGGCCGGGATGATGAGGCTTTCGATTTCCACCTCGGGCTCGCCCTCGGGCAAACTCTTGGGGTCAACCGGCTCGTCCTGAACTGTGTCTGACACCGACGCTTCGCTTTCGCCGTCATGCTTACGGAATGGCACGCGGATCCAGTGATCTGGGCTCCCGGGCGAGACGAACACCTGAGCAAGTTAGTAGTTGTGTCGAGAACTGACGCGATGGGAACGTGGGAACGAGTGAAACAAGTGACATACAACTTCCCACTTTCGTGTGGATCTGGGAGTGGCGGTCCGTTAGTTCTTTGTCTCTGTTCATTTGCGTTCGGCGCAGGCTTACAAGAGGTTGCCAATCACAAGATGATGTTGATAACGATCCAGCGAGTATCTGGCCTTGTGCACGAGGATTGCTGGGTCCGTCTCGAGCTTGAAAGAGACAATCATGCCCTGCGGCGACCAGCCCTCCACCAGGTTCTTTAAAAACTTGGGTACTGGATCGAGGTCGATGACCAGGCGTTTGCTCCTGGGCACTGACGGGGAGGAGTCGAAGTTGTCGAAGGTTTCCTCCTCGTCGGTTGTGGGCCGGGAGCCGCCGTTGTTATTCTTCTTGAAAGCATCGGCGGCACTTGTACTCTGGATCTTGTGTTCCGACATTCGCTCCGGCTATGCCTCGCAGTTAGCAGTGCGTCGAAGGAATAATGCGCGCCGGGCGATCTGGCTCTCTTACTGGGACGAAGAAGTCGCTCACGGCCGCAGCCAGGTACAGCAGCCCCCGTGGGCCAAGCGGGCGCATCAACTGGGCGACGCTGCGCAGCTCGTGGAGATAGTCGGAGATGCTGACGAATGGCAGCAGAAGCAGCGTGTTGCGGTCCCGTGCATCGCGGTACTTCCGCAGGACATGCAGCATCTTGGCCGTGTCCTCGTCACGGGCCACGACGCTGCCATTCGGCCCTTCCCGCAAGAAGTCCAGGAAGCAGTCGGTTGCATGGCTGTAGTGGCGCGAGAAGGGGAGGAGGGAGAATTGCCGGTGTCTCGAAGAAGGGTCAGTCTGTGTCACTTCCAAGCAGAAGGTGGCCGGCTGGAGGTTGAGACTGCGTACAGGAACAGAACTGCATATCCAGCTTCGAGGAAGTACTCGGCGCTCGTCTTGGTACCAGTTCGAGTTAGCCATCTGCTTGGCACATCGCCGGAAGTAAGATGCTCACAGCTCCGCGAGTGCCGGCAGAGAAGTTGTCGATGAAGCGCACTGTCTGCTTTTCTGCAATGTCGAACTGTCAGTACTGTATCGTACCAAGCACAGCAGAGAACATGATGAAGATACCTACCCAGCGGCACAGTTGTCCCGCCAGACGTGATCAGTACTAGTCGTCTTCCCGCCTCGGAGTGGTGGTCGATGAAATCGCGGGCCAGGGCCACATGCTTGTCGAGGTCCCTCGGCGGGGGGTTGGCCGCAAAGTAATGGTCCTCGGCGAGAGCCGCGAGGTTCTCGGGCGGGATCTCGGAGGGTATGACGGACAACATCTTGGGTTCAGAACAAGATATCCTAGATACGAGTGATCTCAACTAGTGATGATGATGTGAGGGAATGACCGGATCGAATGGGCCGAAGATGGCCTCGGCCGGAGTCATACCACCATGTGGGGTATTCGGTTCCTTCATCGAAGCTGCAAGCTCCCCCGCAGCGGGTACCTGAGCCTTGCGTCATGTTGGAATTTGACAGGCCCGCAGGCCCGCTTTTGGGCGAGAAAATGGGGCTGCAAGGGAGCTCGAGCTGCCAAGACCGTTCGCATGCAAGACAGGGGCAGGTCGTTGCGTCTTTGACCAAACATCAAACTTCCGACACGTCTCGGATCTACAACCCCAAAAAAGTGCATTCAAAGACGCCCCCCGTCATACTCCTCTCGGAATTACGCACCTCGGCTCGAATCTCTTCCAAGAAAACTGTGCTCTGGGCCCGCCAAGTAGTCTGTCACGATGCTCGTCTCGCTCACCGTCGGTAAGGTCGACGCCGGCGTCACAGTGCTCTTGACCCCCGACAAGCGCCTGGCATGTGCAACCCCAAAAACTTGCCGTCCTCAGGGAGATACACCCGCTAACATCCTTTGCTTTTTGCTGTCAGATTGAATTCCCCTCGATCCTCCTCCCTCCCGACATCACCTCAGGCTCCATCGTCGACATCAATGTCGCGCGCAACAAGAACTCCGAGGCGGCCGCGGAGCGCGCCTTCAGGGAGCTCCAAGACCGGATCCTGTCGTCGTTTGGCTCAACCGAGCCGAGCGCCCCCGTCTTGCGGTGCCGCAACGCGACCCAGACGAGCGTCGTGCTCGAGTGGGACCCGATTCAGCTCGCCACGGCCGACCTGATCAGCCTGGCGCTGTACCGCAATGGCCAGAAGGCCGGCAACATACCCAAGCCGCTGTCGATGCACACCACCAAGATCAGCGGCCTCGCCGTCGACACCGAGTACACGTTCCACCTGGTGCTGCGCACGACGGCGGGCACCCTCGCGAGCCAGCGCGTCGCGGTGCGCACCCACAAGATGACGGACCTGAGCGGCATCACCATCACGACGGGCATCCTGCCGCCCGCCGTGCGCGAGGGCTTGGCGGCGGCGGTGGAGCGCATCGGCGCCAAGATCGTCGACGGCGTGCGCATCGACACGACGCACTTTGTCACGACCGAGGGCCGCGGCGTGCAGTGGGAGAAGGCCAACGAGCTCAATATCCCCGTCGTCCGGCCCGAGTGGGTCGACGCCTGCGAGCGCAACGGCCGCATCCTCGGCGTGACAAAGTTCTACCTGGACGCCGTGCGCGTGGGCCCGCCATTCGACAACAGCGAGAGACCCTCCACGGCCGGCACCGCCAGCGGCGGCGGCAGTGGACACGCTTCGGCGGCGGGCGCCGCGGCGCCGCCACCCCCGCAGAAAGATTCGCCGACGCAACACCGACCCAGCGCGAGTATCAGCAGCCCGCCGCCGCCGCGGCCTGATTTTGAAGAAAACGGCGCGAGGCAGAAAGAGGAAGGAGGCTCGGAGTTGCCAGACCCGAGCGATGACGAAGAGGAGCAGGAGGAGGAGGAAGACGAGGAGCAAAAGGTAAAATCGGGCGGGCAGGACGAGCAGAAGATGCTCGCGGACGAAAGAGACGAGAAGCGCCTGGCGACGCGGCCGAAACCGACCGTTGAGGATGAAGGAGACGACGAGACTCCGCACGAGGAGGGCAAGGCTGCCGCAACTGAAAATGGTAAAGGCGGGAAGTCGCCCGGCGACGGGTCGTCGTTCCAGGATGTTGCCCTCTAGACCGAGGAGGCGGGCGGGCGATTTAATGGGAGAGATGATAGCCTCAGACAGGTGTATCAGTTAAACATGTTTTATGGCGAATAACTAGTCGTTTAATGATGCGTAAGGCTCATGCTTGTTCGGAGGGTTGGACCTGTCAAGCGACTGCCACCATCGAGACAGCTAGGTCTCTGCCGTGCCGAGTGAAGGGTTTGGGGAACGTTGATGAAGAAGAAGAAGAAGGGGTACAACTGCTAGACACTAGTAGTCGTAGTCTATCCCAGATGTCTTAATGAGAAACCGAGCGCTTTCCCAGCGAAGCAACGAGATAGCAACATCCTTGGCACAGTATCGCAATCGGGCTTTTGTACTTGTACATGCCTAATGTAAATAATATACAGCCTCCCACATACAATCCAACGCACACACACACACTCTCTCTCTCAACCCCATCTTTTTTCTTCACAGCTCCTTCTTCTCGCCCTTCGCATCCTTCGGAGCAGACCTCTGCCCGACAGACCCAGGCGGCGTCTTGAGCCCAAACAGCACCAGCGCGCCCACGCCGGCGATGCCGAGGGCGCCCATGGCGTAGGCGGCCTCGCGGCCGGCCCACCAGTACACGCTCGTGAAGAGCAACGGGCCGAACCCGCGGCCGAGCTGGCCCCAGCTGCGGAGGACGCCGAGCCTCCCGCCGCGCTCGTCCTCGCGGGCCTCGAAGCTGCTGAGGGCGTTGAGGCCCGGCACGACGGTGGCCGAGGTGGCGGCCAGGCAAGTGGCGGCCGCGTAGAGGCCGGTGACGGTGTCGATGCGGGCGAGGAGCGCGAAGGCGACGAGGCAGGCGGCGACGCCAGCGCGGACCGAGAGCAGCGGCGGCAGCCGGCGCGTCACGCAGCCCTGCAGGACCGAGGCCACCAGGCCGATGTAGCCCAGCAGCCGGCCGTTGCGGGCCGAGCTGTACTGGAACAGGTCGTACGTCATGAAGGGCAGGGAGAACTCCATGCCGGAGAAGAAGAGCAGGAAGGTCATGTGCACGAGGTTGAGGAGGAAGTGCGAGTTGGTTCTCTGCACCGGGGCGGGGGCGGGGGCTGGTTTGGGCTGGACCTTTTTCTCCTCGCCCGCAGAGGACGCCGCGCCGCTGTCCTCCGACTTGTTGACCCTGAGAGACGGGAGAGTCTCTGGCAGGCTGAAGTACAGATACACGGTCTCGGTGACGATCAGGAAGAGGGAGACGGCAGCGGCGGTCGCGAAGGGGTTGGCAGCCACGGTGGCGATGGAGCTGAGCCACGCGCCGAGCGCGGGGCCAAAGGTGAAGGCGATGGAAAAACAAGCGCCGATGAGAGCCATGGTCGAGCCCCGGCTGTCGGCATCCGAGATGTCGGTCGCGATGGCGGTCGCGAGCTGGACGTTGCCCTCGGAGAGGCCCCCGACGATGCGCGAGGCGAGGAAGGTCCGGAAATCGACGGCTACTACCCAGAGCAAGACGGAGAGGATGTTCCCCGCCATGCTCGCAAGTAGTGCGGCGCGCCGGCCATACTTGTCCGAGAGGTGGCCTATGATGGGGGAAGCGATGGCCTGGAGAAGACTGGAAAGAAGGCCCGCTTAGCATCTGGATCTCCGGCGACGCGGGCGCAGTGGTGTAACTCACGAGAACAGACTCCCCAGGGCGCCGCCAAGCAGGACGATGTCATATCGCGAGTCGATGGGGCGCGCAAATGAGGCCTTGTAGGCATTGAGGTACCCGAGCACGCTCGACAGCAGCGTGTCGGCTGAGGGAGCGCCAACATCGGCAGGGACCTCGGAGTTGCGGTAGAACTCGAGCAGGCTTGGAAACAGAGGGAGGATGAAGGTGAAGGAAATCTGGGCGGCGTTAGACACCGTCTGTTACTTCTTGGAGCTTGGGCGGCCGATGCGCCAAGCTGGAGATGCGTACCAAGTCTAGCAGCAGGGAGATGAATATCACTCGCAACACCCGTTTACGGGTTGCAGGATCGACCAGTGGCGCCATGGTTCAGGCGCTTTAGCGCAGGGACTATGAAGTAGGGACGAAAATGTCGAGGTCGCAGGGGATGGAGGCTCAAAGGAAGTGTGTGTACAGATTTCTGGGCTCCGTGTCCAGACAGAAATGGAATGTCTCCAAGATCAGACCACGGCCAGCACGGTACGTGAGATGGAGTCTTTTGATTGATTTATCGAGAAAAATTAGAGAAAGAAAAACGAATGGACAGCCAAGCAGATGGAATTGTTTGCCGAACAAATGGGCCAGAGTTGCAGTGTTGAGGTGTCAATGGTGTCGCAACGTGAACGAGCCGTCCCCGACGCAGCAAGGTGACGACGACTGTGACGGGACGCCCTGCGAAGCCCACTGTCCGTGACTGTCGGGGCCATGTGGGGCCGGGGGGGCAAAGCAGCCGGCTCGTACTCAACCCTAACCCTGAATTTTGACGGCTTCTGAATCTGCTCGTCTCCGCCGAAGAACTCGAAATACACTGCGACTTCCAAATTCGTATCCTGCGGTGTTGACTTTTTCGAACATCATTTGACATGATCTGAACCCTGGTGAGCCAGAAGCTCAGTGAGACCAAATCAAAGCCAAATCATTGAGCCCGTATTACCGCACTTGACCAACAGGAACATTCCGCGCCGTACGGCGGCCCGGCCAACATAAGTCAGACGGCAGTTTCCCAGAAGCTGAAAGAGAACTGTTGGTCCAGAATCATCTCTCAGTATCATGGCCATTATGATCGTCCCGCTCCATCAATACTGGGAAAAGAAGTCTTGAACTTGTTTCACCGCCCTACGGACTCCATAACCGGAACACAGGCCAGTTTGGCCAGCGTTGTCAGGGAGAGACAGAAAAGAAACAACAACCTCAGCCCCTTCGTCCCACGCAACGCTGCGGGTGAATGCAAGGGCCGCTGCAACGCCCGAAAAGCTTATTTCAACTTTGTGTGTTTCGCCCGACATGATCCTCGAGGCTGGATGTTTGACCGTGATGCATGTCTCTTTAGGCATCCCTTTGCTGTCCGTGGGTCCAACGTCTTGCCCGTTGAGTACTGAATTCAGATTCACCTCTTCTTAGGTTTGCTCTCGCCAGGAGCCAGAGAGTACCCATAGACCCAAGGCTGTGCTGTCTCCCGATCGGTCCCTCGACCGACAGCGGCCAGAGTAACATGATATGTAAGAAGCATATAATGAGCGCCATCTCTCCAGATTCCCCCCACAGCCGTCTCTCGATATGCACCAGTCTGGTACCCATAGTGCCATCCACTCCTTCTAGTCACTCGTTTCAATCCTCACCGAAGCCACATCCACCATGAAGGGTGGTTGCCTGCGAGACGTTTGTTTCCGTTGAACTGACTTGCAGCGTCAAGTTGTGCATTATCAGTACCAGGTAGCATAACCTCGACTCATCCAGGCTCGCGGCGATGTCAGTGTCGGAAAAGAGTTGCGCCACACCAGGCCCATGCGGCAGTGTTCAGACCATAGCAACCCTGCCATTTTGGCTTGTGTCACCGAGCCGATGAGACGGCGGAGGTCAAGACACTACGAGCGGGCCTTTGTTTGGTCCCGCCCACCGGAGGCGAGCGTTGCGCCTGCTGGGCCAGCTGCGAGTCCAGCATACACCACCGATTCGGATAAGCGGTATTCCGGCCATGTACGTGCTTCGAAACCGCGAGGTGTTGAGCGTGAGTGCAGGCGTGGTGAGAGCCAGGGTGCGTGCCGAAGTTCAGCTCGGTTATCCTGCCGGCGAATGTGTGCAAACAAAAAGGCGCAACCCGACGAGCCGATCTTTCCGTGCCGGGTTCACCCAGGACGGTGGTCGGGTACTCAGTGTCGTACCACTGCTGCAAGCCTCAGACCATAGCAGCCAAGCGCTTCACCACCTCCTCAACCCTTACGGCCCCACCAAGCAGGTCCCTCCCGGTCTCTCGGTCCCGGCCATTCTCGCCCAGCACCACCAGCTTAACAATCTCCCCGTCATCGCCCATGACCAGCCGCCCGGTGCGCCCGTCGGCCCACTCGAGGGTAACGTGCTTGGCCTCGGCATCGGCCGGTGAGATATCCACCAGCTGGACCGGCCGGGTCCGCTCTCCAACCCTATCCTCCCCATCCGCTCCCTCAACATCCTTCTTCCTCCCCAGCCCAGCCGCCTTCCTCAGATCCGCCACGACGCCCAGCCGGTGATGATACCTCACCACCTCCCTCCGCAGAGCGCGCGCGAATCTCGCCAGATCCTGCCGCGCCGCAGCATCCTTCGCGGCCCCATCACTGCCTCCTCCCGCTCCCCCTCCTGACCCTGACGATGACGCAGACGGCGGCGGCGGCGGCAGATACCTCGCGGCGAGCCCCGCGAGGGATATGCAGGGCGGGAGGGTGTGGCGGTGCACGCGCAGGTGGCGGTGGGCGGCGCCCGCGTACGGCCTGTTCATCAGCACGTAGTAGGGGCGGAGGAACCTGGCGCGGCTGGTCACCTCGACGCGCAGGCCGAGGATGGCGCCGCCGTCGACGGCGTGCGGGTCTGGGTCGCGCGCGCGGAAGGTGGTGAGGGAGGCGCAGGCGCGGTAGAGGCATTGCTGGCTGTGGGCCTGCTGGAGGTCGGACTGGGCGAGGAGTCGTTGCTTGAATGATGATGATGATGCGTTGATGGGGCGGCTGTTGTCGCTGGCCTCTTCGGTCAGGATGAGTTGACGCGTTGAAGGGGCTGCGATGAGGGTTGAGGTGTGGATGCTGAGCTGTTTCTTGAGGGATGATGCTGTGGTTTTTGTCAGCGCGTTGTTGCCGTACGCAAATGTAGGAAGATTTGATCGGGCATGTCATACCCCTCGCTTGCAGAGCGTCAATCTCCTCATCGAGAATCGATGCCATCTTTGCAGTTTGCACACTGACGCGCCGATTTTGTTGAACTTTGTGGATGTTTGCTCAATGATAAAGGAGAACCCTGTGAGTTGTTGTTTTGACAGGACAAATAACTTGATCGAAACGGGTTCAGTTGATGCTCTTACAAACCAGAGTGTTGAGATCTCAAGTTGTTGTTTACCTCCCGCCTCGACCACGACCCTGACCCCTGTCGAGCCATGTGCTTTGAGTCTTGGCGCTGAAAGCCCAGCCGGGCGCTTTGTGGCTTGCCCGATCTGGCCAACTGACCCCACGGTTCAAGAAGCTTCACGACTGATTAGGTAGGTCATCAATCCCGGGACACAGTAACTATATCTTGCGCTGAAGTGAGGAGAGATAGATGAGATGTTAGCAAGATCTCTGAGTCTTTTCAATACAGCTTTCCAGACCAAGTCGACACCAGCCTGCCTGGCACAACGAAACACTCTGGACGAGTCAGGTTGTTGGTGCTCTGCCCTGGTCCTCGGCCTTTTGCCACTGCGCAGAGGCCACCGTAGCACCACGCACGCGCTAGCGTCGACTCCCCCACAGCCATCAGGGTTGCTCCGAGTCGCCGGCTCCAACAGGCGAGACGTGGCCCGGACTGGCCTGTTGGATCTTGCCCCGGCCCCATTGTTGACGTCCGGCAGCCTTCCGAGAAAGGCCACCTTCGCTCTCTTTTAGACGCCATTGCACAGGTAGTAGGGCTTTCACCAGGTCTTCTTGTCTCTCGTTAAACCTCTTGTCCGAGTCCAGTCTTGCAATACTTTGCGCGCCCTGCATCACCACCTCACGTCCTACCACTCGAAAGCCCCGGCCCTCTCTGCCCTCTCGATCGACCCCTCGCCGTCCACCCAGCTGCCCGACAACGACGTGAAACCTCGTACAGACAGACATACTCAATCTATAATACATCATCACCTATGGGTACTAAGCCTCGTCGCGCCAAATCGCCGACTACTCCCAACGGTTCCCTCGGCCGCGCCTCCGGGAGGAAAACAAACGGCCAACTGGCAAAGATGAACACCAACGTCGAGCTGCTGCGCCGCAACATATCCCACGAGACCTCTACCTCCGAGGGCGCTACCGCGAATCTCATAGCCCGCGAGTCTTTCTCCCTCGACGACCCCGTCCCGAAGACGCCGACCGTTAACAACCATGGCTTCTTCGACCTGCCAAAAAAGGACCAGCGCAACTTTGGCCTGCTGGTCCTCCTCTACTTCCTCCAGGGCATCCCCCTCGGCCTGGCCACAGGCTCCGTCCCATTTCTCTTAAAGAACCACATGTCGTACGGCGAGATCGGTATCTTCAGCCTGGCTTCGTACCCCTACTCTCTGAAGCTCTTCTGGAGCCCCATCGTGGATGCGGTATGGAGCCCCAAGTTCGGCCGGAGGAAGAGCTGGATCCTCCCGATCCAGCTGCTCTCCGGGATAGGCATGCTGTGGCTCGGGTCGATGGTCGAGCGCATGATGGAGTTGACGGGCAAGCCCGGCGGTCCCACCGTCTGGGGCTTCACCGGCTGGTGGTTTTTCCTGGTGCTCATGTGCGCCACCCAGGACATCGCCGTGGACGGCTGGGCCCTGACGCTGCTCACCCCGGGCAACGTCTCGTACGCCTCGACGGCGCAGACGGTCGGTCTCACCGCCGGCCAGTTCCTATCCTACACCGTCTTCCTGGCCTTCCACTCCAAGGACTTCGCCAACCGCTGGTTCCGCGCCGAGCCGCTCGACCACGGCCTGATGAGCCTCGGCGGCTACCTCTCCTTCGCCGGCTGGGCCTACATCGTCGTGACCATCGGCCTGGCCCTTCTCAAGCGCGAGGAAAAGACCAAGAACGAGGACGGCATCTGGGACGTGTACAAGATCATGTGGGGCGTGCTCAAGCTCAAGAACATCCAGACCATCATCCTGGTCCACCTCATCGCCAAGATCGGCTTCCAAGCCAACGACGGCGTCACGGGCCTCAAGCTCCTCGACAAAGGGTTCGGCACCGAGAACATGGCCCTCACCGTGCTCATCGACTTCCCCTTCGAGATCGGCCTGGGCTACTACGCCGGCAAGTGGTCGCAGGAGTACACCCCGATGCGCCTCTGGTGCTGGGGCTTCGCCGGCCGCCTCGCCGCCGCCGTGCTCGCCCAGCTGACTGTCTCCGTCTTCCCCGCCGGCGCCGGCGGCGTCCCCATCTGGTACCTGCTCGCCGTCATCGCCCAGCACGTCTTCTCCACCTTCACAAACACCATCATGTTCGTCGCCGTCGCCGCCTTCCACGCCCGCATCGCCGACCCCGTCATTGGCGGCACCTACATGACCCTCCTCGCCACCGTCTGCAACCTGGGCGGCACCTTCCCGCGCTTCTTCGTCCTGCGCATGGTCGACGCCTTCACGACCGCCACCTGCTTCCCCCCCGACAACTCCCAATCCACCACCGCCACCACCATCACGACACCCTTCAGCTGTGCCGTCCAGGCCGACAAGGAGCGCTGCCTAGCCGGCGGCGGCGTCTGCGAGATGCAGCGCGACGGTTACCACATCGTCAACATCCTCTGCGTGCTCATCGGCGTCGTCACCTTCGTTCTGTTTATCCGCCCCAAGGTGTTGCAGCTCCAGGCTCTGCCACTCAGGGCCTGGCGCCTATCCTCCCCCCCCTCATCAGGCAAATACTAAAAGACTGTTTTGATGGTGAAAAATTGAAGAGGCCGGACGTTGCAATGAAGCACATCTGTCTGAGCATTGAGTGTCTAGAAGAATGCAAATCTATTTTCCGCTTGCGCGGCATCCCAGGGTCCCGGTCCCGAAAATGATAGAATTGTGGACGTGATGCTTGACTTTCCACAGGCTGATTGCCACCAGGAGCCAGATAATGGATGGAATTCAATTACGTCTCGCCAAGTGCTGATGGGCCAGCACCGAGAAAAACATCCAAGTCACTCACGGACACACAAGATAGATGGACGGACTGTATTCTGGCTACTCTGCAAGAACTGCTCACCCAGGCCACTGGTCTCCCCACGGTCATCAGAGCCCAAGATCCCTAAAAGACATCACGAATTTCCTTCTGACCCAAGCTGCATGTGAAATCCACGCAAAAATCCCAGTCACTAGCCCATTTCCGTCCATGATGCCACAAGATGCTGCTCCGAAAAGGCCGAGAGGAGCGCGATGTGTGGCTTACCAACCGCCGGAGGTGGGCGCGTCGGGCTGAGCAGTATCGGCATTCCAGCCGCCTGCACCGCCCCAGCCGCCAGCGTCGCCATCGCCATTGGCATCGCCGCCACCACCCCAGGCATCTCCGCCAGCGTCAGTATCGGCATCACCTGCGCCCCAACCGTCGCCGCGAGCGCCGGTGCCGGTGGCCTCATCCTCAAAGTCCGAATCGGCCTCGAACTTGAGGTTGGTCGAAGTTGCGCCCTCGGGAACATACTGCTGAAGAAAGTCCGGGATCTCCTGGTTAGTCTCCAGCAGGGTGCGGGTGAGAACCGACGCGATGGGCTCATCTCTATCGGAGTAGAAAGATGAAGCCAGTCCACGGTGGCCAATGCGACCCGTCCGGCCTTATCTTGTCAGTGATCGAGATCAAAAGGTTGCTGGCAGAGATGGAAAACTTACCGATGCGGTGAGTGTACTCCTCAATGCCGCCATGATCCATGGAAGGGAGATCGTAGTTGACGACATGCATGACATTGCGCACGTCGATACCACGAGCTGACAAGCCGGTGGCGATGAGAATCGGGCACGAGCCACCACGGAAGGCACGCATCGAGGCCTCACGCTCCACCTGGTTGCGGTCAGAGTGAATGGACGTGCAAGGCAAGCCCAGGTTGTAGAGAAAGTCGTCGACCTCCTCGGCTGCGCGCTTGGAATTGACGAAGATGATCGTCCGGGTGGCGGGCAGAGAATTCATCAGGTCGATCAACGCCTGCTTCTTCAGCGAAGGATCGACGTAGATAACGTTCTGCTTGATGTTCTCGTGGGAGCTGCCCGCGCGGCCAACACGCAGTCGAACGTGCGTCTCAGCAAGATGGGTCTTGGCCAAGTCCCGGGCTCGCTTGGGAAAGGTGGCCGAGAAGAGCAAGTACTTGATGTTGCCCTCTTCCTGCTCTGTTCACGAGTTAGGTCATGAGTGATCCGATTCCAGCGGGACAAACTCACCACCGCCACACATGATCGTGTCGAGCTCCTCCTTCCAGTCTTCATCGAGCAACTCGTCCGCCTCATCAATCACCATGTAGCGCACACGGCGGAAGGTCAAAATCTTGGGATCGCCCAGAAAGTCCTTGAGCCGGCCAATGGTGCCGATTAAGATATCGCAGCCCTTCTGCAGTTGGGCCCTCTGCTCGTTCCGAGTGCCATAGCCGCCGTAGACGACGCAGGGACGCAGCATGGTCCGATAGCAGAACTTGCGGGCTTCATTGAAGATCTGGACCGCAAGCTCGCGAGTGGGAGAGAGAATGACGACCAGCGGCTCAGCGCGGAATTCACGGTCGACGCCCTCTTGGAAGGTGACAGGATTCGGACGCGGAGCGGCCCATTTCTTGGCTTTGCCCATCAGCTTGTTCAGAATGGGGATCAGAAACGCTGCGGTCTTGCCCGAGCCTGGAGGGACTGGTTAGAAATTGGTTGCGGGTCCAGGAAAACCATATACTTACCGGTCTGAGCAATGCCAATCACATCATAGCCGAGGTGGATGGCAGGCAGGCAGTAACGCTGAATCGGAGTCGGGACGGTGTAGCCCGCGAGCTCGACATTCCGCAGCATGGCCGGGTGCAGGCCGGCATCCTTGAACGACGCGATCGGGTCGACGCGAACAGGGCCCTCCTGGTACATCTCAATCGAGGCGATCCTAATCCTCATGTTAAGACAAAAATCAAAAAGAACACTTGCAGGTTACTTACTTGCTGAAATCGATGCCCATGCCCTCGCCCACGCGGTTGTTGCCCTCGCCACGCGTGGTCGGGTCGCCGAACAGTTCAATCTCGAGAGCCGGAAACTCGGGGCCGATGTCACCCTCCTCACCATCCCACTCGTAAACGCGAGCGTTGCCCTCCCACTCATGGCCCTCGTTGGTGCCATACGCAGAGTAGTCGTAAGGGGTGACCGCAACCCAGCGATCGGCATTGGCCCTGTTGTCGGTGCCATTGTTGCCGCCGTTGGCAGGCAGTGCAGTCTGCATGTCCGCGGTGTTGAAGGCGCCCGCGGCCTCAGCCGAGTCGGCCTTCTCATGAGGAGTCGGACCCCAACCGTTGTTTGCCATGGTGAAGTCGATGATGATCGTTGCCTGCGGAAGACAGAATTGATGGTTAGTCGGTATTCACCGAGACTCGGTCATATGTAAACGAATTAAAGCGATTGAAGAACGGTTCCCGTCCGAGCATGAAGCGCCGAAGAAGAATCTCTGCAAATGCAGACAGAAAGGCGAGAAGAAGGCATCACCTTCCGAAGAATGAAGAGGAGAAAGAAGCCTTGCTTGGTCCTCGAGAAAGCCGAGAAGACATCGACAACTCTGGAACGCGTAGAGTACCGGATGAAAAGAAAGGAAAACAGATCGGTCTGCAGCTCTTGAAAGCAGGATAATCGTGAATTGCAGCTGCAGGACACTGGAACCTTGACGAACCTAGTACCACCTCACTGGTCGAAGTGCTTCCAAGAAGATGGAATCAACCATCGGGAGGCAAGCGGTCGGGAGGAGGTGCCAGTGGAAGAAAACAAGTATGTGAGAGAAAGGCAAGAGCCGAAGCCTCGAACTTGCTCGAAGGAATGAAGCAATGGCGGCCGTGGGTTCCGAGTTGATAATTCAAAACGAAGAGCATTGGATCGAGTACTTACTATGAACTGCAAGCAGCTGGCGCAAGTCAAAAAACCACGGGAAGTGGTCAGAGGTTGGAGATGGTAACCGACCAAGAGTTGGCAGGAGTGGTGGTGAGAAACAAAGGAAGGAAGTGGGAGAAAGATTGATGGGTGGGAGAGGTTGAACCTATAGCAGAGGGAAGAGGGAAGGAGCACTCCAGCCCACCACAGCGGACTTTTCTCTGCTTTTTCCAAAACCACCCGTGAATTAAATCCTACAGCATTGAGGCGGCCTATCACGGCCTCTCACAGTCATCCGGAATCTCAGGCCGCAGCCCTGACGCGGGTCCTAACGCGGGTCTCGATCAGGTCCTGTGGTGGTGATGGTGGCGGTGCGGGTCTGAGCGAGGGACAGGCCGCTGAAGACAAGCGGACTGACCAGGTTGGCACGATGGTGTACAGAGTCCGGATGGTTTGAGTTCTTGTATCATGAAACAGAGAACCAAGAGCGACTGATGTTGCGGATATCATGTCTATTTGAATCAGCCGCAATGTTTACTTTGAGTGGGGGAAAAGGGGGAATGGGGTCGCCAACACAATGTCAACAAACACCCTTCAGGGACCTACCTAGGTACTGTGTACGACTGCCTAAAGTGGCAGCGGGCAAGGAAAACAATTCTAAGAATCCCTCATACCACAGTGATCAAAAGCTCAGTCATGTCGGATATGGGTGCCCATCTTCTCACTTAGTGGGCTTATATCCCGAGAGACAGCAAGGCTGATAGATCAGCACCACTGCTTTAATGAAATCAGCCGATGCTCTGCGTCTCTTTAATGTCTAAACTTGAAGGAGGCCCGTGCCTAGATTTGCTTGCAAGTTCTCAAAGAAGAGGCAAAACATACAATGAAACATCAGTACTTCCGTACTTGAATCCCAAACCCAGCCATGCCCTGACGCCGTGAATGTCAAAACAGCCTGCCAGATTTCACCTCATCCAAGTCCGGCGCTCAATGCCCTGGCCAATGTGGCAGCGGCCCTGCCGACGGTACCTCCCTCCTTTTTTGCGCCTTCCATACCCGCGGATATGGCAGGCCTCCACTTCGCATCAAAGATGCGCTGTCGCGAGATGCGGTCGGGGTACATCTCACTATCCTCGTCCCTTGGTGTCCCAAAGAGATTCAGATATGCGAAAGGGTTGGGCGACTCCGGAAGGCGGTAGATGTTGTCCCAGTATGCCATCGGATTATAAGGGGGTGGCGCCTCTGCTCGAAACCCAGTCTGCAGGAACTTTGCCAAGACCTGGATCTGCCTCGCCTGTGCTTCGGGGCCCTTCTTGGTCCCGAGCGTCGCCTTGGACGCCGATGTCCAGCCTTTGCTGCTCATGGCAGACCCAACACTTGGATTCCAGCCCAGCATGGAGCTGAAGCTGTTCAGCGTCTTCAGCCAGCCCCCGGGGCAGGAGACGACGGCGTCGCCGGAAACCCCGAGGAGCCACTCTAGGATGTTTAGAGTGTCGTTGCGGATGTCGTTTGACAGGTGTGTCATGCCACCCCGGATGTACATGAGGATCTTTTCGACATTGGGCCCTACCTCTGCTGGCGGCAAGGCCCTGAACAGCTTGAGGAGCTGTGTGCGCACCGATGTCGAACTATCTGAGAGGAGGGGCAGTAATTTTGTCAAAACCCCCGAAGCCCCGACGGGGTCATTTGGGGGGTTGGCCGAAAGCTGGTTGGTGATGTAGGCCAGCGCATCACGACGCTGGTTGTCGGACTTTGCATTGACGGCCAGCGACAGGTTTTGCTTGAACTGCTCGACTACGTCGGAGCCGTCTGTAACAAGGGTCTGTTGGTTGACGACAATTGCTGCGCAAAGTTAGCAATTGCCCATCCACCCCGATTAATCATGAGCAAGCGCACATTTGGACTTGAAACTTGTGTCGGTGAAATTGGCTGCCTTGGCCTTGGCTTTTCCGACCTTCAACTTTGCTTTCTAAAAGAACTGGGTCAGTGAGCAGCTTTGACATGTACCGTGGGCGGGTACGCACCTGAAAGTCCTTCTTCTTTTCCTTCTTCTTTTTCGTACTAGAGCCCATTGTTGATTCATCAACAATCAGGAATTGACGGCCATTTATGTGACTGGCTTAGCTTGATCGCCCTGCATCCGAGCCTGATGGCAAGAATCATGGCTCCCGTCTGTGACTGAAACTTGAGCGGTGTGAGATGGCATAATGCCCCACTCTCCGGAGCAGTGCTATTCACACAATGTCACCTTTCAGTGCAGGGTTGCGCATTGCTGCTCGCAATTTCTGGGACAGATCAACAAACAACCTGCACTGCTAGAGTGCTAGGGCCCAAGGCGTTATTTGTGAGATCGAGAAGAAAGCATTAGGGATGGCATTTGATGAAAGCCGTGGTAAAAAAGAAACGTGGAAAGGAAGGGAAATGTCAACAGCCAGGTCCCAGTCCTTGCCAGGCTTCAGCCTAATCCGGTTAGACGCGATGGTTTAGCGGTCATTTGATCGGCCACAATCCTCCCTGCCTACTTGGCTCCAAGTCCGTCCCCAAACCCAAGGCAGCAACATAAACCGACATCTACACAGCCTTCCATCTTCATCCTGATCGTCTTCCGACGTTCTGCTGCCACAACAGGCACTTCACCACCAAGGTCCTCTACTTTTCCTCAGACATCGCCATGTCAGACACAAGTTTGGTGCGTTGGCTCTCCCGCATGCACCCCACCTAATATGCCTCTGTCTGACAGTACAAGGGCGCTGGTCCTAATGCGCTCGACGAGACCTTGGGCCGCCTTTCTAAGAAACCAGGCGTCAGGGCAACGATGGCGCTGGACCGTGCCACGGGGACCATCTTGAAGACGAGCGGTCCGGTTGGCTCAGTCCGGACAGCGAAGTCGTCTGCATCCTCGGCGCCCGCAGTCGGGACTTTCGCCCAGGAAGCCAACGGAAGCAGCGCCGGCCACGACCAGGGCGCAGAGGAACTAGCGGCCATGGTGTGGAATTTCGTCAGTACCGCTGGCAGCTTCGTGCAAGAGCTCGACAGCGAGGTAGGCCGTCATCATGCCCTGTCGGAAATCGCTGCTGACGTGGCCGTTACAGGATGAAGTAAAGTTGCTCCGCTTGCGGACCAAGAAACAAGAATTTGTCATTGTTCCTGACCCCAAGTATCTCTTGATTGTGGTTCACGACACCTCGGCATGAGCCTTTCGGGCCGGCTCATGCCTCGAGGTATTCTCCGGGTTGAAGTGGAGTCTCGACGACTCCGTCACGACGCCCCCTGCGGCAATCTCCAGCTCTCGCGATGACCGCCCAACATCTAGCCTTCCCAGGTCCACGGATAAACCGTCCATTTGAATCACCATCGACTTCCTGCCAACCACGAACCGACAAGCCGGCTGTTGAACGGGTCGCAGTGTTGCCAGGCCTTGGCACTACTACTTGGTCCTCCAACCGGTTACAGAGTAGTAAAGGCATGGAGATCAGGACGTGTTCGTTGCTGTCGCACGTCGAAACACGAGTCCCTGAGCCTCTCGGTGGAGGAGGACAGCGGTTTCATCCGGGGTGCCCCACCGCCCTGCTCTTGGCGCCGATTTGTTCCTCGAAATCACCTGGAACCGCCAACAGCCAGCTCGCATTCCGGCGCATGCGGTCCAGAGCTAGTGGCTCGAGTGTGCATCAGGCTGACTGGTTGAAAACTGGTGAATCGTTGGAATCAAGGTTCTTACACTTGCATGTCCTTGGATAGCACGAGAGTCTTGTACGCCGCAGGGGGCAGCAGGTATTCTCCTGTTTGTTCCCAGCGACGGCATCGCCAAGACAGCCCTAATCTGCACCATGATGCTGTCCCAAAGTCCTGCCACTTGCGTCTTCGAGGGCAAAACAAATCGGCCGATCTCACGATGCTGGTCTCGCAACTTGTTGGCCGCTGGCCCTTGCGAATGTGGACGGGGTTGTCGCGGGATAGCTCTCCACCCAACCAACAGCGCTGGCGCTGGTACCCGTCATGCAAGCATGGCTTCTGTGCAGCCCGGTCTCATCTTACGCAGGCTTTTATTAAAAGCTGACGCTTATGATCGTTGCCGTTCGGCCCTTTGGTCCTGGACGCCCGGCGGCTTCTGGGATCCCATCTAACTGATACGTCCGGGACAAAAAATCAGGTATCATATCGTGCTTGGGTATGACACTGCCTGGGTCTCTTAAGCGGCACATGACCACCTCAACGACATTTCTTATCTTGTCTGTTCACGCATCGTACAATACCTTGCGACGTCTAAATAGCGAGGCTATCGAGCTACCCCTCCACAGACGACGGACCATACACAACATTTGCTGCTTACAACTGCCGCGGAAGCTGCAGGCGAACCTCCCGCAGAGCGGCTTGCTTGCCCCGAGATTTGTGCCGGGCCGCAGCTCTCAAGCTAGGTCATCAACATGGCCCCATTCTCAATGCTCAGTAGATCGCACCATGGTCGCAAAGGAAGCAAACAGCAGCAAAACGGGAATGACGTCAAGACATCGAACGGCGCACACCAGTTGCGGGGAGACGATCACCGCGACGCGAGCTCGGATGAGATGGAGTCCAATGATACCAATCCTGGTGAGGCCAACAAGGGACGACGAGGGTTCAATAAGGGTCCCAGTCTGTTACACAAGCTGCGAAGTCGATTTACAGGGAAGCCACCCTCATCAACCCCTCAGCGGGGAACAGCCGAACACTATGAGACAGCAACGGTGCGTAGAGTTCATTTACCATCTTCCATGCACAACAAAATGCGCCCGTTTGGGGATTCGATGCAATGGCATTTCATTGCGGTGACACGGCGTGCCACCTTTCTTTTCTGGGGCAGGTGCAGGCCAAGACAAGCTTCAGGCTGATGAAGTCGGGCCATGAGAGTCCCGCTCTTGGTGTCGTCACCCCCGGAGTGCCCGCGTGACCACGGCATCTTCCCCGAAACGGATCCCTGCACCAATCGTATGACTTGCTGCCGGGGGATCTACGCAGCACACAGAGACCAGACTCCCCGTCGACGGTTTCGACTTGCCTCGAGCCATCACCCATTGTTTCTGCTAGACACGAACCATGCATTGAACGTGGCTGACTGGTCACCTGGAACACGCTTCAGATCTCAAGGGAATCGACCATATCTCCTCCCCAGCGAGCTCCGGTAAACCCGAACAAGCCACTCCCGTCGCCCCCGCAGCCTGGCAGCGAGCAGACACGGGACCCGCCAGCGAGACCCGTCCTCAAGCTGGCCCGCATCATGGCCACTCTGACCGAGTCCGAGATCGAGAAGCTCTTCTCGGGGGCACCGCAGTACTTTGCCCGGTCCGAGGGGCATTACACGGGGGCCCCGCACCCCTCCGTGGCATTCCCCTGGGACGAGCAGCTCGAGATCCGGGACCTCACGGATCACACCCAGATCGAGGACAAGGCCTGGGGTTCCATCACAGCGTGGCCGCACATCACGCGCGATGTCAACAGTGACCGGTCTGCCGCCCAGAGGGCTTCGGAAGCGAAGCGGCGAGCCCACTTCTACCCGCGCTGCCGCGAGCGGCCCAACATGCTGAGCATGTTTGGCCTCGAGAAGGGAAGCGTGGGTTACCAGGCCGCCCTCGAGCTAGCCGTGGGTGACGCCCTGCAGGAGCCGCAGTCCGGGTTTGAGAGTCTCGGCGTCAGGCCACCCGCCGTTGTCGAGCAACGCCAGAAGATGCTCACATCCAAGGACGGTCTCCGGCACGTCGACGAGACGGTCATCATGGAGCAGCTGATCAAGAATGGGCAGAGGTACAGCGAGCAGCACCCGCGGGAGCGCCGGGCCACGAGCGTGCTGTACAACGAGCTGTTCCTCCAGATCCTCCATCCGCCAACAAAGGTGCTCGACCACCGCGACCCCTACAGTCTGGCGGTCCAGATCCTGGCCCTGGTCAAGGTCCTCGCGGTCCCCAACATGTGGATCGACTTCTCCCACGTCGAATGGCGGATTCGTCTTGGCCAGCTGCTCTGGGCAAACACCCCGGCCGAGGACGAGGTCGAGGATGGATCGTCCACCAAGACGGGCGAGTCGGCGGGCGACGTCCACGAAGAGCGCTACTGGCTGCTTTTGCAGATCTTGCTGGCGTGCGAGCTGCTCGTCAGATTGGACGCCATCACGGAGGGAGAAGAGCTTGGCATGGAGAGCATCAAGCCGGCCGAAATCCACAGGTTCGAAAAGGACGCCAACAAGTCGGTCAAGTGGTCGCTCATCATGGCTCGGGTGTGGCTCGAAAACATCGAGGTGGTCAAGACAGAAGGAAGCGAGCGAGCCAACGCCGAAGAGAAACCCTCGGGCTGGCTCGCGACACTGACCAAGCGCATGTCGCTGACCCGCGACCACGGTGTGCAGACCCATCAACACCGTGCTCCCGCGTATGCAATTAGGGGGAAGCACGTCCACCGTCAGGTGAAGGGCTTAGCCCACTTCGCAAGGCGGCTGCGTTGGCCCGATTCCGATTCCTACGTATCCAAGATATCCGAGAACTGCCGTGCCGTTGTGGACGGCACTCCGCTCACCACACCCCTGGCCAGCCCCAGTAGTCGAGCGGATAGTCATCGGTCGTCCTACTTTGGCGGTGCGAAACCAGATTCCCAACGCCGCTGCACCCCCTCTCGGCGGAGAAAGGTCGCTGCGGCTCTGCACCCGTCGGGTTGGTTGTCGAAGAGTTACGTTTCTGGGTTGATGCTGCCGGGCGAAGGGCTGTGTCATTTCCTGATGGCAACGCTCCTGGAGAACGACCCAGAGGCTCTGTCGACACTTGGTCCCGTGGCCAATCTATGTGGCGGTTTCGTCTACTCTGGCAAGAGCTTCTGGAGCACTTCCTGCATCGTCGGGCGTGTGCTTGCTGCGGGCAAAGGCGCGGTGGAATGCATGGGCTGGATCTCTAGCGATGTCATCCCCCATGCCCTTGGTGATGGCTGGGTGAACGTCGAAGTCGACGAAACGCTAGGTAAGAGCGCTACATCATCCACATGCGATGCCGTTTAGGCTGACTCTACTACTTAGAAGATGCGCTTCGAATCAACAAGAAGGCTCGTCTGTGGGGGAAGAAGTCGGTTGAGAAGGACTCGAACGTTCTTGGGGATACGGATCCTACATCTGTGCTTCCTGCCGACTTCATCATCCCGTTTGAGAACATCTACCGCGACAAGGCGCCTCCCACCCTCGACGTTTCGCTGAAGAATTTGAACCTTTTGGCGCCGGTTGATTCGGTCCACGCCACACCGACTGAGGAGTACGGAGTCACCCCCATATCGGATGTCAGCAGAGCTAGCTCTCTCCCACGAGTCCACACCTATTCTGCGGCGGTGACCTTTACGGTGACGGATATTGAGTCCGGAGGGGAACAGGAGCACACCTATGCTCTGGCAAAAGACATCAACTTCGTCACAGCCCACCCTTGCGTCCCTTCGCAGCTTGTGAAAATCATGAAGTCACCTTCCAGCCCCACCATCCAACAAGTCGACACCTCTGGCAACGGAACCTCGGGCAAGACTGCCAGCATTACCGGTGAGCACCTGCCACATTCTCCCTAAGGTAGCGTAGCAAGACACCCGAAACTAACCAGGTGCAACAGGCCATCCCTTACACAGATACTACACCTACATCGCGCTCCACCTATCGGAGCTTCTTACCAAGCAGGACTTTTCGCTCGAGTCGTTGCTCGGCGGCAGCCATGCATCCACCTCCCGCCGCCCCAGCGTCACTCCCGCCGCCCGCGCCCCGAGTAACAATGCAGCCAAAGTGCTGGTCATCGACTGCATTACCGGGTTCACACCTCGTACGTCAATCCCCGGTTTTTACCATCCTCTCACTCTTTGACACAACTAACAAATGTTTGCACAATTCAGAACCTCAAGAACACGAAATCCCACTGTCCCCCGTGCTAAGCCGAACGGACAGCAACGCATCCGCGGCCTTTTTCCCTACCTCGCCTGGCGGCGCCGCCGCCGCCCAGGGCGGTCCCGCGGACGGTGGCGGTGGCGGTGACGGGGTTGGTGACGGGGACGCGGCCGCCCTCGAGAGCGCGTCGAGCAAGATGCACTCGGAGTCGAGGCGGCGGCAGTTTGGGTCCGACATGGAGATGCTGGTCCGGGCGGTCTGTGTCGACAGGGGCTGGAATGCCGTCATCAGCCGGCGGAGGAGGGGGTGTCTGGCGTGTGCGATACGCGAGGCCGGGGCGTTGGGTTGGAGGGTGGTTATTCGGGTGGAATAAGAAGATTAAGATTTATTGGGTGGGATGGGGGCTGTTGGAGGTATTGGGGGTGGGTAATGGGTGGGGTGGGGGGGCTGTGTGGGTGTGGATTGTGTGTGTGTGGGTGGATGTGTCCGCGGATGGATGGCAAAGTAAGGGGTGTCAAACTCTGCTCGATGATTTCGCAAAAGGTTCGGGAAGGGGTGGGATCGAGGGGATGGCGCCTGGCGTTGTTTTATACCCTCGTTCTTTGTACAAAAGAAGCATATAGCCCATCTTTTAGAACTGAAGCTTGATAGATTGCTGAATGACTAGTGGGTTCATACTTGGTTAAAGCACAAAAGTGAGAGTTTCATTCCTGAAAGTCATACGCATGATGTGTATGTCCGAGTGCTAAGAAACGTGGAGGGATACAAACTGTTTATGGTGGCTTTACAGGCTTTCGTGAACGAGGCACAACTGAGTCTCACCCCCGACAGAGCCACGCTCACTACAGGTCCTCCCAAACGGACCACTCTTTCCATCCTTTCTTCTCCCCGGGCAACCGGGCCTTCTGCCATTCCTCTCGAGTAACGTTTTGCCTAGTAGATCAACACGTCAGTTATAAACTCAGCTCCTCAGTCAACAACGGCTGCAGGTACACCCATGTTTCTCCGAGGGAGACACTGAAGCAACACAGCCTCACTCCCTGGACGGAAAAGACAGGGGTAGAAGGGCGGATAAAGGAGGAAACCATACCACTCCTCGACCGGGATCCAGCCAATGAAGGCGCGGTCGCCAAACCCGCCGACCCAGTAGACCTGCTCGACGACGAGCCGCACAAAGTGCGCCTCGTGGACGTGGTTGCCGGGGAGCCAGTACTTGGCGTCCGGGTGCGTAGCGACGTAGCAGCGCGCCAGCCTAGAGCCAACCTCGCCCTGGCGGTCGTCGCCGCCCTCGATGGGCTCCAGGTGGCCGAGGAGCGAAAAGCGCGGGAGGTTGGCGGCCGAGTATGGCAGAGGGGTCGCGTCGTGGTGTTTCTCGTTTGTTCCGAGGCCCGGCAGCAGGTAGGAGAGCCAGCTTCGTCTTTTGTTCTGGGTCTGCGTGCTCTCTATCCGCTTGGCGGGCGGATGGGGGGGTGTCCATTGCACTGCTAGGGAAACGTTGCTCCCCGCCGCGACATTTCGGAAAGTCGTGCCGATGGTGATGGCCAGAATGGTTGGGTTGCCCAGGTTGTCGTCCTCGCAGTCGGAAATGTACTCCATCAGGCCGTACGGCATGCCGTCGAGCCCGGCGGGCCGCCTCTCCTCTGCTGCGACGTCATCATGGCTGGGCTTGTCCTTGGGGAAAACGGTCGAGATGGTGCCGAGCGGGGTGAGGGCCAAGATGCGGCGGCCCAGTATGGCGGACTCGTAAGACGTCGGGATCCGAAGATCGTGGTCGGAGGGGAAAACAGCCGCTGCTGCAGCGCAGCAAGATAGGAGGAGGGTGCTTGCAATCGTTGCCGGCTTCATGGTGAGAGTTCGCATGGAGGAGGAGGCGACAACTGAACGTAGAGGAGGAGAAAGAACAATCAGTCGGGAACGGGGCCCTCTCTGGTATGCGAGACGCTAGGCGTGCTCATATGTCCTACGCCGGAGTACGGATGCCGATATGGCACCACCTCAAATCCCCGGCAAGAGCACATGGTGTTTGCAGGGGCTCGTATCAGATGATGGGATTGCGGGGATATGGGGCGATACCCTCGGCTGCCAAGACATCTTATCTGATCTTCTGTGGATACTCTTTCCACGTGGTTATCTCACCGTAGTTGTTTGATATCAATAATTCAGCCCGCCGCGGAGGCAAGCGAGTTTATGCGAAGTCCTTTTAGAAATGTTGGCGGCTTCGAAACCAGAAAGTACTTGAGTTGCTGGGCGACACCCCGCGTGAGTTGTACAACACGTTGAGTCCTACCCTGGGCTGTGGTGGCAAACTGAGCAAAGAGATGAGACAACCTTTAATGTGACCACTTTCACTTTACAACAGTTTTCGGGTGTGCTCTCGTGACTTGACGATGATTTGGTTGCCATAACCCGAAACAGCACTGTATAGGTAGCCTCAATGGTATGTAGCCGCCTAACACATCCGTCGATGTGGTCTTCTCATCATAGTTATCACGTGACAAAGTGTGTGACTCTTGGCATAGCTGAGTCAGACTCCGCGAAAGCCCCAAGCCGGCCCCGCAAGCGCCCACAACTCCTAGGTAACCGAAGGATAATCCGCAGAAATCGCCGCCCCGGCTTGCCAGCACGTCGCAGACCTTTCTCCGACCTCCGTCTCCCCCAACCATCCTTAGTGTGCCAATCGACAACATCATTCAAAATGGGCAAGGTTCACGGAAGGTGAGAACAGATGACTCTGCTGCTTTAGAAGCGAGATACTGACATTACGATCTGTAGTTTGGCTCGTGCCGGTACGTCTATTCCCCGCCAACGACACCTGCAGCGACCGTCGATGCGAACTCCGAATATCCGAATGTCGTCGAACGGGCTCTGATCGATATGTACAGGCAAGGTCAAGTCTCAGACCCCCAAGGTTGACAAGCAGGAGAAGAAGAAGACGCCGTACGTCCCCCCAAACGAGACTCGGATCGCGCAGGGTTTCTGACAAGCGGATAGTAAGGGCCGTGCGAAGAAGAGGCTCACCTACACCCGCCGCTTCGTCAACATCACCCTGACGGGCGGGAAGCGCAAGGTTGGTTGGGTCCGCAAGCCACGCGATGGAGAAGCAAGCCATGCTCATGCTTTGCCTCGTACAGATGAACCCCAACCCCGGCACTTAAACCACCCGCTGCAATCAATCAACACTGGAAGCCCGTGGCGGCATCTCAGGAAATCAGATAATGCCGCGGGAAACCTCGCTCAGGGCCGGTGGGGGCAAGGCCTGGTGATGCCCATGGTTTCGATGGGCAAACAGAGAGTTTGGACATCGCAAAGTCACCAGGTGACAGTCAAATTTTTGGCTTTGGCTTTTGGGCAGCATGGCATGTCACTTCGCACTCGGGGAACGGGAAATGGTTTCATGGCTCTGTGTTTTGCGATGCATCCTATGTACACGCAAAGGACGCTTGATAGAGAATTATCGAGGCATTCTCTGCAACCAGTGGCCCCTCGCCGTGAGGAAACTATTCTTGATCTGCGTAACAATGGAAGCAGTGAATCGACCTACACCTAATCTGTGCTCTCAACTGGACCCTGTATGTCGCTCCAGGCGGGATCTGCTATAACTTGATATCCCGGGAAAATGCCATTTCCTCTGGCTTCAAAACCGCCAAGCCAGGCCCCTCCGGCATTGGTTGTAACTGGTATTGAGTCTCAATATCTCGCGGGCACACCACCATAGCCGTCTGCCCTCCCAGTTGCTCGAGTGCACCAACGCGATCCGCTCGCACTCCTGGTCGAGAAGGTACTCTGGCCAGTACTCGAAAGCCTTCAACTCGCTCAAGAGCAGGAGCGTTGCGAGAGCAAGTTCCTTATCTTGCAGGTTCATGATGCGGTCATAACCTCGCTGCGTCCACTAGGTAGGAACGAAGGTTGATCATCAACACCAGGCAAGTTAGCCACTTTAAGGGGGGGTGAGATAAGCCTTACCTCCCAGGACCCTATGTGCACGCTGAACAGACGAGCTCCTCCACGAAGGAGCCAGAAAGACGTCCTGGCTGTCTCCCAGTCGAAAGGACCTGCCAGTAGACGTTGCGGGATCGTGACTGAAGGGTGCAGGTCCAGGTATTCTGCCCTTTTCTTGAGGGACTGTATCGTATCTGTGTCGCAGGGGGCAGTCAAACCACGATCCTCGGACAATAGATGGGTGCAATCTCGCCTGAAGGTCTCCCAGTCCCTTTCGAAACTGACGGACACGTCTGTTGGGTCTTTGGGGGCAACTGGGAAGTCTTTCGATGGTTCAGGGTGCTCGTCCAGCCGGTTGGGGCCGCCACCATGCCTTCGATACCATTTCTGCTGCGCCTCGAGAATGTTGATCGTGTTGGCCCATTGGCAAGCAAGGAGGGCACTCTGCAGCTCCGTCCAACATCAGCTTGTATTCTTGCTACTGAATGATCCAGTGCCGATACAACACGGAATGGGATCGGGGATGGCAGACCTGAAAGCCAGGGTCGCCTGGGATGAAGGAGTGCGGGGTCCTCGGTGTGAGATGGTGGCCAAACCGCGACTCCCAGGTGGGAGCAAAGGCGGCCTCCAACAGCTCGGTCAGAAAGGAAGTGGAGGAGAAGCGGTATCCGATCCGGAGGCTGCTCCGCAAGAAGTTGAGATTCCGGGACATCAAGATGATGCGCTCGAGAATCTCTGTCGGTAGCTCCTCGATGGGGGCTGCCGGCTTCTTCGACTTGAACCGCGTGCGCAGCGGCTCGTTCCCGTGGTTGCCGCTTTCCTCGCTATCGTCCCGCTTTCGCTTTGCAACCTGTGGTGGTCCTGGTGGCCTCCATGGTGTCCTTTGGCTTCCCTTGCCTTTGACCTTGATCGGGGTGAGCTTCATGGCTTGGTGACTTTGAGTTCAACCCTTGCACAGGGAGGGTTGTTAAACGTTCAAAAGTCCCGCTCTCACACTTCAGCCCACTTTTAGCTCCGGGACCCAGAATGTGATTGGGCGAGATCTCTGATACACACACGCCACAGTATATACTCCTTGCGGTAGTGCCATAATATTCCAACGTTCAGGCAAGGGAGAAACCTCTACTATCTTAATATGCAGTGAAGTCCATATTACCTACGATAGATATCTTCATCTGGTCCATAGCTTGAGTCTCACAGCATCAGAAGACGGGTTGTGGGGAAGTGACAGGGCAGGTCTTGGCATTGGCAGATGTTTTTTTTCCACGTTCACTCCCAAGTTCGAGAACGTCTTCCGGTCAGACTTTCCAGGTCGCGCATAAGCCATGGGCGTGTCCACATCCACTCTGCAGATCTCGACAACTCGATTCTAACTTTTTGAAGAATCGGGAGCCCCCAATCGCGACCACATTCGAGCATCCCCTAGTGTCCAGCCCTTTCCGTCTGCAATGCCTCCGGCGTTGAGACCCGCAGCGCCGTCGCGCAGGCTCCTCCGGTTCCTTCGCGCCCAATCTGAAGGCGCTGCTTTCGTCGAGTGCGCCGCTCGACTGTCCACTCGTCGGCATGCCTGTACCTGTGCGAGGACGAGGCCATCGGAGAATACGCTGCACACCGCGCTAACACGGCGCGAACCCACAGTGCACGCTGCCTTCCTTGGCTTCAATGCGACTTTCCCAAAGGTCCTGACGAAGCAGCGCGCTGCGCCGGGCGCCGCCAAGAGGAAGGGCCAGGAGCTCACTTCCACCGGGGGCGCGACGCGGTATGCCTCTTCGAAACAGACACCCCAGGACGACGGCAACAAGCCGAAATGGCAAGAGTGGCTGTTTGGGCCCGATGGAAAGAAGGAGAGCGAGGCCCTCAAGGGGGGCGACATCAGGGTGCGCATGGAGGAGGAGTCGGGTTCCATCTTCCAGCGCAGGTCTCTGACGGCAAAGGCGGCTCTGGATCCGAGGCTGCGGTGCACCGAAGTGGACGGGAGTGGAAGTGTCATAATGGTGGACGGCGAGCTCAAGAAGAGCGAGCTGATTGCCAGGGTACGGGAGCTCTGCACCATCGAGCATCGGGCTTTCTTCCTCTCTCTGTCCGTCCTGCTAACGGCGTGCCCTCGATAGTATGGTCTTCTTCCGCGCGATCTCCGCAAAATCGATTCGTCCAATCTCCCGCACATCCTCGTCCGTCCGTCTGCCATCCTGCTGAACCTGCTTCACCTGAAAGTCCTCATCAAGCACGACCGTGTTCTTCTCTTCGACGTCTACGGCTCCACCTCGTCGTACCCCCAGTCCGCCTTCATGTATGACCTGCAGGGGAAGCTGCAGCAGAAGCAGGTGGCCGGAGTAAACAGCTTGCCATACGAGTTCCGGGCCCTCGAGGCCGTCTTGATGTCAGTCACGTCGGAGCTGGAGGCCGATTTCGAGTCGGTGCGAGACCCAGTCATTCGCATCCTCAGCGATCTGGAAGACGACATTGATCGCGAGAAGCTCAGGATACTCCTGGTGTTGTCCAAGAGGGTCAGCACATTTGAGCAAAAGGCCAGGCTGGTCCGTGACGCTCTCGATGAGCTCCTGGAGGCCGACGACGACCTTGCCGCAATGTACCTGACGGAGAAGACTCATGACTTGTACAGGGGCGAGGACGACCATACAGAGATTGAGCTCTTGCTGGAATCGTACAATAAGATCTGCGACGAAGTGGTCCAGGAAGCGAGCAATCTCGTGTCGAGCATCCGGAACACGGAGGATATGTAGGTCGCTCACTGCTCTACACCGGGATCCAGTCAACCAGGCTCACCTTTTTCTAGCATCCGGGCGATCCTCGATGCCAACCGTAACTCGCTCATGCTTCTCGACCTCAAGTTCAGCGTCGGCACGCTCGGCCTGGCCATGGGCACGTTCCTGGCTGGCCTGTACGGCATGAACCTCGAGAACTTCATCGAGGAGACGAACTGGGGCTTTGGCGCCGTCACGGGCGTCTCGTCCATCTTCTCGCTCATCGTCTGCTGGTACGGCATGGTGAAGCTCCGCAAGGTACAGCGGGTAAAGATGAACGGCAGCGGCCTGCGCAGCCAGAGCCACTGGTTCTCCGAGGACGGCACCGACGTGCTCTTGGACCCCAGCAACCGCGAGCGGCTGAGGCGAATCAACATGATGAAGAACGCCAAGCAGGCGCGCTTCAAGAAGTGGCCCCTCTTTCGATCCCCGCTGTGAGCAGCTGCCTACGACGACCGAGTCAATGTGGGAACCAAGACACTTTTTTTTCTGACGCCTGCCTGGGGCGTACAAGCATTAGAAGGATAGACTGGGCGTTTTGTGGCGTGGGGTGTGCTCTGGGGGGTTAGCGCTCAAACTCTCTGCTTGCTGTCTGCGATATTCGGTGCGTCTCTTTTTTGTACAACAGTACTTGTAGATGACGCGGCTTTCCTCTTCTCTGCCCCCCTCTGCTCACATAGACAGAACTTATCATATTTGGTGTAATACTAAAATGTAGACTGCGTTGAGGAACTGTGCTGAGGGAGTCAGGCAGGTTTGGGCCTAAACTACGGACGCCGAGTTGACAATTATCTTCGACCTCGGTTTCCTCATGGCAGGATGATTCATGCTGACATCAACGCCAAGGGATGTGTGCCCAGCCGATAGGAGGGCATCTTCATCTCCTTCCCGCGAATACCATTGGCTTCAGGGCGAGTTCCCCGCTGCTTTCCTGAGCCCGGATGGGTGCCTCGAACGCGGCCAATATCAACCGGCGATTTGTAATCCGGTGAGGAACGGGGCGCATTTGGTCACTGTGTTTTGTGGACGCGGGAAAAAAGTCCGTTCAACCACGACATCTCCATGTCTCACTGCGGTGATGGTAGCGGCCAAACTGGTCAGGCTTCATCCGGGGCACATCATCACCTGTGTGTCATGGCAGGCCTCGACACGTTCAGGGCCAATGAATTCACCGATGGGTCCCGTGTGAATACGTAAATGTCTCGGAGCCCTCGGCCCATCCACGACATCAAACTGTTCACAGATTGCCTCCTCGTCCTAGACGGCTGTGAATGGGGAAGCCAAGGGTGAAGTACATATACCCAACCGTCCATCAGAGACGGTCGCCTCGCTGTTGTTGTAGCACGCAAGTCCCAGGTCCAGCCGTAGGCAGCGAATGAGACGGACAGACAGGCAGTACGAATACCAAAAGGGCAAGGCATCACGGGCCTCCGGTTCCGCATATACTCAACCCAAACGTTGAAGCCCCATTTCAAGCATGTACTATTGTAAGCTCAACATGTACCCTTGTGAACTAGCATGACCCCATTGCGCCCACGGAGGATGGGTCTCACTCGCCACCGGGGACCAGCCCTGCGTGTCGAAGCAAAGCCTATCCAACTTACAGCCTCAAGCAACGCGCGTTACTCCGTACTCTCATACGGGATATTCTGGGGTATGGATATTTACTCCCGGGCCTTCCCAGTCCCATTCTCACCGTCCAGCCGCCACTTTCATGCATGAAGTCCGGAGATGGAGTCCCGGTCAATACTTCGTACTCTCACTCAGTCAAGCGGCCCCCCGGGTCCTCCGGGACCCACTCTAAGTATAAAACACAGCAGGGCAGCCAGGCAGCCAGCTAACCAGCCAAACGACGAGTTGGGCCTTGGGGGGCGGCGCTTTGAGGGGGACTACTAAATGGCCCCATACAGTAATATGCGTGCGTGTGAAAGTAGAGGCGGGAGGCAAAGAACGGAGGGAAAACAAAGAACAACGATCCACCCGCACAGATCATGTCGGAGGTCACGGGACGTGTCACCGTCTCACTCACTGCGCCACGCAAAGAGGCAAAGAGGCAACTGAAGATCCGCCACAGAAACAGTAGAAGATAGACCGGCATGTGAGACGGTGTGGCTCACGATGCTACAGAGAAGCGTTCCAACGCCATATTTGAACTAACAAGAGCTTGAAGAACCACTCACCTCTGTGTTTAGGTACCTTTATTAGCTGAACAGAAACGTAAGTTATCGTAGATGATGCGAAACCAACCAGCCAGCAACGTGCAGTCAACTCCAGCCCGTCTCACGGCGGGAAAACGGAAAAGGTACTCGGTACGGATAACTAAACTGTGGTGACGAGACTTCATGTCGAAAGAAACGGACAAGACTCGAGCGACCACCAAGGACCGGGGTGCTTCGGTAAGTGGGAGGAAGGCGACGGACGAGAACGTGCTGAAAAGACTGATGTCCCCGAGATGACTCACTTGGGAGAAAGGAGGAGGGAGTTGGTGAGCGAAGGCGAGAAGAGCGGGTCCGTCCCAGGCCAAACTGGGTTGGTCGCTCGGCAACCGAACCGCCTCCATCTCTGCCCCCTAAAAGTTCAGGGGCTGTAAACTTACCGGCATGTAATTTTCGACACAAATACCTGTAATTTGCCATGCCCGCTGCTTGAATGATCAGGCACGGCAGAAGAGAAAAGCGCATAATGTGAATGGAGAGGGAGTGAAAAGCCGAAAGGAAGAATGTCCTGCAAGTTAGCAGGCAGTTAAACCGTGCAAAAAAGAAGAGACTGATATCTTCTCTGTTCTATTGAGAGGGTTGTAGCTCTAGAAGTTTCGGGTAGTGATAACCCCGACGACCATTCGAAACCACAGCTTCGCCGACTCGCGCGCGCCAGTCGTTCGCTTCATCGCGTCATTCATGCCGCGCGCCAATAAATGCCAAAACGGAATGTTCGTACCGGCGTCAGAAGATGCTCTCGTACTTGAGGTTGATCATGGCTAATAGTAGCAAGGTATCTTGAAGCCTGCGTGCTAGCTTACTAGTTCGGTCGGGATGCTTGGGCGGGAAATCCAAACCACCGCCGTCCGTCTGCGCAGGTTCTCCGCGAGGGGCCGGGATGTCTCGAGACGAATCCGGCGGAGAAAAAGCCAAGGTATTCCAGTTAAAACTCCGTTGTGATGCAAGTAAAGCCTGAGGCAGAGAGGTTGAGAAGCGACCAGATGCTGCGAACCATCCCGTAAGGTAAGATGCCGGCAACGGTCCAGTCCCCCCTCCGGTGCCTGGGCTCGTCCCATTAATGCTCTCCTACTGAATTTCCGTTTCCCTTCCTCGACGTTGAGGCATGCAAAACGCCGAGGCCCGAATCAATAACGAAGGAAAAAGAACGAGTGTAAAGCACAAAACCCCTCTCATCGTACACAAGACAACAACCGACTTCGCCAACCAAATTCGAGCAGGATTCCGCCTTCGCCACCTCCCCCAATGCCGTTTCCCCCAGTCCATGATAATGCAAAATGGAACGTAGCGCACTTTTCGCCCGTTTTCCCTTGGCTGTCACCTAAGCCGTCTATGAGCGAGCCAAGTGTCCCAAGCCCAATGGTGCTTTGGCTCAAAGAATTCCATCGTAATCGCCTTTCCGGTACCCAGTTCCCGGAACTGGAACGATACAAGGAAACAGTAGTATCACAAGGGATGTCCGTGGTGTGTAAGTTGTTGATATGTGCAAATGGCGAGAAAGAAGCAATATTAGAGATGGTGAGTGTCGATGACTCGTGCGATATGAAATGATCAGTTCAGGATTCCCTCCCACATGCCCGGCGCGCCATATCCTCCGACGGCCGGGTGGAGAGATGGAATCATCGGCGCCTGAGCCGCCTCCGTCGAGCAGCAGATTCGCTTGGAGCTGCGTCGCAGGACCGGGACCTGTTGAGTCGGCCCACGAAGCATGGTCTCCGGCCAAGTATTGCCGCTCCGAGGTTGGCTAGTGAGCATCTCGCGGACGTCATCCTGCACCGAGTTCGCTCGGCACCGCTTGGATCCCGTCTTCACCTCCGCCGAGGTCCGGCTACCGCCATAGCGCTGCAGTTCTTGAAGAGCTCGGGCGGCATCCGTCATCTCGCGTTCTCGGCGTGCCAGGGGGGTATCGAATGACGCGTCGCAGAAGTCCTTTCCGGATGGGAGAGTATAGGACTCGGGCGACGAAGTCAGTTGCAGAAACGGGTCTTCCTGGTCTTCGGGAACCGAAGCAATGGTTGGCCTCAAGCTCAGCCTGTCGCCGCACAGCTTCCCGTACCGGTATCGCGCCTGAGCATCCAATTTGGATGACGGCGCGCTGACCGAGGAAGCGGAGGAGAAGGAGGAAGAGCGAGAAAGGCGGGAAGAATCCGACACCATTGATTCAGGCGAAGACGCGGTGGACACCGAGTTGGCAAGGGATGAGCGACGAGCCACATAGCCCATTGGCGACGAGGTTGCCGATGGCGGCCACCGCTCGATGGCCTGGGCCGACATGGATGTTGAAGCCAGATTCATGGCAAATCCCATTGACGAGCCCCTTCCGAGAAGACAGGTCGCAGCACTCGCGGCAGGTGTGCTGAAACCCGACGTCTGGGGGGTCAGACGCGGCGTGGGCAGGAGGCCAAGTGCGGGGGCCAAGCGTCCCGGAGCGTACGCCATGGACGAAACTGGCTCCAGCACAGCAGGGAGACACTGGGGCATCGAGGCGGAGCCAAGCTCACCATCGAACCCAAAAGTACCCGCGCGCTCCGCCGGAGGCGTATAGAGAGACCTAGAGGGGAGCTCGTGGGCAGGCGACACGGGTGGCGACCAGTACGCCAAATCCTCCAGGTTATCCAGCTCGGGGGACAAGTTGAGAACGATGCGCCGAAAGTCATGGCACTGTTGCTCGTAAAGCTGCTGGGCAGCGCCGCCGGGCGAGGGAGGTTGAGTCGGCGTGAACTTGGACACGCAGTCGGCCCACCGCTTGTAAAGCTCCTCGGTAACATGAAGCTTCCAGTTGACTGCCAGGAGGAAAGCCATCTCGTTCTGGTTGATCTCGAGTGTGTCAAGACCCGAAATCTTGCTCCAAGCGCGAGCCGAATAGTTGCGGTCCTGGAGATACTTGGAGGCCAAGATCAGGGCTGCGAGGAACATCCGGCGGCCGCATTGGATGGCCTGGCCGGAAGGACAGTCGTCCGGCTGCTCCGTCGTGAAGTCGTAGACGGGAACACGAGACTTGATCAGGATCAAGTAGTACAGAGCCACCTGCAAGGTGGAATAGCTGGTCCGCGAGCGGCGCAGCGTCTCCTGGATGAAGGTGCGCAGCGGCAGCACAGCCTTGTTCCCGCTGTCATGGCGAGGAAGCACCGAGGAGGTAGGCCAGATGGCTTCGACAATGTGGGTGGACGTGTCTGGAAAGCCGGGCTTGAGTAAGTAGTCCCCGGCGACGGGCGGATTTGGTTCTCTTACCGACGAGGTTCTCGACGAAGCTAAGCTTCCGATCGGACTGTCGCACAAGCGAGGGCGGGCGACCGGTGCGCGAGATGACCGAGTTGCTCGTGCGTCGCGGGTTCTGGCGCAGCTCCGCAGGGAGCTCGACTTGGGCCTGTGCTGAGAATTGAGACTTGGCCCAAGGCTCGTGCAACCTGACGGATGAGTCGCACAAGCTGCCGATGGAGCTGACCGAGGTTTGCGACGAGGTCGGTGCGCGGGAGAAGTAGTATGAATCGGACGAGTCGGAGAAAGAGGAGGGGGCGGTCGAGGCCGAGTCGTCGGAGCGCTGCGAGCAGGCGTCGGACCAGAATGAGGCGGCGTAGGTAGAGGTGGATGATGCCGAAGCGGCTAGGCCAAAGTTGTAGGGCGCATTGGGGGTCGGGTGGATGGAGGATGGCGGTTCGTAGACTCCGCGCATCATGTTGAGTTAGGGAGGGTAGAGGCACGTCCAGTGAGTTCCAGTCGCCGTCGCGCCGTTTCTGCCGATTATACCGTGAGAGAGTTGAACAGATCGTAAACCTTCCGAGATGCGAGCGCTGCAGAAAGCCGCATGGATTGCTGCGTCGCTGTGTATGCCGAAAAGGAGCGAAGGCTTCTAGAGCAGGGCGCGAGAAGCCGACTTTGCACGAACGATCAAACCGGTAGAGAGGGCGGAGACGGCGACTGGAGTAGATGCAATGCTCTCAAGAGGCATCGTGTTATGTCTTTCGCTGGGACAAGCGGAAGAGTGGTGAGGTTATATGGCGGTTAGCTCCCTACCATACGGGTGAGATTGACGGAGGCGAGTCCAAGTCGGAGGCGGTGATGGCGATGCTGGGGGACGACGCGGCAGGCAGTGGCAGAGCGTGGTCTGAGGCGCGTGCACGTTATGCTGCAAGGTACCAGCTATGGCCGTTGCGGATTGACTGGTGTGGCTGCGAGGTCATCGGACGCATTTAACGTGGGGAAGCCGAGCTTGTCTCGACGTCGGAGGCAACTAAAGGTATGTGACTCGTTAGGGAGTGTGAGTCGGGTGTTCGTGTGCCTATTTGGGGCGATTCCGATAAGTGTCGCCGGCTTCGGGTGACCCTTGTCTTGATGACTCTTCTCTGGTGTGGCGAAGGTCCAGGGAACTAACCGACACTTGCCGCAGGCGCGAACCAGGTGGCCCCAACTGGCAGGCGTGGAAAGCGCTGGGTGGTGTGACGGCAGCCTGAAAATGGGTCCGTCCCTTTTTTTGAAGAAGAGGCTGGGCTGTGGCGACTTTGTTGGGCTTTGGTCACCGGCGTGCAAAATGAGCGATGACCTGGTGTGAGCTTCTCGCCTTTCTTTGACGGGACGGCGGATTCCTTGTTCAGTTGGGTGGCTCGAGAAAAAGACGTGTCCCGGGATATCGAGGGTGACGAGCCAACTTCGCCGTCGCAAAGGTCGTCGTCCGCGTCTTGAACGTTTGCTGAAAGGGGGAGAGAGGTGTCGGTTGGTCCTGTTTCCTTTGTCGCAGCGAGCAAGTGAATGCCTCGCGAGAAAGGGAAACGTTCTAGACAAACAGACCGACAATCATTGGAAATGGGTATGCTGCAACAGAGGGACAGAAGATGGAGATGGGATCAAAACAAAGCAATACGCCGTAAGGATTAGAACATCGGAGAGGAGAGAGAATGAGAATGATACACAGATCTCACAAGCAGACTACGACAAAGCCGCTTCTTCCTAGATCTTGAGGTTGAGCATCGTGTCTGCTCGATGGGGACAGGAGGGAGGAAGCAGGTCGTCTCGGCACGGCAGTGGCCCAGTTTTGACTCTGGAGACGGGATCCATGGATGCCATCGACTTTGCCGGGGCCAAGCTGCCACAGCGCAGAGAGCAAACCACAGCCCGCCCGGACCCGCTGCACCTGCGGAGGTTTCCAGCCTCCACCCTTCACCAGTCAGCGCTCAGCAGGAGTCTCGGCTTGGCGGATCCCACGCAGCACAACCTGGAAAACAATCGGACTATCTCAGCGCTGCTGCTTGTGCTCACTGCAGTACGAAGTACATCCCAGTATTTTTGGACAGATATTCTCACTTCCCAACTTCGTTCTATTGATGACTTCAAAATGGGTCGCTGAGAGATAACTCGATAATCAGCCTTCCCTTCCCAAATTCCCCTCACCCAATCCGCCGGTCGACACCACTTCACGATGAGGAGAAAGCAGCCCATCGCAGACTGCAGTTTCGACTGGCCATAGGGATGGCGAAGATTGGAACTCAGCTCTGATCTGATTGGCTCTTTGTCTTGCAGCGGCGGGGTCGGACAATGTGTGTGGCCACCACACCAGCATGCCACAGGTTCATGGAATCAGACCCCTGTCATCCGTGCATCTTGGCCGCAGTGCATCGCTGAAACCGTCATTTGTCTGTGACTCTGTGTCCCGTTCATGTCCGTTTTCCAACGAGTTGCTGAGCGTTCACAGAACGGTGCGCCTTCGACCACCCAGATTCCATCAAGGCGCGGCATTGCGATGTGCAGCTAGGCCTCGTCGACGATCAGCATTATCGCGCTAGAAGACTTTACGATGGATTGAGCCACTGCACAGTCTCTGCCTCTACGAATAGAAGCCATCGCCTGAGGGTGGTCTCGGAGACATCCGGCTGCCAGCTCGCCACACTGCAATTTCTGTCTTGCAATTGCGCCACTCACACTCACCAGGCAAGAAGAGCATCAGTGGAAAAGGGATGCTCGAAGCATCGACCTTTCCATGGTCGCTCGTCTGATGAGCCCTGCCGAGGCTCGGCCCCTTCGCCGATCCGCAGGGCGGAGTATGAAATCGTTGCTTCGGCATGAACGGCTGCGTGTCGATGTGAAATCCGTTGTGTTTGGTGTTGAGACAGCGGCTACGTCCGGAGTGCTTCTCAACTCGCCCAAGCCCCCGGATTTCAGCGCCAGGCGTCTCACAGCCGCGCGGGCGGGATAATTTTATCGTTCTTGCAGGATGGGAAGGCAGGAAGGCTCGCGAAACGCCACCCCACAACATGGAAACTGGACGACAAAGCCTCGTGAAGAATTTCAAGACGGCCGAGACGGCCTCGTTGACAACGCGCAACGGAGTCAAGCAAGCGCCCGGCCCGGCCGGACCTCGCATCGGACATGATACATACTTGGGGTCGATCCCGTGTTGTGAGGTTAGAGTGTCTGAGTGTGTGCAGCTCCCCGGCAACGCACGCGGGCTATGCTTGCGGGGCATGGATCCTCATCATCGCCTTCACACAGCCCATTGCCTCTGGAAAGCAGGCCCGCTCAGCATTACTTCGCTCGAGCTGGCCATTCCTACACAGGTTGCACACGCATGCTTTTCATGCTCTGCGCCATACGGCCGTCTCTAGCTCTGGAGTGCTTGCAAGTTTGACGACTCAGCTCTGTGTCACGAAGAGAACGAACGTTTGAAACGAGAGCCGAGACTCCTGAGACATGACTGAAAACGGTGGGAAAACGGGAGGAAATGGCAACCCTCCTCCAGCCTATCCGTATCTCTTAACTTTAACTAACAGTTATCTTTCCCCGCTTTCGGGCCGTCAGCGGCCTGGTATTTTGGTGATGAGCTGGCAAACTGCAGTGGCGTTTTTGACACCTCATCAGCCGGGTCGACGCCTTGCGCGATATGCAGAGCAACCCAACCCACCAACATCAACGACGAGAAAATGACTCTCTGTCGCCAGCCGGCAGCGAGGCAGACGAAGGGGAATCCGTCTGGGCAGATTTGCACAAAATCTCTGTTCAATGCTCACCAGGCTTCACAACCTCAGCTGGTGCTTGTGTAGCCAATCGCACCCGGCTCGGAGCATCCCGCCAAGACTAGCCCTCCCTGCGATGACTCAAACGGGAATTGCCTCGTCGAAGGGACAACTCACCGGACGACGATGTCGCGATATCGGACCATCGCGGCATCTGACGCTGGAAGGCTGAGGGTCAGGAGACTGATATTGCCAGCTACAGAGTTTATCGGGGTGAATACGGCTGACACACAAAAGCCGGATCGCCAAGGGTGATCACTCTGTCAGCTCTCTCTGGAGGCCAGCCTTGGTTAGCCGGCCTGAGGTCGAGTCACGAAATCGGAGCAGGGCAATCAGCATTGTCAAGCTGTCTGTTGACTTCTCCTCAGATGGCAGGCGCCGGCGTCCCAGCTGACGGTTGCTGTCGCTCAGCTTGCCTCCCCGGGGAAAGCTCTCTCATTTACACCAAAGTGGTGTTCAGCTTCTCGGTGGCGGCTGCGGCGATCGTGTTACCCGGTCGCAGTCATTTCTCACCGAAGGAAGCGCGGCTGCTCTGGGAGCCACGACGTCCGGCGTGGCTATGTCGGGCTTTCGTTCCGTCATGCAAGGCTTGCTTCGCGGGGAACTTCAAAACACATCAAGTCGCAGCTTACTATCTTGCAATGGTCTAGGCAGAGCCATCAGCCCACGAACCATGCAGGGAAGTTTATAAGAGCCAAGGAGCCTGTTCACGCACGCACAAGATCCGAGTCTAAGCATGTTGCATTGCGTTTTTCAGATTTCCAGAAGGAGCATGGAAGGAGTTGCCGGGGTCTTCGATGCAGGCAAGGCAGCAGCCCTCGGAGCCCACTTCACACCAGCGCCGTGTTTTTAACAGTCATCTTTCATCACCATGATCAGTCAGCTCATGGACAAGAGTCACATGTCTGTTAGACCAGGGAAGCACCTGTGAACCGACGCCATAAGACTTACATCTTGAAATCGGTAATACGTCCGTGATCTCGAGACTGTGACCGGCGCCTCCAACCGCATCGGGTTGTTCCCCGAGTTGTGGCTCGTGATCATAGCAGTGGGCGAGCACGGAAAGTTCAAGTTCTCATCATGGATGTCTTACTCCATGCCAAGCCAGAGTCAGATATTCCGTTCCCGGTCAGCATCGTCAACCGGGACTAGACTGTTGTCATCAAAAGGCCTACTCCATCTGTCAGCCGGGCCAAACTTTAAGCACTTTCCGTGTCATCAGCATGAGATACCCAGAGTGTAAGCCACGCGAAGAAAGCACCGGCGGTTACTCACTCACACCTTGCTTGCCCGAATTCGACAGAGCCGATGGCCAACTATCCCGAGTAGTAGCCTATGGGAGCTGATAAGGTGTGAGTGGCACAGCAGGCGTCAGGAATGATGACCCTGGCCAGGAGACAGGGTAAGAATACAGAGCTTCGCGCTGAGGAATCCCGAAAAGTTAGTCTATCAGTCACAACATACTCGCTACAAGCTCACCCTCACGCCATCGAAAGGGTTCAAACGACAAGAATGGCCTCGGCGCTCGGGGCAGACTCTCAGACTCGGCCTGGCCAGAGTCACGAGACCATTTGAAAACAGAGAGCGACGCGACACTTCAGCCGATGCTACCCATAGATGACGATGGACTGAAAGCAGCAGGGCCATTGAACGGGTCAGCTGGAATGCTGTTCAGAAATGCTGTCCGAGGGTCATAACAGATGACGACTTCGGCCAGCAGAAACTTTGTTCGTCAAGCTGAGCGTTCCGCTGTTTGACAACACGTCTGAGTGACTCAGTACTCTCTACGCATGGGAGCTGTCTGCCAGCCGTGTTGCAAGCAAGGCACAAGGGAGGGACGCGCATGTATAATCCATACCTACCTTACCTTCCGTCTGTCATGAAGATCGTGTCCCGGAACATGACACTACTAATCCATCAGACATGAGGGGGGCATCATGTATCGCAGCAATACGACGGCATTGTTCATTCCCAGTATACGACCATCTACTCTTACATGACAAGGCCTTTGCTGAGGACCACGCCTCAAGTGATGCCGATTTTTGCTTTTCGTTTTGAACTCTGCCCATCCATAGTGTCCATGCCTGACTGCCTCAGCAAAGAATGACTGCGAGAGAACCAACCACATAACGAAGCCGCCAAAACCGAACCCGCGAAACTACCCATGAAAAGAACCACCCTTCTGCCCTAAGCAGCCATGTAAGTGGAGGCATCGACGCCCTCCTTGGGGAACTCGCTGCACGTAAAGTTAGCTGGCTGCTCAGTCGAGATAGTCCAATGTGAGTACGTACGGGAGAGCAACCTCAAAGCGCTTCTCAATCTGCTGCTGGACCTCCTTGTCCTGGTCACTGGTGACGAAGGAGATGGCCAGACCCTTGGTGCCGAAACGGCCGGCACGACCGACACGGTGGAGGTAGGAGTCGGCATCCGCAGGCATGTCGTAGTTGATGGCGAGGTTGATGCGCTCAATGTCGATGCCGCGGCCAAAGACGTCCGTAGCCACGCAGATGCGCTTGTTGAACTCCTTGAACTCCTTGTACCGGCGAATGCTGGTGGGGCAGTTAGCATAGCCCATAACCGAGTACACACCAGACTTCACTCAAGACATACCGCTCCTCTTGGCTGACACCAGAGTGCACAGCAATCGAGGGGAAGTTGCACTCGCGCAGGAGTTTGTCGAGCTCGGTGGCCCGAACAGTGCTCTTGACAAAGATGATGACCTGGTTGAACTGGAGGTCGTCAAGCAGCTCGTTGAGCTTCCGGTTCTTCTCCCTCTCCTCGAGGGGAATGTAGTATTGCTGAAGACCGTGAAGCGTCAACTTGGTGTCTTCGTCGACATAATGCTCCGTCGGGTTCTGCATGAACTTGCGGCAAATGGGCTTGATTTCGTCCGAGAGCGTGGCAGAAAACATCATGACCTGCTTCTGCTGAGGGGTAGCCCGGAAGATCTCTTGCACATCGCGACGCATATCTAGGCCGAGTCAGCGGGGCCGCTATGCATCGGAGGACGGAGTCGATTTGACGTACCGATTTGGTCGAGCATCTTGTCACACTCGTCCAGGACGAACATGCGGACGTTTCCAAGTCGCAGATGCTTGTCGCGGACAAGGGCATTGAGACGGCCCGGAGTGCCGACAATGATGTGTGGGTGGGTGTCCTTGTTCTTGAGAATCTCGGCGTCCTTCTGGATGGGTGTGCCGCCGTAAAACACGCCGGTCTTGATGTCGGGCATGTACTTGCTGAAACGGTTGTACTCGTTGCGAATTTGGAAAGCCAGCTCGCGGGTGTGGCACATGACCAGCACCGAGCACTCCCCAGCAACGGGCTCGACTTGCTGAAGAGTGGTGAGAACAAAGACAGCCGTCTTGCCGAGACCGGACTTGGCCTGGCAGATAATGTCGCCTCCGAGCATAGCCTGGGGGATGCATGTCTGCTGAACTGTAGTCGGTGACGGTATTAGAATCGGGTACGCAAACGTGAAGGGTACGGCGGACGGGGTGGTCAAGAAGGATAGGCCCGTCCATCGTCGCAGCAAAAGGTTTCAGCTCCTCCTCCACGGTTGTCCTCAGCGTCCCCGTCTCGGTATCTTTTTCTTCCGTTCTCCGCAGCCAACCGAGCAAGTGTCCGCAGACCGGTGCTCCACCGCGATGGGCGGGCACCAAAAATCCTCGCCGACCGGCTCGAGCAGTCAGGATGGCATTGTGAGGAGTTGCCACTGTCCCAAGACAGAGTCTCGGGACGAGCTGGGTGCGTGAAGCTCGGAAGCGATCCACCAAGCGAACCTGGTCGCTTCCAAATGCCCGACTCAGTCAAACTCGTGCTTCCATGACGGCTGTCACGAGCAAGGTTCTCGCGCACGCCCGAGCTCAGAGGCGTCCTGGGAGCACTGCTCGTCCATTTGAGGACGACAGCCGTAACAGTCCCGTGGCCGGTGGCGAATGCCGTTCGCCATTGTTCCCTTGTTGCCCGCGGCACCGACAACAAAAACTTCGTTCCCCGACAGCTCTTGCTTTGCGTAGCTTTGCTTTTGTATTTTTGCTTGCGAAGATGGACGGACCCGTGGGAGGGGCAGGAGGGATTAACGATAAGCTGGGGATGAAACTGTCAGGACTAACCCTCCGAGGGATGCTCGAAGCCGCAGTCGGCAATGGCGCGAAGAAGCTCAGGCTTCAGGAGGAAGTCGCGGAAGCCGGTGGAGTGGATGCCGACGTAGGAACCCTTCTTGTCGACATTTTGCGCAGCAGCGGCAGCATCGCCCTTCTTTCCGTTGGAGGCCGGGGCGGCGGTCTCATTGTTGAGCTCGTCGTCCGAGTAGTCGATGAGATCCTCTTCGCCAGACATGTTGGGCGGCTTTGATGTCGAGTAACGCGGACGCGAATGGTTGGGAGCAAAGAAATCGGTTGAGTGACGATGGGTGACGGCCGCGCTTCTGGCAAAATGAATACCAGAGGAAAAGTAACGGCAATATCGTAATGCGATTGCGCGCCGATGATGGGATATGGCTTTCCCGGAGTGTTGTTGGAATGTGTTGGTGATGGGAGGTGAAAGCCAAGGAAGGGTGGAAGAAGCGATTCGGCCTTTGACGTGAGAAGACGCACAGCCTCAAAACCTTGCTGCAACCAGCTCTAACCCATCGTGGCTTAGGTAGTCAGGCAACCAAATCGGCCATAAATGTGGGGCACCCAGCCCACCGACCATTCCGCGCTGATGCAGCTTGCAAGAATCGGAATGGAATTGCCATTGATGAGAGAGTTTGCCATTTCGACTCCGAAAGTCAAAATCCGCCCTCAAACAGAGCGTGATTACACTTGCTTCAGCACACAGGCAGAAGAGTCCAACCTTGCAGTTCTTGTTTCCCCATGGCAAAAGGCAAATCCCGCGGTGGTGTCCTAAACAGAGCCATCTACTCGCGCATCTCGTTCCTCCAGCAGGCTGCTGTCACACTCGCCTCAATCCGGCACCAGGCTTCGGGTTCGGGGGACGACGATGCCTCTAGCAAGCCCCCAGTATCTAGTCGGGCGACAAACATCAACAACTTGAACCCCACTGAGGATGCCGGATCCGTAACGCCACTCGAGGGCATGAGCCGGCGGCTGGCGACCGACTTGCGCGCTGTGTCCCTCAAAACCAGGATCCGTCTCAAGCCGGCAGTCAAGCAGACCCTGTGCAAGTTTTGCGACTCGGCCCTCCTCGAGGGGACCTCCTGTACATCTACGATCGAGAACAAGAGCAAGGGCTCCAGGAAACCGTGGGCCGATGTTATGGTTCGAAAGTGTCACACCTGTGGGAGAGAGAGGAGGTACCCCGTGAGCGCACCGAGGCCGAGGCCGAGGCGGAAGACAGAGCGAAGGACTGAAGGGGATCCCGGCCATCTGCAGCAACAGAAACAGGAGGGTTAACGCGCTTTCAAAGCTTGAACTCGAAGCGTCAGGGAGGGGAAGGCATCAGTTCCATGGACCAAGGGTGTCGTGGCGCTTCGCTTTCGTTGAACCTCGACGTTGAAGGGGTATGGTATCACTTTGGCAAGCCTGAGACTCGAATTGACTTCGACGGCCCCTATCCGGAGTATCATTCGTCCTCAATAGCTGAAAGAATGGGCGGACGACAAGCCACACGGTATCAAGACCGACCATCCCCCACCACCCATACCCAGTCACGAACCGTCTTCGGATCGCCAACAAAGCCAACCGAAGATAGAGTCTGGACGAAGCCAGCCCAGAAGCGGAAACCGCCGGAGCCGCCCCACGGTAACGTTGAACACGTCCCGGTCGCCAGAAGCCATGTGGCCGTGGCGCTAGGCTTGCATACTGGGGGTTTGCGCATCCGTTGTTCTTCTCGTGCAGCCGGCGAAACAGGTCGTCACATGACCGTCATGTCTTACTGCCTTGCTGTTGCTGGACGGATTCCTCGCCGAGGACCTTGCTGGCGGACATGAATCTATCCGGGGTTAGCAACGTCCAGTACCACAGCAAGGCGGACAGCATGGGCACTACTCACAACCCTGCGTGCCAGGTGCCCAGGCCTCGCATGGCCTCGGCCTGGACGCTCGTCATGCGCAAGAAGTTCTCCGTGTCGGCCAGGTTGTGAGAGAGCTGGGCCAACTTTGACTGGAGCTGCGCCTGAAAACCAGTCAGATATGAGCGTTGCTGGTACCTTAGTGGTGTGGAAAATGTCGGGCTCAAATGGAAGGGAAAGCTGAGATGCGCGACTCGGAACATCTCTGTTGGTTAAAAGGGAGTTCGTGGGGTAGGATTGTAGGGTGAATAGCAACATACAAGCTGTCTAGCCTTCACAGCACTCCCAGACGAGGCAATCGACTGGCGTGATGCAGTGTGTGTGTTAAAGTTGCGCGTCGCCATGGTCAGACAAGGACGTGTCTGTAAGCAGGAATGAGCCGTCAAGTGGGTGATAGTAGCAATCGGGCCGAGTATTCAAACCTCGAAGATTATTGACTTCTCGTATACAATAGGATTGCTGACTGCCCGGGTCGATGTCGAGATGAAAGCGTGAGAGACTGGGGTGTTGTGTGGGTTGGGCTTTCAGCGGGGCGCGCGCTCCGCAGTGACAAGCGCTTGAATCTCGATTGGTGGCGCCTCCTCGGCAGCAGCTACGAGGGCGGCGTGCTTGGTCTTCAGTATCTCTAGCAGCGCCCCGAACAGCTCAATTCAGTTCAGTTAGATGCTCTTGACTGGTTTGAACTGCCTTGTTGGCGCGGGGTCTGCCCGAGTTGAACTTCGAACTGTCAGCTTGATGAACTAGGTTCGGATCAATTCGTCGTACATAGCCCTAACCCTAGCCCGTAGGGTGCTTAGGAGGCTCCGTCGGCGTCGCTGCCAGTGAGGCTTGGTCGAAACGGCTTAACACCAAAGGAAAAGTTGTGATGCAGGATAGAAATTCGATTCGGCCCAGTTTGAAGATTTGTTTTCCCCAGTTGTAGGTGCAAATAATAGCTCAGCAAGCCTTCCCTCGGTAGTACACTGGCACAGTAAGGCAGTGGCGGTTTTGCTTCACACTTCGACCCAGTTTACCTGAGCCCAGTTCAGTTAGAGGGACCCAGATTGACTGCCAGGATGGCCAAATTGAGCTGAACTGCGCCGAACTGGCTCAGCTCTCCAGAAAGTACCCCGGAAACTCCTGTTTGAGGCGAGATGTAAGGAGCGCTGATCCGAGCATGGTTTCGTCCTCGGAGGGCGCCTCCTCAGGAGCAACTACGGCGGCGGCCTGCTTGGCTTTCACCTTCTCCAAAGGCGGAGACGACCTCGGGGTCGGGAGAACAAGGTTGAGCATGGGCCTCTCGGGCTCGCACGACGGATCCTCCGACACAACGACGGGCACCATTGCCCGCCCAAGGCCACATGCGCTCGCAGGTGGGATTGACTGCAACTTGACTAGGTCGTGCGGCAGGATGACATTGTCGATGAGGACGTCGGCGTTCGGGCCATCAAATTGGTTCTCCTTCGGACGGCGCTTCATCACGGGTGGGGTGGCGCTTCGGACCAGGTATTCTTGACCCGTCATTCTCCGGTGCCTGGCCGTCTGCATGTGCTTCTCCATCTTTCGACGCCGACCGTGTGGCGTAGGGTAGAAGTCGCAGGGCTCGCAGTGGGTTAGGGGCGACGGTTTCCCGTCGGCGCGTTCATCGTCGGGCTCGTACTTGTCCACCACCGACGGAGTCAGGGAGGCACTGCGAGAGCGGATCTCATCCTCGTCGAGCTTTTCGGCCATCTTCTTCTCGCGGTAGTACCGGTTGGCCTCGTTCTGCACAGCGTTTCTGGTCGCCATGGTGTCACCGGGCTCGATCTTCTCGCCCATCTTCTTCTCGCCGTAAGTCTCTTCCTCCGCCGGAAGGATGACTCGGACATCGTCGAGCAAGATGTCCGGGATTGTCCCACTAACTGGGCTTCTTACTGGGGACATTTCCAGGCTCTCCAAGTCTTCCCAGTCGCCAATGACCTCATATGCAGACTCCTCCAAACCGCCCTCCCCGAAATCGCCATCCAGATGTGCTTGGTAAGCGCCGGACTTGATCAGCTCCTGGAGGAACCCATCTTTTTCCGCTGCCAGGTCGTCGTATTGTCGTCGTACCCCGATTTCAGTGAAATCCACGTCGGCATCGGGGATTGAGGAGTGAGCTGACAGAAGGACGGCGTGATCAGGGACCTCGTCCGCATCTGGCATCTCGATGTCTTCGGGAGTGCCTCTATCAGTAGCTTCCCCTGGATCGTTGGTTCTGGTACGAGTCGCCTCGCTGGTGTCGCTGGTGTCGCCGAGATCGACTGAATCGCTGTTGGCGTCTTGTCCGTCGTCGTTGTCGTCTTCTTCGTTCTGCAAGGAGGCAAGACGTATGGTCAACAACATCAGAGCCTGCAAGTGCCCTGCGATGTGCCTCGCCATCATCTCGGCGTCGTCCGAAGCTAGCTTGTTCTCCACATCAAGGGAGTCGTCCGAGTCGTCCGAGGAATCCCCGACTTCCCTAGGCGAACTCGAATCTCCTATTTCCAGAGTGGTTCTCAACCTCTTGCCGCTATGCTGATGAAGTTGCTTTTTCTGGCGTTTTGGCAGTCCAGTTGCCGTGACCTCCTCGACCGTAAAGCAACACAAAAGGCACTCGTTCCATGCTCTCGGTCGTTCGACTTTGCTCTGGCGGGATATGGCATGGAGTCTGCTGGCATCAAACATATCGTGGTGGGCCTCGGTGAGATGAAGATAGAGCGCGCCTGCGCTTCTGTAGACGTCGTGACTGTCTTCACAGACCGCGCATACCCAGCCAGGGGTTACGTACACTCTCTGGTGCCACCTTTTTTTGTGGCTTTGCATGTGACTATACCATATTCCAAAGCTTTGAAAGACCGGGTGTCCGTCGGGGCACTCTTCCGAGATACAGGGGTAAGGTTTGAGGTCGTCGTCGGTATGTCGTCTAGTCAGAGCCGTCTTGTGAGCGACCCTAGCCGGGATTTCTTGGAAGGGGGGAGCACGCACCTCCACTCGCTTTCAGTGATTTCCCTCTTGTCCATAGGCTTACCACACCACCCGCAAGATGCAATGTTTGCGTTCTTCTGAAAGGGCGGTGGGGGGTAGTTGCCCTGGCTCACTTGAATTGAGGAAGTCCCTTTTGGTCGCTGAGTGGGAGTCTCGAGGTAGTTCGTCCTGCGCATCGCCTGCCGGAGTTGTTTGCTGTTGATGGTAGAAAGATCGGACTGAGAAGCGGCGGACGGTCGTTGGGGTTGTGCTGTTGGGGCTTGGTTTTCTCTTCCAGGTTCCGCCTGGGCGTTTCGATCAGGCTGAAGAGGTCGAAGACTGAGTTCTTCCCCTTCACCAATCGTAGGCATCAAGCCAGGGGATCTCGTGGGGCGGCGTGACTGGAGCTTTCCTCCTCGGTGCGTTAGGTACAGCATGGTAGCAAATCTGTTGGTCATTGACTTGGCCAAATGTTCTTTCAATGACTGGTGAGTGTTTGGGTAGAGCACCTGCACCACGGATCGACAGGAGTCGGTGAAACTCCTCAGGTCAAGGGTGGTGGCCATTTTTTGAACTTTAAGGACCATTCTGCCGCGGGACGCCTGACGAATCGTGACCCCAAGCCTGTTCAATCGAGAAAGCGTGGCCTCAAGGGCAGTCAAGGCGGCATCGCGGCTGCGCTGATCGTTGTTGGCAAGTTGTTGCGAGATTCCCTCTGCTCTAAGCTTGGTAGGCTTGGAAACTGCACACGACTTGTTCAGACAACGTGAAGCGTTATGGCAGGGATTTCTGAAGCACAAGGTAGGTAGACAAGACTCACGTTGCGCAAGACTGCGTCGGAGAATATCCAGGAGGCGTGCGGCAAGGTCAACCATGTCTGGGTAGTTCTCAAGCCTCTTGTCCAAGGACTGGCTCTTGCGAGCAAAGACGCCCAGGTGAGCAGCCCATATCGCGAAGCGCTGTTGATATTCGGCCAGCAGCTCAGCGAGAGGGGACTGTTGGTTTTTGAGCTCGGCAAGGCGAGCATCGAGAAGAGCCTCGCATTCGCAGGCCAGATCATACAACATATCGCTGTCATCGTCCGCAAAGCCAATGATTTCGTCATGTTGATTTGTCGGGACTCCTCCTCCGGAACTTGAAGCGCCTGGCCGAGGGCGCCGCGGGAGTTCGGTGATCATGGCAACTCCCTGACCGTCCATTTTCCAGCTGGTTTGAACTCAACTAAATGTGACCATGATATACTATGTGGCGGTGGTTGAGTTCATGGGACTTGAGGCGATTATGTTGGGCTGAGCGAGACGGGAAGGAGTCAACGACCACTCCAGCGCTCCTCCTCAACTCCCTCTCAATGCAGTGTTCTCAAGCGCGCATGATGCAGGTTCAAACCCACGTGACAGCTTCACAACACACACTGCAGCTCTCCACGGCTGCGCCTTCCAGCCTTGCACCCATTCCGTCAATTTCACAGCTTCCCCTCATCTGCAAATTGACGACGGTCGACGGGCGTGCTCGACACGATCCTCTTCACGCAATTCCGCGCTCGACACGACAGCAAGTCACAACCAGACGCTCCCCCATGCGCTACATCATTGAATGCGGGGAATGGCGCCTCCTCCGAGCCTTGGAGTCGCTCGTCAGCCAAAGGAAATCTCGTTTCGTCCTTGATCCTATCAAGGCCATTTCGCAAACTCCAAGTCGACCTGATGGTCCCAGTCTTGCAGAAGGGCTTCTCGACTTCGAGCTGAGACGCATTTTTTTGCCCAACAACTCTTCTCGCACACTTTCAGATGGCGAGTTTAAAGAGTGCGGCATGAGACTGAGGACACTGTGCGATCTGCTGGATAGGCTTGTCGACCCTCGGCTGGCTAGGGGACGCGGGCCAGACTATCCGTGTCTCCGGGCAGTTGCTGAGCTGTTGCAGGATTCAGACGAGACTTACGATCTCTCAAGTAGCTCAAATTCGTCTTTATTCAAGCCGCCAGATGACGAGGACGAACTCAAGCGGGCATTGGCACTGGTCACTGAACAAAATGACTTCCTCGCTCGAGTCCTCTCACCCTCCACCCGGGAGCCTACAGCCCGACCGGCAAAGGCAGATCAAAAACGGAGAAGGAAAACCTGGAAAGACTCGGAACGACGCGACCGAGCTACCGCAACCCTAAGGGCTCTTTTTGACCGTCTTCGATGCGGGACGAACCATGAAATTATCTTGAAGCTCTCGGACTCAGACACTGGAACCATGGTTCCCGAGTTGGACCTCATGTTGTCCACCTGCCCAGATCGGTGTGGGTGGCTGGAGGTGCAATGCGGCTCCATCGAGTCGTATGTCCGCTCGCCTTCTTCCCACTCCCGAGTTCACAACGCGTTTGCTTACTGTACATGCCTGCTTTTCAGGAGCTTGAGCGCTTCCATGGCCGCCATCCAGAACATCTGTGCCGATCTCAGTCCGAGTACGGTTCGGGACAAGGCACTTGTCGTTCTTATCGAGCAGTGCGGACTATTCGGCGGCTGGACCACATCGCAGACAGAAACTCCCGCACCACCCAAGGAAACTCTCGACCAGCTCATATCGAATGGCGTCTTCAAGCCGCTAAGCCTTGGTACGCTGGCCAGCGGCTCCTTTCCAATGAGATACAAGCCACAGGAGAAGCGAGCTTTGGCGGTTCAGCTCGGTCATTGTCTCATGGATTTCTTCGACAGCGACCTGAGCTCTAAACGGATATATTTCCTCAACGCCTCGAGCCAATGTTCTCGAAGCGGAACGCTCTACCTCTCCTTTGACTCTGGCTCGCCGGCACCGGAGGAGCCGCACATTTTCCGCGTCGGCCATCCTGCTCTGCTGTCGTTTGCAAAGCTTCTTTTAGAGATTGATTTTGGCGAGTCCATACCTTTGGACATCAGCCCCAGTTACGACAAGACCAACCGAGCCACTTGGGCCGAGCTTTGCGATATGGTTGACCAGCTAGAGGAAGAACGCGAAGACAGTTACATCCAAGCCATAAGGGGCTGCCTCATGGTCCACAACCAGATCTCAAAGGCGTTGAGGTTAACCGGCGCGGACAGCAAGGCTGCAGAGCTCACGATTCGAAAAGAGCTTTACATGGCAGTTGTCCGCAAACTTGAGGACGGGCTTGCGGAATCTATGCCACGATCCCAACTGAAACGTCAACGTTCTGAGTCGCCCGAGCCAGTTGCGCAGAGAAAGTCCAACACCAGGACGATTACAGGCGAGCGGGATTCGGCTTTGTTTGGCCGGTCTCACACTCTGCAGGATTCACCACACAGACTATCCGCTCGACCACCCTCTATTGCGTGGGACAGGCCCTCATCGGCAGGCTTTATTAGGCCTGGACCAATTCCACGAAACCAGCGCCACACGACCCCTTCACCGAGCTCCAGTGGTCTGTTTGACGACTGTACGCCTGATGCTTACCCGCCAGACATGTAAGTGGAAAGGAACCGCAGAGAGCTTGAAGGTCAACCCGTTTTCCTGCTCTACAACCGTTGCTAACTGTCCTCGGCTCCCCTATCTAGATGCGCATACGCGGACAACTTCATGAACACTCACCGAGGCATTTACGAGGAGGTCATCCAGGCCACCACGGCCATGCCTCGCGTCAAGGTGGCAGTCCTAGATACAGGTCTCGACGTGGGTCATCCATCGATTCAAGCCAACATTGAGCGCATTCGAGACGTGAAGAGCTGGTTACCGGCCAACCGTGCGACGAAAGGAGGCGATACATGCGGGCATGGTACCCACGTAACTGGCCTCCTGCTGGACATGGCACCCGACTGCGACGTATACGTCGCCCAGGTTGCCGATAACGACCTTGTCCCTCCGCATCAGATCGCCAAGGCAATCGACCATGCGGTAACCGCGTGGCAGGTGGACATCATTTCCATGTCTTTTGGCTTTCTCGACGAGAGAGAGCAAGGGTGTGGCGAGCTTCGCGATGCCATTCTTCAGGCTCACGCCTCCGGGGTCTTGATGTTCGCCGCCGCATCTAATGTCGGAGCCCACGGCATGGCTCCTGCATTCCCGGCGCGACTCAGCAACGTGTTCTGCATTTATTCCGGTGATGGCATGGGTAACTGCTCGAGGACTAGCCCAACGGCGCGCAAACATGGCTTCAACTTTCTGACTCTAGGCGAAGGCGTCGAATCTGCCTGGCCGCGACTCCTCTCCCAGTCTCCCTGGACCAAGCGCAAGTCGGGGACATCTTTCGCTACACCAATCGCGGCGGGTCTCGCGGCAGTCTTGCTCCTTTACGCGTGCCAGAATCTGCCTCTGGAAGATGCCAAAAAGTTCAAAGAGTATGACAAGATGAGGGATTGGCTCTTTCACGCCTCAAACGAGAGGAACGGTTATAATGTGTTGTCACTCAGCAACTTCTTCAACCAAACACCGGAGGAAAGAAGGCTTCTGCTGAACAATATTTTGGAAGGGAGGCCATGGAGAACATAAAAATTACTCGGCATGTATTTAGTAGATAGTCTTGGATCAAAGAACACTCTGCTGCGGCTTGACGCAAATCACCTCCTCGCCGTCTTCAACCACTGTCTTCCCATCCTCTCCATCAGCCGATGCCTCCTCACAAGCCGCTTCATCCAGCACAAAAGAAACCCCATCTTGCTTCACGTCAGCATCGTACATCGCGCCAGACGTGTACTGAGCATTCTTGACCACCTCCGCCGTCCCGCGCCGCACCACAATCTTCCTCAGCCGAAAAGCAAACACAAAATCCGACGACCCCTCAAACGAGCCACTCTCAAACCCCGCCTTCTCGGCCCGCAACTCCGGTCCCAAACTGACCGGCGCGCCGCCAACAAGCGCCCCTTCCAGCGTGACCCCGACCTCGACACCCCGCGACCGCGCCCGCGCCGTCTCGGCGCTCGCCCCGCGCACGATCTTGACCGCCGTGACCATGTACAGGTGCTTGCGAAAGCGGCTGCGCGACAGGAAGGCTAGCGCGGCGGGCGACGCGGCCAGGCAGGACATGACGAACTCCGCCGTTGGCAGGAACTCGCGCGTCTCGGACGACTCGAAGCGGAACGTCTGGCTCGCGGCCAAAGCGTGCTCGACGGCGAGGTCGACGCCCGCGCCCAAACCCACGAGGGTGGACGAGAGGAACTCGGTCCAGAGGCCGTACCGGCCCGCGCGCTGGTCGGTCGAGGACCAGGTCTCGCCTGTCTTGGTGGTGGGCGGGAAACAGGCGGAGGGGGGAGGGCGCGGGCAGTCTGGGCCGTTCAGGGCCTCGGCTGGGGTGGTGGGGGAGACGATTAGGTTGCCGAGTTGGATGGGGCCGGAGGGGTGATAGTCCCACGAGGGGCTGAGGAAGTAGGTTTTTTGGGGGTTGGCCATGATACCGTATACCATACCTTGTTTTGTTTATTGGCGCGCCTTATTCTTAGGGGGTTCGTTCCTTTTGCGATGGTTGAGAAAAAAGGGGCTGTCGGGTTGTGTGAACGCCGATATAAGCTTTGATGCTGAGGTTGAAAAGAGTGTGGTCAGTTCCGGGCAAGATTCACTGCTGTGCCTGATTAGTTTGGGACGGGAGGTGTCCAGGAAGGGGGGAGCCGCTTTGGGCTGTGGTTGGGGCCCAGGATTGATGAACTTCCATTGGACCCCTGAGGCGTGCCGAACGCTCTCTGTCAGGAAATCGAGGTGCTGTGCATTAGAGATGCTTTCCCGCCATCCGAGCCTTTTCTGATGTAAGTGTACTGGTCAATGCATAGCAGCAAGTGAGTTTGTGGACTGAGCATGAGTCGAAGAGTCGAAAAGGAGCCTAGCTGCCCTCGTACAATACTGTGGTACATCACCAGGACCTCCCGGCCAGGATAGTCTCGGGCTGAAGGCAAGGATGACATTGAAGCTGACGACTTCACGATAACCCCTGGCCGGAGTGGGTTGACGTTCGAAGGGCATAATAGGGATATAAAGACGATGCGCCAAGTTGCGAGGAATGGTTCGCACATCACCCCCATCGACAAGACACCTCTCAAGTTGCAATACTCGCGGAGAAGTAGAGCGGTGGTTGGGGAAGAGCCAAACTGATTTCCAAACCGTCCTCCTCGCCAGCTTAGGCGCCACGCCGTGCCATATACTACCTTAACTCTCTGTCCGTATGCAATATTCTTAGCCTGCCTCCGTTGGCTCGAAGTTGGGAGGGAGCTGATGTTCGAACGCGAAGGGACTTTTACTCTGTTCTACAGGGAATCAGTCCCACAGCTGCACGGCTAACACGGAGGATCCTAGGCTGGCTGATGGACTCAGGGAGGCTGCCGATGTACAATCTGGCTAGGAGGCTGGAGCTGGAGCTGGAGCTTGCGGTCTGATGCCCCCTCCTTCGAAGGCCAGGAGGCCTTCTCTTTTTGTATTTGCAGGCTCAGTCACTGATCGTTTCCTTGATATTTTTGATATGGGTTTTTCATCCGGCCTGCAAGGGTGCGGTTTTCCTGTATAGTAAATAGTTGAAGGTCCGGCACGCCCCCAGGGCATAGCGGTGTAGGAATAATAATAATATTCTTAGCCTCCTCGCTTCCTCCGACCACCTATCCGCGAACGATGCCAGCACTTTGTTGACAATTGCACGCTGTCTCCCCCTTCGACACCTCACTTTTGTCGCCAAAACCCCCCGGCCAGTTACCTCCCGAAGCAAGACACAACTGCTAAAAGAATCCACAGCCAGGGAGATGAAACTCCAACCAGAACATGGACGTCAAGTCATCAGATACACAAAAGCCTCAAAAAAAACAGGCACGCGAATACAATATAGACAAAAGAGGTAGAGAATGACCCAGGCCCTCTTACAGTCTCCGCTGCAATTCTTCCGGCATAGCCCGGTATGTGATGGATGGTATTACCACAAAAACAATAAATTTGTCGCCGTCGGGTTGTTGGTCATGACCCCAGAGAAAAACCCAAAAAGAGAAAAAGGACAAAGGAAAACAGGAAAAACGACGGACAAAAGAAAAAAGAGGAATACCCCATGTACTGGATACAGACCCCGAGTCTCGCTTCCTCGCGCGCTTAAGACCGGGGCCAGAAACTAAGGATTATAGTGTACGCGCGCCACTTGTCCTCGTCCCGTTGTGATGACCAAGCCAAAGAATTCCTCCGTGCGTCAGGAACCTCCCTGCGTCAGTTCCAACCTTCCCCTCCGGTCCCTCCCCTCCCCTCCTTTACCCCTTACCCTGTCTAAAACAAAAATCCTAAGATGCATCTTTCTTGCAATGTTCGTGCTCGTCCACCGCCCCTGATTTTTAGACCAGTTGTGCGTATCCTTCTTTCTAGACAAAAAACCCACTTCACCCCCGAATTGCCAACAAGAGAGTGCCATGGGGAATGGGATCGGCGGGCGCGTTGCAGGGAGCATCTGTAAGACCCCTCCCCCCACCTTATACTGCCAAACTCCCTTCTTTCTTTTTTGCTCTCGTGCTTGAAAAGGCTCGTTCCATCCCATCGTCCCGGCAACAGACGCGTTCCATCAGCGAACGCCAATCGGCGGGCGGGGGCCTAGACTGCTCTGGCTGCTGTGCGCCGACGGCTCCGAGTCGAGGTTGGTAGAATCACCACTCCCCGCGCTGGCGCTCGCACTGCCGGTCAGACTTCGCGAACTCTTCGTCTTGGGTGGGAGGAGGGAGCTCACTCCAGCGTGCTGCTCGACCTGCTGCGGCGCGACCACGTTGCCGTGGCCCGGCGGGTAGCGCGGCATGGGCTGCCGCATGCCCTCCGGAGGCGACGGTCGCCCGTTCATCTGCGGCGGACCCGCATAACTGTTTGGCGGCGACGGTCGCCCGTTCATCATCTGCGGCGGACCCAAGTAGCCGTTTGGCGGCGACGGGCGTCCGTTCGCCCCCCCACGCATCGACGGGCTGTACGGGTTTCCGGGCGACTGACTGGCCCGTCGGGGGCCGTTGCCGTTCATGCCACCCCCGTTCATGCCACCCATTGGCGAAGGACCTTGGTTGTATTGGAGCTCGTCGAGTCGCGCGGCCGTCAGAGAATTCGCCCTCGAGCCAGCATGCATCGCTCCCCGGTCCACCGTACCGTACCGGTTCGAGGTGGAGCCCAGCAGAGGGTCATCCATGATGTCTTGTTGCAGGCTGGGAATGCCAGTCATGACCTGACTCGATCGCGATTGGCTCCTCCCAAAGCTCGGCCGAAACCTGCTGCGAGGCGGGCCGCTGTCCTGTTCAGGGTTCTTGCGGAACTGTGCCGCACTGGTGCTCGGCGCTTTACGGTTCTTCCGCGAGGTAACGCTCATCATGTCGAAGTTGTCGGGGTCGATCACGGAAGCGCTCGAGGATGGCATGGCATCGAAAAAGTCGTCGTCTTCGTCGTCGTCGTCAAAGCCGCCGCCACCAGCCCGCGAGGGTGGGGGAGGCGGTCTTCTTGGCCCGGGACCGGCTCCAGCGGCGGCTCGTCGTAACCTCAATTCTTGCTCCCTCAGCGCAAGTTCTCGCTGCCGCAGCTGCAGCTCCCTCTCTCTCAGTAGCATATCCTGGGGGCCCGGTTGTCCGTAACCAACCGGTCCTCCTGGGCCATCATCGTACTGCACCAGGTGACTGAAATCTTCCAATTCCCCACCTTCCATGGAAGACCTTCTTGACGGCAGACGCCCATTCGGAGGCGGTCTTGGATAGCCGTTTGGCGGGCCTCCATTCATTCCTAGTGGAGGACGTCGCATCCCCGGTCCTGGTGGCCCCATACCGGAAGGCCCCCTTGGCCTTGGACGCGGAAGCATGCCGTTTCCGTTCGGAATCCCATTGGGCCCAGGCCGACCAGGGCCCTGAGTCGACATACGAGGAACGGGGGACGGGGTGGCGGAGGGCGATCCTGGTGGACCTGGTGCGGCCACAAAAGTGTCGATCCTGGGCCGGGTGCGGTTGACCAAGTTAAGGTTATGGAGAAGAGAATACAGCATCTCTACTCGCGGCACGCTAAGCCCGGTGTCCTGGGATAACCTGAGCGGCGAGCCCAGGTACGTCTCGACTTCCATCGGTCGCTTCGCCATGTAGTCCTGCCACATGATGTTCTCGACAGTCGACCGTGCGAATTCGTCGAGCATATTTTGCTTGAACTCGGGTGGGAACTTGCAGCCCTGGGCTTCGGCCAAAGCGATCAACTCATCCAAGAGGTCCGAGACAAGCTTGGGAACGCCGACTTTCTCCAGAAGCGCAGCGTAATTCGGGCATTCGTAAATAACCGTCAGGGGGTGGAAGGCAATCGGGCTACAACAAGTCAGACCCTGGGCGTGTCATCCGGGCGCATGGAATCCAAACTTACCCAATCACCCTCTCGAATTGCTGCTGGCGGATGTTCGGCGAGACCTTGCAGTCGACTTGGCCGGTGCTCAATGTCATAGCCAGAGCCTGCGCCATGTCCTCCTGTATCGTGGGCGGGATGTTGGGGTTCTTGTTGGCGGCCCCAACCCACAATTCCGTGGAGCCCTTGTGTTCGAATTCGCTCGCGCCGAGCTGGGCGAGCTCGGCTCCACACACGAGAGAGAGGACCACGTTGGTGGGAAACCGCTCCTCTATGGCAGACTCGAGCCCAAGAGCGTGAGTCGTGTTGACGATGATGCATGTATGCTGGGGCGTAACGACGGAATCGATAACCGAGGCCAGGTCGTAGACATCTGGAAGAGCCTTTATACAGAGGATAACGTAGTCAAACGCGCCTTCTTGGCGAGAGGCCGCCTCTTCTGGGGTTCGCACGACTGGAAGCAGCCTGGAGGTTAGAACAATGTGCGCGGTGCTTTTAGAGAGAACAAGAAGCGGCAGAATTGTGGGTGAGGAAAGGACATACCATGCCGAGGCTTGAACCGCTCATTGCCAAAGACGAGAGACCTGAAGCGCAGAACCGTTAGCAACAAGGGACCGGGTGAACAGGGCCGGGGGTTCGGGAAGAGCAAAGCCTACTTGAAAGATATCCCGTACTGCGACACATGGTCAAAGCCGGTCTTCCAGACGAGGGTGACGTCGCAGGCATTGGTCGCCTGGAGTCTCCATGACAGAAAGGCCGAGACAGGGTTGCCGCCCACTGTAACGACATTCATCAGTTCATAGTCCGACATGGCGGGCGGTGCATGCGAGGACGCATGTGCAGCAAGTCCTCCGGCCGTCTCTGCAATAGAGGCAAAGGGGGAAAAACGAGTGTGGTAGTGACGAGATGCGTCGGGAGGAAGAGTTGGGACGGGCGGGTCGGACGCCAGAGATGATGCGGTGCCCAGTCTTTTTGGGTCCCCCCAAGCTCCAAAATTCAGAACTCAAGGCTGCACCGGGCTGCGGGATGGAGATCGAGGAGCGAAAACAAGGTACAAGTTGGGCATGGCTTACCTGATAGGGTCTTGAGTCGAGACGCCATGGTTGATTTGCCAGGAGAGGCCCGATCCAGAATAGTGGGCCGATCCCGTCAGGTTTCGAACTTGCAACCCGCTTGGAAGTCTGCAGCGCCCTCTCACTTGAACCGAACGGGGCAATACCTGACGCTAGTGCCGCTGCGAGACCCCCGGTGCAATGGGGGGCCCTTGGTAGCCTCACAGTTTCCTTGTTGGGCCCTGTTCTTCTTCTTCTTCCCCGTTCCTCGGTGTACTGTGTATTCCTGTATCCTTCTTCAACCCTCTCCGGGTGGCCGTGGGGGACTGTCGAAGTGCGCCGGTCGGTTCGACGATTTCTGCGCCCGAAAGTCGTCCAGGGGTCCGTGCAGATCGGGGTATTGTGAAAGCGCGATTGACAACTGTACGGCTGGGCCAACATTCAGCTTTCGCTTGGCGAGGGTCAGCGAGCGGTCGCTGCTTGCTGCTGCAGGAGTCGTGCGCGCCTCGCAGTGGCGCCGAGCAATCTAGCTCAGCGACTAGCACAAACAGCGCAGGGGGACGGACTGGACGGACAGCACCTCCGTAGCGAAAGTGTTCCGCGGTTGTCGGGTCAGGTACGGAGAACCGCAATGCATCAACAAACCGAGCGCAAGGCCGTGACGAGGAGGAGTCGTGTAGCAGGCTAGCAGCCACAGTCCCGGGTGTGGTTCCTGAGACTCGATGTTGTGGGTTTCAAGGTGGCGGGCGGATGGCCGTTGGGGCGCTGTTGGCTGCGACGAAGCCTCCCGGTGGTTGATAAGCCACGGCGCTGCCGGAAGAACGTCTCGTATTGTACAAGTACGCCCTCTGCCGCGTGCTGAAGCGGTCACGGTTTCACGACCCGTGTGATACCGCGAAGACGAACCACCTCGGGTTGGGGCTAACCGTTGCTGCGTGCTGGTGCCTGCAACGAACGACGAGGGCGAATGACGAGACCAACGAGCTTCGACCAGATCTGTCAAGGCGCTGCCAAGCAGCGGCGCTGCCGTTGATGCCGACTGGGGCCCGGGATCGACTGACTAACGTTAGGTGCCTTCAGCTGAACAGGCGATCCCCGCGTGCAGAGAGGGAAAGCAAAGCTGACGACTAGGGAGTATGCGGACGGCTTGCAGGCTTGTTGGGGAAAATGAGGGACTTTGTCGGCGTCAGCGGAGATTTGCAAAGCAGGAAGGAATAGCGATCGGTTGTTGGTGCCTCGATTGCTTTTGACTGCGGACCTCTGCTGGCGCGTCAGATCTCTCCATGGCACGGCTGCCGACCTTGGTTTTGTAAGGTTGGTATGTATTGTACGGTATGGCTGGTATCTTTGTCGTCATTGACGAATAACGGGGCTTTTGTGGCCGATGGGACAGCACGGAAAGCTGCTCGCCGGGGGTGGTAAGAAGTGGCCCGGAACGGTGCGACAGAAGGCAGGGCAATGCCCGTCCCAAGATGGAAGTCGAAGTCTCAGAAAGACAGCCAACAACGCCGAGAAATCGGGAAAGGCACGAAATTAAAGTGTGAGATTCTGGCATCACCACCCAAGCAAGCACAGCAAGCACAGCTTGAGTGACGCTCACCGGATCCTCTTGCCTTTCCACTGCCCTTTCTGGGTTCTGCCTATTTGATTTCCAAGACGGTGTTCTGAACCCGTATTCGAAGGAATGTATGGATTCCGGAGCCTCGGAATCCAGCTGGGCCCGTATTGCATTTGTCCCAGATGGAACACAGAATGCTGTGTTCCATTTCCAGGCAGGGAGGTCCCGCTGTCGGTTTTTTTGGAATGTTTGCGCCGTCCGATCCAACGGGGCACTTGGCCATTTGGGGCCTAGGCAATTTCCAGACTGGCGCTCCGCAGGGTAACAAGGGCATCTTACCCGTTACGCGGATCCGGTGCGGCTTCCATGCCAGTCAACCAGTCTCGCCAGTGTCAAGAAGTCCACGCGTGTGACGTGGGGTCCATCGCGGGCAGTGAAAGAGCTTTGCCCACCATTTGGTACCTTATAAGTACAAGTCTCGTCGCGATGCCTCTAAGTTTTATCCATATGGAGATGGCATGTCCCCGTCTCAAGTAGGTAACGTGGAAGCAGTATTTATCCTGCTTTGAAGAACCCCTTGCGCGACTCGACGGAGTGGAAGTCCTGTACGGTCGGCGGCGAAACAGAGACGGCATGGTAAAAATGGTATACACAGTACACGCAGTAGAGCGAAAGTCCTCATCAAGCCAATGGACAGTTATTTATCTCCCTTTTGAATCTTCAGCGCGACTGTCTGGGGCAGGCCGGGTTTGTGACTTCTAGTTGTGGGTCAGCCGGAGGATTCTCCGACCGAGCGGGTGGTCGATCGGGTGGTTGAGCGCGAGGATCGAGCGGAAATATATATATATATATATATGACGGTCGTCCTCACACTGATAGTCAGGATTATCTACCTGGCTGTCTTGACTTCCATGTTGGTCGTGTTGAGGTGGCTGCCAAAGTGGCCCGCGATTTACCTACCAAGCTTGGGGGCGATAAGCGGGGGCTTGGCGAGGACTAGTTCCGCAAAGGCGCGTCGCTTATCCAGCCTCACACAGACGTGAGCTTCACAGAGTCGCTTAAAAGCTTCGAAAGTAGTAAGGTAAAACTCCGATACGGAGTGCTCTACCTGATTATCAATCCGCTTTGATGATGGATAGCCCGGGTTGGTCCCCGCCAATTCTTCATCGGTAGGGAGGATTGGCTTGGTGGTGAAGCAGAAAGACTCTCAGGTCTTTGAAGAATCCAATGGGTTGCCCAAGTCTCATTTTTTTTTGGCTCCGCTTGCCTCGGATCACAGGCACATCAGGCACAGGTGGGGACGACGGGCGGTGTGCCCCACACCATACGTCATCCCCCGGTTCGCGCGATCTGGCGACACCCCGCAAGCATGCCAGCGCGTCTCGGGCCAATCCGCCGTTGCCAGCACATGTTCATCCAGCTCGACAGGGTAACGATCTGACGGGTCTCGCGGGTTTGTTATTTAAGCGAATTTGTGCATAATGCTCCAGCACGAGTGATTGATAAGTTGACTGCCTGCCGTAGGCCTTTTGGATGCCTCGAGAGGTTGTAAACCGCGAAACTCTACAGAGGTACGAATAGTGCGCACGTCTGATTAAATTCTTTAAAAACGGACTGCGACCGTCCAAGGCCCCCAAAGCATGGAAAGTCCCACACTTTCGTCATGTCATGCTACAGGCTCGCCAATGAAATCCCGAGTCCGTCCCTTCTTGATGACAGATGGTATTGACAATGCCACAGCGGAGTTGGAGACAGGGCGATCTTTGAAATGTTGGAATGATATGTGACGGGCAGTAGGTCGCGGTAGGTATCCGTAGGGCTGCCTACAACCTGGACAATATGCATACGCTGCGACGCTATTCCAAGGCGTAAGTTCCATCCTTTGTTGGAACGCTGACATCCAAAAATGTTCCAGGACCGCCGTCCTCAGGAAGAACCAGTTGCACGATTGACCCCTTTTCTTCGGCTTGTCAGTAGATGCAATGCATTTTAGCTACCGTAGCTGAAGTCGCATGGCAAGGGTCAGTCTCAGCCTTCACTTCCAAAAAATTTTGTCCGGACGGAGCACGTTTTCGTACGGATACAGGAATCATACCGCCTCTCGGCGCATTTGGCCGAAAATTACCGGGAGACTCTGTCTCATGGAAATCTCCAGCCGGCGCACCCGAGAAAAGCCCAATGCATGCATCATGCTCAACCCCAATCTTGGCACTCATCATTCCAGCCTCTTGACCCATGTCCAACAAAAACATCCGCTCTGCAACCTGGAACAAGACAACAAGATGGGGAGGCGAAGAACATCCAAGTCCCGCCAAGGCGCTAGCAGCTCCCCTGCACCTATACATTACCAGCGCTTCGAGGTCGCTCCGTCAATTACCTTCCTCTCGTCCTGCTTTAGACCAGCTACAGACTTGCATTATCCCGTAGGCAGTTTTTTACCTCGGTAAAGTCCTCGCACTTCAAGCGCGCTGAGACCTATCTTGAGCGCCTCTATGTTCGCGTTCGACAGCCCTGGACGGTACTTTGGGTGTTGGGCGAGGACCTCATTTCTGACCCTGATTTTAGCGTCTTGGCGGGACCTGGATGTCCATAACCGATGGGGAAGCAAGACAGGCTCGACAGGGTTCCTATCCTGAGACTTTTTTCCAAGAAAATCCGAGACTGTCAAATGTGCGACTAGACCGCCGGATGTCGGCCAAGGTCAAGCGCCAGTCATGCAACCCTCGAGTCACCAATCACTGATAGCAGGTTTGTTTGGACACTTGTTGCCCCTGAGTGCTGCAGACGCAGGTACGGGCAATACAAAGTACCTTCATAACCTGAGTTGAAGAGGGTATTTTTGGCACATTTGCAAAGTCTCTCCAGCAGAGCGGCTTCCAGACCCCACCGGATATCGAACTCAAAATGTCCAACCGGACCGGAACTGGAGCCTTCAGTTGTCGGAATGCGAAACATGCACAGTTCCGCGCGGCTAGCTGCTTCACAAGAGCTTTCTTGATTTGAGCTTACGAATATACCTAGGTAGAGAACCACCAGCTTGCTGTACAACGTCGGAAAGTACCCGGTCCTATCGTCAGAGCGGTCCAAAGACGGGTATATCTGTATATGCCTATGGACGGGAACGAGACGGAGCTCGAAACATCGCCCAGCAAACGTATGCAGGTATGTACACTTACAATACATGGATACCCGAGTAAGAGCGCCGAGTCTCTTTCCATGAGGCGCCTCCCACGGCAGCCTCCCGCCCCCCGCCTCCCGGCCTCTCCACCCCGCTAGCAAACCGTTGGCGTCAGCCTTGAAATGGGGTTCCATTGTCCCGGACGGACGACGTCAAGCAACCAGCTCTCAAGTCCCCTTGGTAAACGGCTAAATCCAGGGACGTAGCAACCAGAACGGCATGGGCAAAATTGTCTGGCCTAGACTTCCAACTTCATTTCCCGACCAAGGTTTTGCTCTCGTTAGCCGACGACCGTTGTTACCTCAGGTACCTAGCCGGCATAGAGATCACGAATGCCTTGGTTTTAATGGGATGGCCTGCCTGTCTGGGCTTGTACCTGTCAGCTTTAGGGGAACCTACCTACCGTCCAGTTTCGTCTCCAAGCATACAGTCTGAGTCGGCTCAACCGGTAATGTTTATCACGTTGGTAAACGGGCAGGCTTGGGATCCGTCTTTTCGTGTTACCGGTAACTATTTCGCGGGCTGATTGTTGCTAACTCTCCGAGACATGGCTGTGCTCCTGCTGCCGATCCGTTCGGTCTCTTGGCCCGCCTATTCGACACTTCTCGTGAAGCGCGAATCCCGTCCAAAAACGGCCATGTGTGGCTACACTGAAGATAAAGGCTTTGACTTCTACCCATCACAGCAACCTGGTGGTTTGTTTGGCTGGGGATGCCGCAGTCTCCAATGTCCATTCCCACTCCCGCTCCCACGGTTAGGGCGCGAGGGGCGCTTGTTTCTCGTGCTCTGACTCGGGAGGCTCGGCCACGGTGTTGGGAGTGTCCGGTATCGTTCGAACGGATTTGTACGTTTATTTGCGTGGTAGTTGTTCAGAGACATGGTAGTCGTCGAAAGACACTCCCACAAAGTCCTTGCCCGTTCCCCCAGAGCAAGCACGAAAGACAGAGTAACTCCAATCTACTCAATCTCATTGATGCTGCTCTCCGCTAAATAGTGGTTCCTTTGTGTGCTGCGAGCGCCCATTCCCTACCTTGAGTCGGCTGAAGTTGACACCGAGGGCAAGCATTTGTATCCGCCCATCCTGGACCAAGTCTGAAGAATCAAGCCTATATCTGTGGATGAACGAAACGGACCACGCCGTTCTCCAAGCTGATTTGGCGATTGCTAGTTCCGGGCGGCAACGCTTGTCGAATAACCTGGTTGATGGCAGCGACGGGAGGGGTTAGGAGGCCTGGGCTGCTCGGGCTGCGGATGATGTCTCCCAGAACAGGCAAGCAAAACTATGCTCTTCGAAGACTCGACATTGGTCTGGACCAGAAAGCTGAGAACGCGGACCCAAAGCTGGCGGCGCCAATGCCGACATAGCGTAGGTAGAGATATTGCTTCGGTCTTCGTGAGGTATGTCTATCTGACTGTTGGCCGGGATGGTCATGAAATCGAGGGATGAGAAAGAGGCGAGCCAGCACCGGCAGACAACCAGCCAGGCTTAGATGCCGCCATCTGAGGAGTGTTCGCTGAGCCTGTGAACGATAACGGCTCGTCGGGGGTGCCTGTGTAACCAGCTTCACCCGGCAGGGCATGAGTGTCGCCGTCAGCCTTGTGTCTCCCGCGAGTCCCGCATCAACCTCTTTCTTGGGGGGCGTCGCACTCATTCTTGCAGAGCGGAACCGGCACGGCGTTTGTCGCCGCTCTCACCATCCCTGTGTGCGTCTCGGTCTTCGTCAAAAACACGGGGCTGCGCTTGGGCACCTCAAGAGACGTCCCAAGCATTTTTCGAGTATGGGCCTTCGTATTCCAGCTTCAGCAACAACCGCTGGCCGGCCTCACCGTCAACTTGCCGAGGCATTGACCATCAACATCCTAAATGAAGCTCTGCGTGGCAATGTGCGAAGTGAATACGACGGCACCAGGGACTAGGAGCAGGCAAAGTCCATCATGCCGTGTTCAACTCTGCGACCGCCGGCAGTGCACACTCCCTTGGTAAAGTTGAAATCGAATCAGCCGTCGTCCTCGACCTCCTCCATCGTTACCTGGTGAGGGCCGACATGCTGTTCAGGCTGTAATGATGCCGCTTTGGGCGCCCGCAAATAGCCCTCCTTCTCCAACTGGTCGGCTTCTTCAGGCTCCAACAGACCGCCCTTGCCCTGGCCTTTCTCAAGCTTGGCCCGTACCGCTGCCGGCACAAACGCGCTCACGGCTTCCTTTCTCAAGTCTCTGATGACGGGCTTGGCCTCGTAGACTGTCTTGGCCTCGATGGCGGGCGCTGCCGGCTTCTCCGGTTCTTTCTGCTGTTCGGCTTCCGGTGCCCGGTCGGCGGTCCTCCTCGCTCGACGCTTCGCATACCATTCGTCTAGAATCTCCTTGGGGATCGGAGGTGGCGTGTCGCGCGGCAGGGGTATCCTTCTGACGTCCTCGGGGACGTCGCTGTCGCTGCTGGACCCGTCCTCGGCATCGCGCCTCCTTTTCCCCAGCACGCCGTCGCCCCTCTGGCCCTGTCTCGGCCCGTGTCCGAATGCGGGTGCCTCGTCACCCAGCGCTTCCCTTGCCTTCTTGACCGCCTTCAGGTCCTTTTCGAGAGCCTCCAATGCCTGCTCCTGGTGCGAGGTGAGCTTGCCCCCGCCCTCTTTGACCGCTTTCAGCTCGTCAATCTGCTGTTGGATTTTGGCGGGGTTGCGCTTCGCAAGCTTTTCGTTCCGTCGTGCCTGCTGCTCGGTCTTGCCTTGAAAGAAGAGCGTCAGCATGTGCTTGTGACCAAGGGCGCCGTCGATCTCTGCTTGGAGGGGGGGGGGGGGTTTACCTTTCTTGATCGCCTTGGCTTTTTCGGCCTTGCGCTGGGCTTGGACGGGATTGTAGTTGCGCTCTTTGGGCATCGTGGGCAACTGGCTTATTGTGTGGCTGTGGAAGGGAGCAAGTGTTTGAGTGAGCAGGGCTTGTTGTTGTGAGCTGCGAGCTGTATCCGTATTGTTTGGCGGTCTGCCAACCGGTCGTGAGAGCTGTGATCTGACGGAAGTTCGGAGTCGCTGATAATCAAATTAAAGCTCCACAAAGGCGCTGACCCATGACGGACCTCAGAGCAAGGTGGGGCTTTCAGCTGGCTTGGTTTCGGCCAGTGCCGCGTTTCAGCGCAAGCCGGTTGCTCTTCCAACTGGGCCTTACTGGACATGGATGTTGACGTCTGCCCCGCCCCGGCTTCTGCCCAGGCCACGACACTGGCGCGCCCCGCCATACTTCAAAGCCCGATAACATTGTTGGCGCGACTTTCTTGTCTACCGGGCCACTGCATCTTACATTTTATCACGTCGCTGCTAATTTGTACATACTTGCATCCCGATATTTCCCTCCCCACTAGCCTTCTGCAGGCAAAAGTGGTTTCCGACAACCACCAGTTATTCCCAACTCCCCGTCTTTGTCTTGGGCAGATCGCGGAGGCGCCATGGCGAGCTTCATGGCCAATCTCTTCCCGGGCGGGAAGCAAGACAAGCCTGACGCGCGCCCCTCCACTCCGATCAGAAACAGCTTCATCACCCCTGCCAGCACTCCACAAGGCAGCCCCAGCAAGAGGACGGCTCCTCCGGGTGCCAATGAGCTCCCTGTCGCCTTGCAAGGCATGAAGATCAACACGACCAGCGCCTTTGACACCCCGGTCAAGCTCAACCGACCGCAGAGCGTCGTCGCACCGCTGTCGCCTGGCAAGAGCAACTTGCAGAACGTCGACGAGGGCCCGTCTACCGTGGACGACAGCATTATCCGCAAAGGCGCCCCTCGCACTGGCAGCCCGTTGCGAAACCAGGGTCAAGAGAACACGCCCCCGGCCCTCCCGCGGGACCCTTACACGGAGCCGACATACCAACCCAGCCATGCCGCCGTCTCACGCCAGGAGCTGTATCAACAGCGAGACCGGCCAGCGCCGACCGTCAGGCGGTTCAACACGACGAGGGGCCTCACCGCCGAAGAACGCGAGCTCCTGCAGAAACCGGGCGTCAAGCGCCTGGTCAACGTCACTCAACTCTGTAAGTAACCCGCACAACAAACAACATGGGGCTTGAGTTTAGCAGTCGCTAACCCCGAGACAGACTTCCTCGACTACTACTTTGATCTCCTCACCTACGTCGGCTCAAGGCAGAGCCGCCTCAATGCGTTTCATGAGGAATACCCGCCGCCACCCGCCACTGACGACGAGACATACAAGCAGATGTGGTCAAAGTACACGGGTCGGGAGCGAGCCAACCTCCGCAAGAGGCGGGTGAGGCTGCGGCACGCCGATTTCCAGATCCTGACACAGGTTGGCCAAGGCGGCTACGGCCAGGTGTTCCTGGCACAAAAGAAGGACACCAAGGAGGTGTGTGCGCTCAAGGTCATGAGCAAGAAGTTGCTGTTCAAGCTGGACGAGGTCCGGCACGTGCTGACGGAGCGGGACATTCTCACGACGGCCAAGAGCGAGTGGCTGGTGCGCCTGCTCTACTCGTTCCAGGACGACAAGAATATCTATCTTGCCATGGAATACGTACCGGGCGGCGACTTCCGCACTCTGCTCAACAACACGGGCGTGCTGTCGAACCGGCACGCGCGCTTCTACATTGCCGAGATGTTTTGCGCCGTCGACGCGCTGCACCAGCTGGGGTATATCCACCGCGACCTCAAGCCCGAGAACTTCCTGGTCGACTCGACGGGCCACGTCAAGCTCACCGATTTTGGCCTAGCGGCCGGGTTCTTGGCTCCCGCCAAGATTGAGTCGATGAGGATCCGCCTAGAAAAAGCGTCCGAGACGCCCGTTCCCTTTGGCAAGCCGATGGAACAGCGGACGATTGCCGAGCGGCGAGAAGGCTACCGCACCATGCGGGAGAAGGACGTCAACTACGCCAAGTCGATTGTCGGCTCGCCGGATTACATGGCCCCGGAGGTGCTGAGGGGAGAAGAGTACGACTTTACGGTCGACTACTGGAGTCTGGGCTGCATGCTCTTTGAGGCCCTCACAGGGTTCCCTCCCTTTGCAGGCGCGACTGCCGACGAGACGTGGCGTAACCTGAACCATTGGCGCGACGTCCTGAAGCGGCCCGTGTGGGAGGACCCGAGCTACTTCCTGAGCAACCGGACCTGGAGCTTCATCACAACGTAAGTTTGTTTTTGACTCTGGTCAATGGCGGTTGACGGCCGGAAACTGACTAGTGCGCCCAGATGCATCAACTCGAGGTCCAGGCGGTTCTCCAACATCAAGGACATCTTCAGCCATCAGTACTTCGCCGAGGTGGACTGGGCCACGCTGCGTGAGACCAAGCCGCCCTTTGTCCCGGAGCTCGACTCGGAGACGGACGCGGGCTACTTTGACGACTTCAGCAACGAGGCCGACATGGCCAAGTACAAGGAGGTGCACGAGAAGCAGCAGGCGCTCGAGAAGCTCGAGGAGCGCGACGACGAGATGAGCAAGAGCCTGTTTGTCGGCTTCACGTTCCGGCACCGCAAGCCGGCGACCGAGGAGGGCACCCCGCGCAAGCCGATTCCGTTTGACGACAACAACGGCAACGACGCCTTTGGCACGATGCTGTAGGGCCAGCAGCCGCGGCGGCCCAAGGCCGTATCCCCGCGATCGCCCGGCAAGCCCGGTGGATCGCGGTGGGCTGGGGGGCCGCGTGCCGAGGTGTGGACGCGGGGTTGGAGCTTAGGTGGGCGTGGTGAACCTGATTTTGTGTTGGCATAGCGGGGAAGGCGACGGCGGCGAGGTACTGGTTTGGGCATGGCAGTTGCTTCTGGAGGTGTGTGTGTTTGGGTTTTGTTTTTTTCCCCCATATTTTCCTTCTCTTACGTCTTCGCCTGGCCGACAACCCTGTCTGGCATTGCCGTCGAGTGAGTGGTATGGAGTTTGATGGGTAGGGATAGATGGATGGATAGCCAGTCGGTTAATGGTTTGGCTGGGGTAGTCAAGCTGCTGATCGGCGATGTGTTTCGTTTCGAGAACTGTAGAACAGTTGTACCAGCTATCTGGCATCGTTTTCACCAGACATCGAGGGTTGTCGAGTATGGAGACGCCTCACCTGAGACGAGATACGATGATGTTGATCACCTGCGGTGAGGGCGCCGGGCAGCAACGGTGACACTAGGGGCTCGGTACCATTTTGGCAGCAAGGCGACGCTGGGGTTCAACATCTGTACGAAGTACGGAGGTAGGCAACAAGCCATCCCGGAGAGAATCAGGACAGCACAATGATGCTCGGTCTATTTGGATTTCCCAATGAGGCACCGAGATCTAATCTCTTGGCAGATGAGCGCCGTCACCCGACCCAGCGGCCCATGTTCTGACGTTGATCCATCAAACATGTCGATTCTACAGCATGGCATTCTGCCCAACGCCGCAGGCGCCGTGAAACGACCCGGGACAAGTCAGCAAATCCTTGTTGATGAGAAAGCACTATCTGGGCCGAGCCAGGCTGACGAAGCTCGAAGCGGCCAAGGACACACGAAGAATCCGGAGGCCCAGCCAGCGTCACATAGTCCGTGTTGGCGGTTCGGACATTCCCCAAGTGACTCAAGCAGTCACCAAGGATGGTTACCCTTGACCTGGTCGATGATCTCACGACTGAGGACATGACTTGGTACCCTGGGTGTCTGCACGGTCCAGTATTGTACCTTCTCAGCTACCTACGGGTTTGGCAGTGGTCTCTTTGCTGAAAGCATGCAGGATGACTTGCTCTTCGAGCTGCTCTCTCCGGCCCAGCCACACTTCAATGGCTTTCAGTCCCGAGCAGCCAGACAGAGCGCACGATGACTAGTCTGGAACATCAAGCTCACTGGCTCGCCGCGGTTCATCTCTCCAGGTCCTGCCATGCGGAATGCTTCGGCGCTGGGCCTACGCGTCGTTGGGGTTCGCCTTGCTTGGCATGGGCACATCTTCCTGTTGTGCCACCAACGCTGAGTTTCCGCTTTTTTTGTTGGCTTTTCTCAGTCTCCTTTGCTAGGAAGCATGACTCTCTTGATTCGTGATGTTGATTCGTGATGTCAGGCCGCGCGGCAGCGACACAGCGGCGCTCCTTGCTTCCATGTCGCTCCTGGTGCTTGTTTGTGGTACGGGTTGGGGCTTTGCTCGGGCCTTCCACGCATTGTGTACCACCTATGCCGGTAGCCTCGTATCGACGCAGCTTCCAGCGACGCTCATGCCCTCGAGATGTATATATGCTCATCAACGACGTCTTACATGTCCTCAACAGATACCCACCGCTGACACGCACGGCCACCCGTTCAACAAGACTGAAGTAGTATTTTAACGTCCCTTGAGCCCCTGTATTAGTTCTTCCCTCCCCTCCTCCTCAAATCTCTCCTTCTTGACAGCCATATTCGTCCATCATCCTCTATCGCCATGAAGAACACGGCCATAGCCACGTTTCTGACTCTCGCGGGCCTTGCCCACGCCCAATGGTGGTCTGGCGCCCCGGAGTGCGCTGTCAGTGCTCCTCCCTCTCCAATCCCAAGTCCAGTCATTCAGCCTCATAATCCAACGATGTGCTGACTTGACTCAATCCCACAGGACGACTGCTTCGCCTCCTGGTGGGACTCGTCTCCCAAGTGGCCGGCTCCTACCACCTACTGCTCGGCCAGCCAGGGCGCCTCGGTCTCAAGCTGCCTCCAGACGGCCTGCTCGGCCACGCCCACGGCTGTCGCCTCGTACTCGTCGCTCTCCTCTTCGCTGTGCTCCAAGTGGTCCTCGTGCAGCTCGGGTGGCTCCACCGGGGTGTACACCGTTTCATCGCCGGGTACGCGCTCGCTCCCCCTCTCTCCCACTGAAGATGGGTATGTGCGCGGTAAGGCTAACACAGAAATCTCAGCATTCACGGGTAAATGGCTCGGAAGCCGTGGTGGCTGGGACTACATTGGCCAGGACGATGGCAGCGAGGACAGCAGCGAGGACAGCAGCGAGGACAGCAGCGAGTACAGCAGTGAGGACGATGGCGAGGACGACGGCGACTGGGACTGGGACGGTGACGACGACAAGTGGGACGGTATGTTTAGCAACCCCGCCGCTCTTTTCCTTCTATGCCACTGGCACCCCTTGTATCGACTCACCCGGCTCCGTATCTTCCTTCCGCTCCTACATTGCAGTGGTAATCACTGAGCTCCCCTCACTCAACCTCTCCTTCACTCCAACACCCACCCACCCAAGTACATCCCTTCCCCCTCGCCTCCGACTATTCCCCCCCTCACATCCACAATCCCCAAAACCAGCCCAACAAACAACCCCAAACCACCCAAAAAGAATTCCACTAACCAAACTCGGCAAAGCCACAGACTCCCCGCGCACCTGGCCAGGCGGGACCTACACGGTAACGGGCTGCGAGTGGGCCGGCAACGTATGGGCCGGCGGGCCCCTGGGCTACGGCTTCCCCGGCGGCGGCTCGCCCTGGGGGCCCTGGGGCAAAGGGTGGACGTGGACGACGGCGACGCAGACGGTCACGCGCGTCGTCACCGTCACGGGCGACGCCGGCGTCACGGCGCTGTCGACGTGGGTCGGGCTCGCTACCGTCGCGCAGGCGGTCAGCGGGGCTAGCACTACTACTAGTATTATTGGGGGGGTGGCTACTGGTAGTGGGAAGAGTAATGGGGGTGGTGGTGGTGGTGGTGGTGCTACGGGGGGTGTGTCGCAGGGTGCTGCTGGGAGGAATGAGGCTATGGGGGTCGTGGTGATGGGTGCGCTGCTCGGGGTTGTGTTGGCTGTGGCGGTGTGGCTGTGAAGGGAGAGATGGGGACTGGATGTCTGTTCTGATGGGGTGTCGGCTGTGGCCAAGGGGGGAGAGATTGGACTTGGAACACTCCTTACTTACAGAGGGTACTTCCTGGCTGGATTGCTTTTCGGGGACATCTGGAAACTTGAGTATCACGGCTATCTGTTCTCGCTCTTTGCCGGATGTCTATGGAATCGCACGGTCGTGTTCAAGAAGCAAACATGGTAGATACCATAGAAGTAAAGTCAGCATACCTAGTGATACTTTTGTACACTCCGATCCATACGCCAGTTGTCTCACATACTGAGATGCGATTAACAGATATGATACTTACCTTACGTACGTTGTCTTGAGATTGAGACCATCAATGGCCCTGGGACGAGTCTACATCTCACGCTTTGGGCTACTCAGGGGGCTAACATGTACCTATAGAGAGATGTTGAAGAACGTGGTGCCCTGCGAATCCCCTATCCAGATACCTTCTAGGCCCAGGGAATCAGAGTGAGTTTGTCAAGGCTAGTAGGTACTTCATCATTCGTCGTCGGCCTTGTTCCTATCCCAGGTGTGCCAAGTTGGTGACTATTTAAGTACCTAGGTACCTTACCTTATTCAACTAATCACCGTTTTGGTCCGGGAGTCTGGCACGAATTCTTGACTATCCTGGCCTCTATAGCGCCTCTAGCCAACTGAAATGTTGAACTGTAATTATCCTGGCGACCCTGAGGGATACCACCTCAGGCAGCGGCCATCTGAAGACCACGGCGAAAGGGGCAGAACCGGTCTCGGCCTGTCAGCGAAAGATGCTTCCATCACCATACCCGTTGCCGGACCATGGAAGCCATTATGGGTGTCCCCCCCGGGCCCTCTTTTAGCAGCCAACCAGGCAATAATAGACCAAAAGGACTTGGTGGCTTAGAAGTCTGGCACGCAGCAGAATTAAGGTATCCTGAACCAGCTTGAAGTTGAAGCTCAACTGCAGTGTCGATCCGTTATTGGATACCTTACTTCCTTGTTGGAGCTGAGGGGGTCACCGTGGAGAACTGTCTCGATGTCGGCGTTGCTTGATACATAGGGACATTTTCGACCTCGCGGCCAAGCCGGAGGATCCTCCATGCTGGCCAGCATATTACAGCCATGACAACCAGTAGGTAGCAAGCCAGAATATGACCACCTCAACACTGTTGTTGGGGAGGCTAAAGTAGTCAGCAGAGCCCAACGAGAGTAGCCCCTGATCGTGGTCCCGTGGTCTGGGACATACTGTGCAGTATCGGTGTTTCTATCACAACACGCTCAGCTCCCGTGCCTTTGCGGACTTGGGGTGCCCAATATGTCCAATGCTCGCGTGACCAACTTCACAAGCTTTTCCCTTGCCCAATCGCCAGTCCGAGACTGTATTGATCTGTCCAATCGTCCAAGCTTCCTGTAATGAGAAGCGGGATGACGTTTTCCAAGCCATACATGCAGAATCGAGAGCGATGGATGTTCTGAACTTGTGAAGCAGAATGGTGTTGAGCAGAAGCCGTCAAGAACATGAGCACGTGCCTCAGGGGTTGGGCTTGACCCAAAGCCCCTGAGTGACGGGACTGCATCGTTATCTCGCATCAACCCTCACAGGTGCTGCTCCAATGAGCCCTGGAACGTGATGTTCGCTGTGTGTGTGTGGTTGGACGGTGATGTACCTACGGCAGTAGTCAGAGATTGCGAATCGCTCGTCAAAAGATAAACGCCAGGCCCTGAATGGACAATGTGATAAGAAGAGACCAGGCATTTGGGCCGAGTCTAGGGATAAATAGGACTGCTTTTTCCCACATCCTTTCTGTTCCTCAACTCCAAGACCGGTGCATCTTCAACGCCTCGCGATCCCCCGAGTACCCGTGGTTCATCACCTTGGTTCCATCTCCGCCCTCTCTCCTCCCTCCACCGCCCTTCTCGACCTCACCTCAGCAACCGACTTTTCGAGAAGCCGACCCCGAGGATGAGAGAAAGTCCGGGTTACGGTTGCGACAAACGGAGGTGGGACGGGACAAGCCCGAGGGATCATCAGTCATGGGTCGGAACAATCGAATCGTTTTGATGAGGTGAACAATGGGCAAACCACCCCCACGCACCGCCCACCACATCCCGTCCTCCAGGACCGGATGGCCACCGGCCCCCACGAGAGTCAGGGAGTCTGATTGGCCGGGGCGGGCCGGCTCTGGATCAATCATGCACGGCTTGATGCTTGTTAACAACCTGCAGGCGATTGGTGGTTTTCCAGGATTGGAAGTGGTGGGCAAGTCCCATTTTCTCATCACGTCGTCGGCCCGGCAGGAGTAGGCGACAGAGGCAAACAGAGAGTGTAGATCCGGTATGTGCACTGTCAGTGGTAAGTTTTGACGCTTTGGCAAAACGGGAGGAACCTTCACCGCCGTTGTTGACAGAGCGCTCTCAGACTGTGCCGGCTTCGTGTTGTCAAGCGTTTGACGTGGGGCACGTTCTGTACTGTGTAATTCAGCGAACTTGTTGCGCAGTCGGACGGAACAAGCCGTTCATCCTGAATTTGCGTGTGGAGTTGAAGCTGGTGCTCAGAAAATGGGGCCTGGAAGTTGAGGCAGCGATGTCGTCGGATGGAATTGCCCAAAGTGTCACAGCTCGATCCGTTCGACGGGCCGATTCCGGGCCCAGAACAACAAGCTTGATGAAAGGATTCGTGCGGAAGCCAGTCTCGAGCCAGTCAAGCGAGCCATCTGTTCCGGCTGCTGCCGATGGTCTGACTGGCGGCCTTCGCACCGGGTTGAAATCGGATGGCAATGCAATACTTTGTACGGTCTGGCCGGAGGTAAAAGTGGAGACCGAGAGGCTGCGGTATCGGCAAGCTCATCATCGCAAGCGCTCATTGTTCCTGGTCGAAGCAGCCTCTTGCTTTTGTCAAGGAATATTCGACGAGGTTAACAAGTCTCTTGGCCGTCAGCCTGTTGACTGATGAAGACGGTCTTGAGTGAATCGAGCAAGACAAGATTCGATGCGACCTGTGACCCTTGACGTCAGTCGGCGGCGATCTCTGCTCTGCTTCTTTCCTGGCTCAGCCTGGCATTTCAAACCGAACTGCCAGTATCAGCGATGAGAGAGGGATGCGACAAGACGACTCACCTTCGACAGATGGTTGTGTATCCATAGTTACCGAATAATGTATGGAAGGGTAACTGTATCTAGGACACGAATCGTAACCATTGAAACCTTCGGGGTCCAAGTGGGTCCAGGCACGTGGAGTTCTAACTATAGAAAGTAAAGCCTGCGACGATCACGTTCCCGCCTCTGTTCCAATGTTCAGATCTGCTCTCCCGGCTAGGTACACTAACGATGTTTCAATGAAAACGATATTGCAGCAGCCCGAGTTTCTCTCCCGCCTTGTTGGTTGAAGTGTGCATGAGACATCTCGGAGCCTGCTCTACCAGCGTGGGGGCGCTGCTGCACCTCTTGAGGAGAGTGCTCGGAGCCTTTTCAGGACACCTGCCTCAGTCCGATCCGAAAATAGAGGAAGCACCGCACAAGTCAGGACACTTCCGCAAAGGCCTCCCGCTCCCCGCGTTGCCATAGACAGCTGCGCGGGATGTTAAGCCCGGTCTGCTTATTGCAGGACCCAAACCGCAAGGGCCACCGGCTGATGATGAGAAGAGGGCAGGGCGCAGGCCATGCTGTGTAGCCCGGCGGCGGCTGGTGTGGTGATGGCGTCGGTGCAACACCTTACCCGACCCTCCTGTTCTGCTCTCGTCGCAACGGCCGGACCTGCGCAAGCGGAAATCTAGGGTTGGCGGCGGCTTAGCCTTTTGTCACACAGGGGCTCGCAAAAGACACAACCAATTCGAGACTCTGGAGGTGCGCATACGTCAATGACGCTCAGCGCTGACCTAGGGTGACTCGGTGTCACGGTGCTTGTACAAGGACCAATTCGCCCAGAAACAAGTCATCTGCTTGATTGGCATCGTCGCACCTACCGCCTGGGTACTTCTTCCGGACGAGCCAGTCGGCAGGTTCGAGGGCAACGGTCAAGACGAAAAGCCCATGGGTGAGAGAGCCCCAAGCAGTGGAGGTTGTTGACATGTGCGACACACTCCGCCCTCCGCCCGGCTTGTCCGTGGGGAGAGACAACTCTCGCTAAGGATCATCCCCACATTCTATCCTGGCTCTGAACCTGGTTGCATCAGGCTTCCATGGTGGGGCCAGGGTGCACACCGCGTGGCGTTCCAACAAGTCTCCACTGATGCCGGACGACAATTCCTCGAATTTCATGATGCGTGCCCGTACGGTCTCTTGATGCTGAGACCAGGCGCGTGCGGCCATAGACCGTCTTCATCAGAATCGCAGCCCATTGCAGCCAGCGACTGGAACTCTGCGTGTATTCAACTTTATTACTGGACCCCTTCCTCACACACGGCTGTCGGTCGTTTGTTAGCGGGACTGTTTGGGCCACACCCGTGCGCTGAGGCTCTCCCTGTTCGGTCTGGTTTCCGAGTGGGATGCATGCCGCGACGTGGGAGCTCGACAAGCGAGCCTCGAGCAAACACCGTCTCGTGGAGATCATCTCATGGTTGCGATTTGTGAGATTGCCTTCCTGGGTGCGGCTGACCGGCAGCCGTGCTTCTTCTTCTTTTATTGACGACACCCTTTCCGTCTTGGTCTTTTTCGACACACTTTTACCATGCTGTTTTCAGCCCTCGCAAGGTCTTGGTAGAGTCAAGCCGTCAGCGTGAAAAATGTGGGCAGGGACCAGGACCACCACATCTTCCACACCCCCGGGCCGGCTTTGATAGTTTTAAACGGAGCCCAAGCCCGAGCGGGACCATGCAACCAGGAATTGCGGTTACGGATATTACAGTAGCATCTGTCAGTGTTCAGGAAACGTAAAAGCCCAAATAAGCGTTTGGCGCTCTGCATGACTCCCCTGCATGTACAGATATGTACTGTGTAGCTTTTTGGCTTCCATTTTCAATGATTATTCCATCGCCCTGCTAGCTCCAAGGTTGCTGCCATCCCCGCGCAGCGAACACCGCAACCGACCTTGGCTTGGCCCGGGTTCCCATTGCGGCGCCTCATCAAATACCCGTAATTGTGCCGCTTTGGGTGGGGTTTTCCATTGTTGAAAGACCAGTCTTCGGCCCAGAAGACGGGGCCAGGCTTTGCGCCCACACACCTCAGGGCAGTCACGCACAAGCCCACCCCGGTAGACCTGCACCGCAGGGGCGGCCTGTGGCCCTGTGCAGCCCACCCGAGCCAGAGCGTGGGGAACGTCCAAAACCGAGGGCAGCGGAGCCAAATGCTCCTTTGCCTTTCGCTGGCCCGTCCCTTCCATCCCGACTCTCGCGCATTTTTAGGTTCCCAATCGATGTCTGTCTCTCCCATTGCACGGCAATGGCAGCGACCACGACGAATCCTTTTGCGGCGCCGAGTCCGCTGACCCCGATGCATCCCACCATGACCGAGCACGATTTCCGTTTTCCGCGAAGGCCCGCCGCCGACGCCGCGATCGGCGCCCGCCGACCCGACCGCTTCGACCACTCCTACACGCTCGCCGGCGACCCCAGGTCGGGAGGGCTCTCCGCCACAGCCGCCGCCGCCGCCGCCGCGAGGAGAGTCGCGGCAGCCCCGGGCATCACAACGACGGGACCGAGCGGCATGCGTGCCGCACTGCATGACGCCCGCCTCGAGCTGCCCGTGACTCACGGCGCCGCCCACCCCGACGGCCTGCTGCGTACCGCGGCCTTCCCGCCGTTCCAACAGGCCGCAGCCCGCGCGAACCACCAGAACTTGGACGAGATGCAGAGGCAGGACCCGCTAGCCACCCAGGTCTGGAGGTTTTATGCAAAGACGAAACAGCTCCTGCCCGCCCAGGAGCGCATGGAGAATCTGACGTGGCGCATGATGCACTTGAAATTGCAACAAACGAGAGCGGCCATGGCGAACAGCAGGTATGTCAGAATAAACAAAAACCCAATTTCATGACAGAAGGCTGACTCGGTGGGCCAAATCGAAGAAGCAGCCGTGGTATCGGCACATCAGCCAATGCCCCTAGCGGGATCGCGCAGTTGCGCAAGTCATCAGAACATGCCCCGCTGCAGTCAGACCCCATGAACTTGGACGAGTTCATAGACAACGACAAAGTCGGAACCCCGGCCGGCCTCGCGCTGACACCGACGCCCGAGACAATGCGTCAGGCCGAGGAGAGAGCCGCCCACACCTCGGCGGCGGCGGCTATTCCCATAAAGTCCCGCAAAGAGCCTCCTCCTTCATCTCACCATCTTATTCCCCAGTCGGTGCCCGTCGCGGCCCACCAGAGAGTCCAGGATGAGTTTGGCTATCTCCCTCGGCACCAGCGCAAGACCAGCATTGACGAGACGGGCCAACGTGTAAGTTTGCCTTCCTCGCTGCCGCATAGCGCGGCGGTCCTGCGCCGTTGTATGATGGATCATGGCCCTCTGATGTTGTTGCGTGTATTCAGCAGACCCGGAAACGCCCCGCCAACTTCTCCCCTCACGTGCCGGCTGTCAATAGCGGCTTGACGGCAAACGGGCTGGACGCCGACTCGGACCTCCACGAGTACTCCCTGGAGCACTTGCACCAAGCCCCGGCGCCCGTGACCCAGCAGCCCAATGCCGCCGGCATGACCTTTCCTCTTGACAGCTTCCGCATGGAGAGCGATCCCATCATAACCTCTGCCGGCCCTTTCCAGCAGAACTTCTCCTTCTCCCCGGCCAACTCACCAATGGTTCCCAACGATCCATACTCGGGCCTCTACAATGGCTCATCGATGCCCCCCAGCTCTTTGGGCGGAGACTTGTATTCTCCCACAGGATCGGCGTATCAGTCGACTGTTTCCACCCCGCATCCCATGACCGAAGGGGAAGGCTTCTATTTTGGCTCATCCATGGACATGCGCCAACCGCGGCAGCAGACATTCAGGACCCTCCACCCGGGCATGGGCAACGCCATGAACCAGCAATTCCCATATGCAGGAAATGGTAACCTGATGTTTCCCGCCGCATCCACCGGTTCAGAGAACCCTCCCACCTTTGCCGCACCGAGCGCCTTTGGCCATATTGACCCGACCCGCGTCTTCCAGCAGGAGCTCCCTTCCCGCTCCTCTGCAGCTGGACTGAGCCAGGACAGCATGTTTTCGTTTGGCGCCGACTCAGACGATGAGGAAGGGGGTGCATTTGCCGACCGCAATATCCCGATCCCGCAGGACTTCTCGCCCCAACCCGTGGAGGACAGCGGGTTTGACAGCTCATCGCTTGGGTGGGACCCGTCTCTCCCAGGAAATTTCAGTATGCAGGCCGCTAGGTATCCTGCTGGACCCCCCAGAAAGCAGGTGACAATAGGTGGCACGACGACCGATTATGTCGAGGCAAGTGGAGACTGGGAAGGAGGCGGCTTGAACAGATCACAGTCCCAGTCTTTCCGCACAGCGAACGGACGTCTTGGGAGAGTGCCGCGGACAGCGTCGACACCCGGATTGGCGAACCGGGGGCATCCGTTCGACAGGCTCGCACAATCGAATCCAAACTCACCGCCGGCCGACCCTAATGCGGGGGGCTACTCCTCTGTTACCCCCAGCCGGCCGTCGTCGCCCCATCCGGCTTCGAGACACGGGTCGACAACGAACCTGCAAGCAGCAGGTAACGGTCAGGGCGACATGAACGCTAGTAGCACACCTACAACATGCACCAATTGCTTCACCCAGACAACACCACTTTGGCGTCGGAATCCAGAGGGCCAACCGCTCTGCAACGCCTGCGGTCTCTTCCTCAAATTGCATGGTGTCGTCCGTCCGCTCAGCTTGAAGACGGATGTTATCAAGAAGCGGAACCGCGGGTCCGGGTCCGGACTCCCTGTTGGCGGGTCAAGTACCCGGTCGAGGAAGAACGCCAACTCTTCGGGGGCCATCACCAAGAAGGGCTCCACGCTCTCCGTGTCCACTAGTGCCAACCCTCCCCCGGTGCAGGTGAGCACGCCGCCGGCAATGCAGAACAGAGCCGGCAGCGCCAACGACAGCGAGAGCCCCGCGAGTGGCTCGGCATCGGCCGGCAACACGGCCGGAAACACACCAACGAGCTACCATGGAGGCGGCGGGAAAGGCGTCATTCCGATCGCCGCCGCGCCACCAAAGAGCGCGCCAGGGCCGGGAGCCGGGTCACTGCCGCGGTCGGGGGCTCTCTCGTCGTCATCGTCGTCGAAACGCCAGCGTCGCCACAGCAAGAGCGTCGTCATAGAGCAGTCGATGAGCAGCATGGACATTGATAGCCCGGAGAACTCGACCGGATCCAACGAGGCGGCCGCCAGGCCTCTGGGCTCCAGCGCCGGCCTGGCCGCCATGCAGCCCAGCGCCAGCAGCCTCAACCTTTCTAGCGCCTTCGGCAGCAGCATGCAACGGCCGCTGGCTGGCCCTGGCAGTCAACGCGCGGGACCGCAAGAGTGGGAGTGGCTGACCATGAGTCTTTGATGCCGCTGCTCTGTTTTTTTGCTTCTTCGTCCTTTTTCCGCTCCCGTATGTTGCTGCTGTCAAGTCTATGATCATGACTATGCACACAGTTCGACTTTGAAGATGGGGTTCACTTCGTAATAGGGGTGGCACGCATTCCTGGCCAGATTTTGCAGGCTGCATGCAGGTTGTGCGTTCAATCTGTCATGGAGAATGGGACAGTGAGAGTCAAGGAGGTCAGAGATGGGACGACGTTTTTGAACGACGCTGACGGGAAGACGTGGGATGATGATATGGGTGGGGGACGTCCGAAGGGTTTCACACGCCTTCTCTTTTTTGGAGGTCATGGGGTTCGGCTCTCTATTCATGAGGGATCAAGTGATCTATCTTATACACCAACAGGTTTTACCATACAGGATTGTGGGCGTTTTCTTCCTCCGAGAGAGGGCTGCTGCTGTTGTCTACCTATCCTCTCGCCATCCACACTCGTTCACGCTTCAACAACGGAAGGGAACAGGGGCGAAGAGGGCGAGGAACCAGGTCGAGAGGGGGGGAAGATGAATCCAGTCCTCTCCGGGCCGAACTCATTTCCCCCCCAACCCTCCCCGCCCCAAGTCTGTCAAGGGTTCTCTGTTTTTCTTCAAGTACATGCACATACATACAGCGGGGACTTTCTGATTGTTGGTTGCTCTTTTTTATTTTTTTTTAAGGCGGGGAGCGGGGGAAACGGGTGCACAACTTCTAACTTAGATGGGCGGGCTGGTGTGGTTGAGTAGGTAGACGATCGGGATACCCTTCCTTACACTTCTACGGTTCGAGAGCGGTCAATGGTTTGATGAGGGGCGAGAGGCGAGAGGGAGCGTGATCGGTGATACTGACGCGCAGGGAGAGCGTGGTGGGGGGAGGGGGTGTTTTTGTTGCTTTAGCGTAGAAACGTGAATGGAGAGTAGTAGCGTTGCAAACAAGATTTGTCTAATGCCACAGTGTGTTTTGTGCTGTTCGGAGAGAGCATAACGTTGCCGCTATTAGGTGGGTTTGAGATGCAGGTGTGTTTACCTCAAGTTGTCACCTACACATGGGATTGTTGAACCCCTTGGACGAAAAGGGGGAATGGGAATGTCCCTCCTTACCTCCTCCGCACATGCCCTGTACCAGAAGCTCATCTACAAAAAAATAGAAGCGTCCAGCCACAGCTAGCCACTTGAGCGAGAGCAGCATTATGTATTATTGGAAACGTGAGCTTGCACCCCATGCTCAAGATCGTCACAGCCACCCCAAACATGCCAACTATTCCTCATAATCCCCAACACCCCTCCAATCTTCCTGACCAACCCTATCCCATACCCAACCTCCACCACGCCCCTGGCAAACCGCCAGCTCCTCTCCTGGTCACCGACGGGGTACCGCATCGGCGGCGGGATGGCGGTGCGGACGCCCAGCCACGGGCCCCAGCGGTCCTCGCACACGGCCTTGACGTTGCACAAGCCGCGGAGCCCCTCCTCGCCGGCGAAGCGGCCGTACCCGGACCCGGCGACGCCGCCAAAGGGCATCTGCACCGCGTACGTCACGCCAAAGTCGTTGACGGCCACCATGCCGGCGCGGACGCCGCGCACGACCTGCGCCAGGCGCGGGTCCGACTCGGACCCGAAGACGGAGCTGCCCAGCCCAAAGGGCGGCGCGTTGGCCACGGCCAGGAGCGACTCGGCCAAGCCCGACGGCGCGCGCTGGAGCACCATGACGGGGGCGAAGCACTCCTCGCGCGCGATGGCCATGTCCGGGGTGACGTCGGCGAGGAGCGTCGGGGAGAAGTAATGGCCGCTGGGGTGGTCTGGGTGGGCGAAGCGGGTCCCGCCGGCGAGCAGGCGGGCGCCGTGTTGGACGGCGTCGGCGATGAGGGCTTCGAGGCGCGGAAAGGACGCGTCCGAGATCATGGCGCCCACGTCGGCGGACGGGCCGAGGCGCAGGGCGCGCACGCGCGGTTCCAGGAGGGAGACCAGCCAATCGTAGATGGCGGGCGCGGCGACGATGCGCTCGATGCCGATGCAGTTCTGGCCCGATGCCTGGAACGAGCCGCGCAGGAGGATCTCGATGACGCGGGGCAGGTCGCGCGGGCTGACCGAGTCCAGGATGATGGAGGCGTCCTTGCCGCCGAGCTCGGCGACGACGGGGATCAGAGCCTTGGCGGCCGAGGCGGCGACTTTGTGGCACACTGGGCGGGAGCCGATGAAGGTTATGTGGCTGATCCCCGGGTGGCAGGTGATGTGGCCAGCGGTTTCGGGCCAGCAGACGACTGTCTGGACGAGGGATGGGTCGTGGCTGTGGGCGACCAGGGCGCCGCGAGCAATGTTGACAAAGTACGAGGAGCACCAGGCTGTCTGCTCCGAGGCCTTGACGACAATGCCGTTGCCAGAGAACAGAGCGCTGATGACAGGGCCGATCAGGTTGTGGAACGGGTAGTTCCAGCTGACCAGAGCGGCCACGACGCCGAGGGGCTCGTAGAAGACGGTGTTGCGCTTGTATGCTAGCAGCAGGTTGGTCGGCCGCCTCGAGGGACGCAACGCCTTCTCGCCGTGCTTGATGGTCCACTGGAGCTTCTCGACGGTCACCAGGATCTCGCCGAGCTGCGCGTCCACCATGGTTTTCCCGCTGTCGAGACACGCCACGCGGCAGATCTCTTCCTGGTTGTCCAGCACATATTGCAGCATGGAACGGAGGACGGCACGTCTCTGGCGGAATGTGGTCTTTGCCCACCTGGTCTGGGCGGCTCGGGCCTGCTCGACGGCGCGGTCAATCGTCGCGGGGGTCGACGGGTTCACCAGGCCGAGAAGCTGTCCTGTCGCGGGGGCATAGCATTGTATGGCGGTCGAGCCTGACACCTGAAGACGGCCGAAGATGTTAGCAGTGCGCTCACAGATTGAGTTGAAAAATAAGTCGCACCTTGAGAGTCGGCTGGTCGAGAATCTCAACCGCGTCGGGCGTCGTGGGTGACGGAACCGTGTAGCGGATCGGCTTGTCGTTCTCGCGGAAAGCCAGGTACACGAGGGCCAAGGCACCCAGGCTCGTCCATAAAAGTGTCCATACAAGCTCCGGGGCTTGGACGAAGCTGGATACCCGTCAGATTTGTGATTGAAGGCGCATGACAGTCTCAATTGGACCTACCCCAAGTCCTGAATCGCGAAGCGCAGCTGCTCGAGCAGACTTACCGCCGTCTCTGCCACCATTGTCGCCGCCCTTATTGCCCAAGACGATCTCAGCGCATCACCAAAGCGGATGTGGCTGGCGACGACACCACAAGACAGGGTGGGTTATGCAGCAAAAGGAAGAGACTTGTCTCGCGCGTCGTTCAAGCCAGCGATCCCTCACGCCACTTTTTGCCGGGGCCGATAGGTAACTAATCTTCGAGGCTATCGATTAAGCTTTTGTTGGCCAGGGCCTTGGCTTGGCACGAGTCGCGCTTGCACGCGACCTCGCAGGGGGTTGATTTAGACATCAACCAAGTTCTCAACTCCTCTCCGTGCCTGGAGAACCCAAGCCTTGGGAGATACCAACACACATTGAATCGCCGACACATTATTTCATGCATGATTCAATGTTCTCAACAAAAACTGTATGCAAAAAATGACACCTGTATTGTACAGCATAACAACCAAGGGTTGAAGCCGCAACGGAAAATACTCCATACGTCCCCCGTCCCGGCTTCGCAAATGCATCCATCCAAAAACGCCGACCTCCATCGCCATGAAGAGAGAGGAATATAGAAAACGAAAAAGAGGAAACCGAGTGACAGAGATGGAACAGAGCTGACGAGCAAACAAGCACCCCTTCTTTCTTACTTCCTTCCCTCAGAAGACCACACTTTTCCCAGACCGAAGAAACAGCCAACAGCAACAGGGGCGACGGGGACATGCCCCCCTTTAAGTGCCCCTTTGCTCCCTTCCGAGATGTAGGGGCGGGCATGACGCATGTGGGATATCTAACAAAACGGGATATAAAAAAGATGAGGAAAACAAGAAAATGAAAGACAGCAAGGCCCCAGGCCAGTAACGCCACACACACACACTCCCACCCCCCAACGCACCAGGACTCACACCAAAAAGTATAGTTCGAACGCCCCTCCGTTCCCAGTCCTTCTCTCTCTCTTTCCATCCGCACATCACTGGTCAACGCTCTTCTTGGAGAAGGCAGAAAGCCCCCGCTTTCTGACCGTAGCCAGGTTGAACCGGCGCTGCCCGCCGGTGGTCGGCATCTCCCGAGAGGAATGCGTCGACTCGATCCTGCTGAGCCGGGCCGCCGACGTGAAGTCGTTGCTGGCCTCGAAGCTCGGCCGGACCCGGTCCATGGACCGCCGTATCCTGTCGTACGACGGCCGGCAGCGGTCGATCGACGGCCGCGTGGGGGCACGCTCCGTCTCCTCTCCGATCACGTCGTCTTCCTCCTGCTGCTGCTGTTGTTGCTGTAGCTGTTGCTGCTGCAAGTCTCGCTGGAGGTCGGCCGAGGCCCGGCTCTGCATGATGTAGCTTGTCCCGTCGCTCCCGTTCTGCGTGCGCGTGTTGTGCGTCGCGATCGACGGCGGGTAGATTGGCCGCCTGTCCTCGTCCACGCTGGCGTACTGGGCGTGCTTCGCCTTTCTGCTTCGGCCCGAATTCTTGCCCGACGAGTAAGATGATGTCTTGGATGATGCGCCTTCGACCCCCTCGCTTATTGCCGTGGCGGAAGCGTCGGCCCCGTCGGCGTCTCGGAAGTCGCCCCGCTTGGCCTGCTCTCGAATGATGTCCACATCGTAGGGGAACCGCTGCTTCTGTACCGTCTTGACCACGAGCCGCGGAAGCAGGCAGATGGTCGGCGTGACGATCATGCACATCCAGAAAGTCAGCTCTTGGTAGACCTGAGGCGCCGCCTGGTAGAAACCGGCTGCGTACGGGAACGCCGTGTACACGCCCGTCCAAAAGAAGATGAAGACGTCGCTGATGACAACGAGCAGAAGCATCAGCCAGTCCCAGCGGTAGGTATTGATCAGAATGTAGGCGTTGATGGTGAACACGGCCGGGTGCGCAATGTAGCACCCCAACCGCGTGCGCTCGGCGACATCGAGGCTGCTTGCGGCAGCGGTAGCGGTGAATATCACAAAGATGTAGGGAATGTAGAAGCTCATGACGGACTGGTAGATGCCGTCAACCATGTATGCCCTGTAACAATCGTGTCAGCAAGATCGTCAAGGCTCAGATCACACAAAGATGCCAAAGCAAAGCAACTGACCAGAACTTTGTTTGAGTCCACTCCTTCCGCTCAATACCGCGCCGGTAGAGCTGGGGCACCTTCAGCGACACCTCGTCGCTCACATCCTGGTCCAGGACGCCCATAAGAATAACCGGGACCGATGTGAAGAAGAGGTTGAACAGGAGGATGTACGTGTAGTCGAAAATGTACGAGATGTCGAAGTTACAGAGCGTCTGGTACCAGAAGATGGCCCACGTCCACACCATGTTCTTGTAGAAGAAGTTGCTGATGGTCTCGGCCAGACGCCGGTACGACCATCTGCCGTGCACCAGCACCAGCCTCTGCAAGAACCGGAACTGCCCAATGGCGTAGTCGGACGACATGACGGCCTGCCGCCCTTCCAGGCCCGCGATGCCGACGCCCACGTCGGCCTCCTGGATCATGGCCACGTCGTTGGCTCCGTCTCCGACAGAGAGGGTCATGACGTCCAGGCCGTTCTTCACCATGGCGACGACGGCGGCCTTTTGCGCGGGGCTGACACGGCAACAGAGCACAGACTTGCACTGCTTGCACAGGAGCAGGAACTTCTGCTTCAGGGCATCGCTGAGGGCCCACCGAAGCGTGAAGCCGTCGATGACGAGCGCGTGCGTGGCCGGAGGAGGCTCGTGGTCCTTCTTGGCCCTGCTCAGCTCCTCGTCGCTGCCCGTCATGCCGAACTTGGCCAAGCTGGCGTTGAGCTGCTCCTCGGCGACCGCAAGGTACTCTTCTTCGGCGGCCATGCCGCTTTCATCCTCGCCGACCTGCAGCCGGATGAGATCCATGTCGTTGTTCAGCAGGTTGCACGAGAATCCGATGTTGATTGCCGTCTCGACCTTGTCGCCCGTGAGCACCCAGAGCTTGATCCCGGCATCACCCAGCACCGCGATGGTATCTGGCACACCGTCTTGGAGACGGTCTTCGATAGCAGTGCCTCCCAGCAAGGTGAGGTCTCGCTCGATCTTATCGGCAACCTCCTCGAGCCTCTCCTCGCGGTTTTCCAAAGCGGTGGCGGCCAGGTCGTGCTCCTTCCTGAACTCGCGGTACTCCTCCTCGCTGAGTTCCCTCTGGGCAATGCAAAGCGTCCGCAGACCCTCGACGGCGAACAGTTCGAGGTGCTTCGCCGTTTCCTGCCGCAGTTCGGCCTGCTCGCCCTTCTTGAGACGAGCATAGATGACACTATCGGCGCCTTTGCAAAAGAGAATGATTCTTCCGTCCGGCATCCTGACAATGGCACTCATCCGTTTCCTGGTCGAGTTGAACTCGATGGTGTTGAGAACGGGGTAGTGCCTGTCGGTGCCCATAAAGTTCAGGTTTATTCCGTCGTTGGACGTGCCGAGCACGGTGAAGCCCATGTCGCGCGCCGTGGCCACCAAAGCCGCCTCGTCTGGGGACTGGGCCTTGAAGACCATCTTGGGAGGGTCGCCTGGCTGCTTCTCGGCGATGACCGTGTGGCAGAGGGCAAGAACCAGCATGAAGTGCTCGTTCGCCTGTTGCTGCTCGGGGCCGTTTCGGCCGGCGAGGTCATCGACAAAGTCGGGGGCGATGAAGGTCAAGTCCTCGTCGTGAAGGTAAGGGTTGTTGTGAAGCTCGCGAAGCCCCCGCAGCGCTCTGACCTTGGCCTCGGCGAGCTCAGCCCGGATCGTCTTGGCTTCCTGTTCGACGTCGACGCCCAGCCTCTTGTTCATGCCGGCTTGAGCTTCCGTGTACGCCTCGCCGTACGGCTGGCCGTTGATGGTAGCCTTCTTGAACTCCATGACATTCTGCGTGAGCGTGCCCGTCTTGTCCGAGAAGATGTACTCAATCTGGCCCACATCATCCGAGATGTTCCACGACTTGGGGATGCACGGCTGGTCGATTTTGTCGTAGTACATCCCAACGTCGCTGTAGATGAAGAATGCCTGCGCCGTCCTCACGATTTCGAGCGAAATGTAGAGCGAGATCGGGATCAAGTTCTGGAAGACAATGACGGCAGCCCAGAAGGTGATAAAGCCAGTCAGGGCCGGCGTCCCGCCAATGGACCCCCATTCAAACCAATAGAGGGACGCGTCCGTCTTGCCCCAGGAGACGCCGTTGGCAATGGATGCGATCAGGCACATGACGAGGAGGATGCCGAAGTTGCAAATGACGTTGAAGTTCAGCTCCCTGGCGATGCGGGCCCGCTTACTTGGCGTGATGCCGGCGTTCATCATGATCTTGGTGTCGTGGCCCGTGAAGACGACGACGCCCAGGGCCCATTCGGTGTTCCGGAGGTTGCAGCCGCGGAGCAGCATGTTGTCGATGCTGATGGGCTCCGTCATGTCTCTCGGACCGGCTTTAGAGTCCCACGGAACTCTCTGCTGCCACTTGATCGCGCCACTGAACTTGTAGAGATTCGGCTGAGGGGCCTCGTTTTCGAGGATGAACTGGGCACGGTCACAGTCGCGGGCGTGCTTCAGCGTTCGACTGCAGCGCAGGGCTGACCTGACCTTCAGGTTGGTCTCCCCGTCCAAGTTCTTGGTCTCGACGTAGCACGCGCCGTCCGGATCCGAGGTGGCCAGAATGATGATATCAGCCGGGAGCTCGTCGTCATTGTAGATACGGACAAAGTCTCCCACGACCAGATTCTTCCAGGCGTCTTTCTGGAACCTCGCCTTGCCGGTGTCGGGCGCCTCGGGGTTGATGAGGTCTCCTTTGAGCTTTTGCAACAGGACGGCCTCGTTCTCCACGGTGGAATCGATGCTGGGCATATCGGGGTTGCGCGGTAGAGGCGACGGCACTGGCGTCATCTGGATCTCTTCTTGGCCCGAGCCAAGAGACTGGCGAGAGTTGGGCGATTCGGCGGGCTCCCAGGGCGTGTTCCTGGTTTCGAGGGACATGCGCGGATCGGCAGACGTGAAGGTGAGGTGTGTCGGCTGTGCTTTTTTTTTCCACATGCTCTCGACGGCACGCCATATCAAGCCAAAGACGCGAGAGTTCGCCTTCTTGAATCGGCGCCACAGCGAGACATTATCCTCTCGCACATTGACGTTCATTCTCCCCACCAGCCGATGGACAGGGGCATTGTTGAGTTCGTTATCGAGAATCGTCCTCCGGTAATCCTCGATGGCGTCCTTGATCATGGTCACGAGGATAATAAAAATTAAGGGGACGGCGTTGAGGCCGGGATTGACGCCGCCGAAAATAGGAAATATCTAAGAGCAATGTCTGGTCAGGGGATCCGAGTCCGGAATGCACACGAGAGACGCGAGGGGACTTACAACTAAAATGACAAGGAAGAGGAAGAATATGTTGGCGATATTCTGGAACTGGAAGAAGAGGTTCTTGGGAATGAAGGAGAGAGGCGTGTATTTGGCGGTCCGAATCTTGTTTCGGGTGAACTGCTGTATTGGATGGCCGTCGTCGTCCAGCAACTCGCGTGGTAGGGGAAGGCCGAAAAATAGTTTCCTCGGTCCTGGGCCATCGCCGTGCCCTTCTACCTCGCTGGCGCTGTTCTTGCTGGTGTTGTCATTTTGCGCGCCATCAGCCGGCTGGGAGTCCTCAGTTCCCCCTGATGCCCTCTTCTTCTCGGTCGACGGCGAACTGTTGTGTTTCCTACCCAGGATCGAAAGGCGCTTCATGGAGCTGCTCTTGACCGTCAACTTGCGGGTGGCCCACCGGGCCCTCCGCATAGGTATTTCGGCCCCAGCAGGATCGCCGGCTTCTCCCTCCGGAGGCGCCATGATGGTGGGATTTCGGGCAGCGCCCGATCAGCCCGAGATGCCCGCCAGGCCGGCCAGAGTTGACACGGCCGTTCCTCCAGCCCACTGGCAATCGAGCTTGTGCTGAGCGACAGCTTGAGTGTGCGTCGCGGTATTCGATTCGACGATGCACGGGGTTTTGTCGTCCGAAGACGTGTCGTGATTCGAGAGCTCCCTTTTGCTGGAGGCAGCTCAGGGGGGAATGGTGGCGAGGCTGGACCGTAGACGTCGAAGAGGACAGGGCGAGAACGGGGTTGCAGTGGATCGAAGTTTTCGCAAGTTGGGTGAAGCGACGTTGCAGCTCGGTTCAGGTCCAGGAAAGATTTTGATGCGCGGCGGCGCCTTGACTGTGCTGGCGACGGAGGGACCGGAAGGATCGGGGCTTTGCAAACTGCGAGCAAGACGGAACAACCATGCTAGCGCCCGGGCAAGGGGCAGGCCTGGAAAGTGAGCACTGAGCACTGCAGCCCACAATGCGAATCTGCCAACGCCCTAGCGCCCGTCGCACGAGCTAAAGCAAATGGCGGAGACTTGTTGATGGTACAGATCTCGATATCTTGTGAGAAGCGCTGTTCTTGCTTCGTATAACGGAGTACGGAGGATTAAGGTAGGTTACCTAGGTAAGCCAAAAAAAAGGCCAGAGCAGCAAAACTGGGGAGCCCGCTGGATCCGAGTCCCTGCCCGTGTGAATTGGTCAGCGCTCTCATTTCACGCTGCGGTGTCGCGGTACGGAGTGGGGCCTGCGCATTCCCTTCGCTCGGGCTCGGGCCCTGGACACTCGCACTTCTGTCTTCTGGCCACTCGGCTGTACACGGGCGGTACATGGTAACTGCAACGGAACTTACCAGATATTCCGCACGTTATCGTTGCTCGAGCTTCATTTTGGGTACCTCATCCATCTGAGAGTTCAACAGGCCCATCCATGAAGTGAGTTTTCTTGATGCTCTTGACGACGGATTTCACTGGTAGAGACCCCTTCGAGTCCCTGTGCAACCGAGCTTGGTCACACATGCATGCGAATGGTCAATGGTGGGGTGCATCGCGGAGACCAAGACAGCACTGTCCAACTTGGGAATGTTGGCGATCTTGTCGGCGGGGCCTGAGTAAGGAAATCCGGGACCACCTACCCCATTCTCGGGGTCTGGCTGAAGTCCGGCGGCCGACACGGATGGATTTAAGGACGACGGCCATGATTCCTGTGTGGTGAAGAACATCGGACGACCGATAACTGGCTTGGGATTTCATACTTGCAGAAAGTCCAGTTTCCGAGCAGTTGGGAATTCTTGTTTCGACCGTTACTGTGTAGCTGCCATCCCCACAGCCAAGAAAGAGCTGGGAAGATGTCGGATAGTGCGGGTGAAATGCGATGCAGAGTCGTCATCAACGTCTACAGTAAGCGACGGCAGAGCTTGAAGCCGACTTTGGTCCCTGCATGGCTTGCTGTCCTACAAAGTACAGATTACATTTTCCACCCGAGCCACCCTACCAGAGATGAGTAGACAAATAGCAGACTACGGATAACGACATATGATCATCTGGTTGGCAGGAAATCCCAGGACTGCGATGGCAATGCGTTTGTCCTTACCCAATCAAGGTTCGAGGAGCGATTGATTCGCACTGATCGCGATCCGCTCCCTTGGACGAGTTTCAGCCCAACCCGAGAGGCTCACTCGGCTCACTACAGACTTCTAGCCAGACGTCCACAGTATACTTGTGCCTTCTTTCGGCAAAAACTCTAGAACGGATGTCGATATGGAGTCATGGGGACATACTGTGGTACTTCGTCGTAGTAGTGTTAGCTGAACGCCATTTACGACCCAAAGGCTGGCTGCCGCAAGAAGGGGAGGTCGATTTTCGCCAAGACGTGACTTTTCCCTAGCCTTTCGGCATCTCAGTCATCCGTCAACTCTGCATACAAATCGTTTCTATTTGTCCCAGGGCATTTCCAGTTCCCAGGCCACTCCCATTCGGTCTCGGTCATCACCAGTCATCCATGAAACTGAGATAGAAGCGACGAAGTGCCCCTCAAAGAGCTCTAAAATAAACACTCTCTGGTCTTGGTCGATTTCGTCCTTAGTCAAACGGTTCCCGTCTTGGCGACTTAGATGAAATGTGTTCCAGATCAGCCCTTACCCATGCTGTATTGCGCGTAAATTACAGGGGAGGTACGCTCCTGCCCGACGCGGTCTCACGAGGCGACGCGTCGATTCCAGGCTTCAAGACGCCAAGACATCGACCTCAAACCATCCACAACGTTTTGGAATCGAAAATGGCGAGAAACGGCAGCATTACCAGCTTCTTCAAGCCGGTATCACAACCATCGCAGAGCTCGCAGGCCGGGCGTGCAAGGGCAACACTTTCGCCAACTCCGCCCCCGCGCTCACTCCCGCCCCTGCCATCATCATCCCCTCTGCCGCCCGCCTTTTCCCTATCGTCGTCCCCGCCAGCACCCTTGTCGACTGTCAGAGACCGCAACACGGTGATCAAGGGCTCAGATGATGAGGATGAAGATGGCTTTACTTCGGACGATGAATTCCCCGATTTGTTCTCAAAACCGGCAGACAGCACCCTCCCAGTCCAGCCCACCAGGAAAGAGGCCAATCTCTACGCCACGCCCAAGGCCAAGCGCAGGGTGCTCGAGTTCCATTCCTCGTCGTTGACCATCAATACCAAGCACAAGTATGACATGAAAGCCCTCCTGCTGCACGCCGCAGCAGACAATGCCATCGAGGCTAGCGAGCAGCGGACGGCCGCCCTGCTAGCCCGGGGGTCTCCGACGGCGCGCGGCGGGGGAGCGGCAAACGGCGCCCAGACCAGCCTGCACGACACGATGCTGGGCATTCTATCTGATGCCGAAGGCAGCCAGGATGAAGGGAACCGCGAGAAGTTGCTCCGCGCGGTAAAACGAACCGAGGCTACCGTCGGGCGGAGGGAGTGGTACTTCTTTGACCGGCAGGACGGTTCATCCGGCGATATCGAGACCCAACTTCAGCCAGCCTTTCCCAAGACTAAAGCTACCGGGGCTTGGGCCTTCCTGGCCGACGAGAGGCACAGAGCTGAGGCCTTTGAAGATGGACTGCCCTACCATGTGCAATACGGGATGCAGAACTTGCCCGATGAGATATTCCAGTGGATCCTGAGTGAGACGCCCCGTGAGAAGTCCAAGAAACTTCGGGACGAATACCTGCGGCTGCTTAACGTCTGCCCGGATCAGATTGGACGACTCATGGACCAAGATCTGGTAGTGAAGCTGTTCCGAGATCTCGGAGCCTCCGAGCAAGCCGTTGCGGCAGGTTCCCACCCAAGTTCAGAGAAAGGCGCCCCATACCCAGAGCAAGGCCGAACTCGTCTGCAAAGTGTTCTTCGCCTCCTAACGGAGACGGCGCGTGCTTTGGAGATTGGACCACTCACGCGGGCCATGGCCATCCTTCTCCGTCTCGGCATCGACAACATCGTACGCGAAGATCAAGCGGTTGCAGTAGGGTTCCAGGACGCCCTTCTTAAGGTTGCCCTAGCGGTGCCGTGGAGATCATGGAACAATTTTGTAAGGACCCTCCCGACGCACCTGTGGACGTTCAGACTTGCTAACCCGGCTTGTCCCCGTGTAGTGCGGCCAGGCGATTGACTCCGTGTATTCCCTCGCTCAAGAGGCCACCCTCCGCTGGAATGCCGTTTCCTCCATCCCACTCCTTCATCCAAAGTTGATCGATTTGCGCCGGAGACTGGCGCTCGTCTTCGTCTTTGATGACCCTCGCCGCGGGTTCTCGCCGCCAGAAGACACCTTCAGCATTCGCTCTGTCATCGACCGTCTCGATCAGGCGGATGAGTTCATCGTCGACCGCAATAACACGGACTATTTCGAACTTCTGGCCCTCGGGGAGATGCTGAGCGTCGCTGTTGGTGACGGATCACCACCCGCTGGCGAGACCAGCGCAGAGGCCATCAAGCAGTACAACGTGGAAGTCGATGAGCTGGCGCATCAGGTCAAGTTCATGTGGTCCAACATCCATGAGCAGGGCGCTGCCTACATGTCCAGACTGGAAGCCCGCGTTCAGCTAAGAGATTTCGAGCGCAAGCTACAACACGTCGTGCGAACGAGGCCGCCTCCAAAGGAGGATATATTTGGGCTCAATGCCGCCGAGGAAGAAGTGGATCGGCCGAAGCAGCAGCGGTTTATGGAGAAATTCCTGTCCAAGGCGAAACCGCCTCCGAAGACGCCTTAGCAGAAGCAAGAGTTTCACGGCGGCAGCGGCTCTGGTCCACGTTATTTTGAAGTTCAACCGCTCGCCCCGTAATCAGGCCCCCGTCCTGTATCATACATACTCTAGAGATACCCCCCGTCAGCGCCTGGCTCGGCTCTACTCAGCATAGGATTCATGACACGGATTCATTCCTAATAGAAGATGTCCATGCATGAATCCCATTGGTCTATCCCATGATAACCCTGACCCCGGCTGTTGAATACAACTCAGTCGCGGAACTTGCGGTTAGGGTTCTTGCCGAACAAAGCCTCGCGCATCGCTGGCAGGGCGCTCTCCTTGAGCAGGTCCAACCTGGCCTCGAACGTGTTGTCAATCTCGATCTTGCCGTTCCCGCCAACGATCATGACACCGCCGGTGCTAGACAAGGGTTTAGTGCACACGTTAGCGCTCGGTCCATGGGCAAGCCCTCCAGACGCTCAGGTAGGTAATCCTTACCTCCCCTCCGGCACGTTATTCTCCTCATCAATCGTCGCCGCAACCTCCTTGCCAATCTTCTCCTTGTACTCGGCAGCCGCAGCGTCAATCGCCTTGCGCACAACCTCGTAGTCGGCCTTGCGGGCGCGGATCTGCAGCTCGGGCTCGTTCATGGCGTAGAAGCCCTCGAGGACCAGGCCCTTAAGCACGCCCTCGTAGCGCGCCTCGTCCCGGCTCGCCTCGCCGAGCCGGTCCGAGGCGGCGCGGAAGATGTCGTCGAGCAGCTGCTGGCGGGCGCCCAGCACGCGCAGCCGCGTCTTGTTGGCCACGGTCGACCGCGTGATCTGCTGCGACATGGTCGCCTGCTTGAACTTCTTTTGGTACGCCGTGTCGATGGCGTCCGTCTCCTGGCGCACCAGCTTGGACTTCTCAATGGCGAACTCCTCGTTCGCCTTGATCTCAATCTCGCGCGCCTTCTCGGTCGCTTCCTGCTTGATGAAGGCTGTCATCTTGCGCAGCTCTTGTCCGACCTGTGCGTTAGGGGTGAGCGAGGGGGCCCGAATGTAAGCAGGTTCCGGTGGGAGAGTTGAAGCGAGCTTTCGGCAAGCTTGGGGATGGGATATCGCGCACCTGGTCGTCGGACAAGGAGTGGATTTGCGACATCTTGGAGGTGGTTTGCGTGGGCGGCCTTAGAAGGGCGTTGGTAGTGCAAGAAATGGAGGTCGGAGAGGGGGCGGTTGGAGGGGACGGCAAGCTTGTCGGCGATAAACGAACGGGCGAGCGGGTTCGACGAGAGGGGGGGGGCGAATCTATGTAAGGGCTGTTCGTTAATGTTGTAGGACTATGGGAAGCCGGCCGTTCTTGTGTTGCGGACTGTGTAGTGTTTCGGCGATGTCAACCAACAGCGGCGCCGTTGACGCAGCTCGCTCAGGCATGGATACCTGCTACAGCTGGGCTTGGCGCTGGCACGGGCTGAACAACCGAAGCAGACCCCACGTGGACAAAGATAAGATAAAGGAGCCACCCAGCCGCTCAATGCGCCCACGTGAGCGAGTGGCAGCTGCTGCAACCGGAATTGCAGGTGACAGCGCCTCCAGCCACTACAGCTGGATCAGACTGCCGTCAACGGTCGCGGCCTTCCAGGATTCTCCCGTCGGCATTGGAACCTAAACTGACCGCCATAGAGTACAAGTTGAATATTCGCGTCGTTTCCTTCCAATTCCGTTCAGAGCGGTGTGCACCCTTCTTCGCGGCCTCCTTTCGACCACTTTGTCAGATTCAGAGGCGATTCATCAGAGTGACGCCCCCCTTGTCTCACCCGACCCTTGGTGCCGCAACCGGTTGCCCTGCCGGCCGCTTTCAGGGCCGTTTCTCCACGAGAGCGCCAAAGCCGCATGATCGCTGCCCGCGACCGCGTGGTCTCCGACGACGACGCCCGCCCGCGCTCTCGCAACGCGCTCTCTTTACACCCAGTCCCGAAGGCGACAACATTATTGATTGGCGTTTCCGAGTGACAGACCCCTTGTCCTTGCAACCACGTCCGGTCCTACAAGCCAGCGCATAAGGCTCCCTCGCACGAAATACACATCATCCACCGCCTTCCCGACCGAACCGTCGCATCTACAACTCGTTCTCCCCCTCATGCGATTCCCATAGCCACGGCTTCCTGCCTGTTGCTGCTGCAATGGGGCTCATAGGCGGCATCTCTCCTGGAGGGAGCATCGCCGTAAGTCTCGCCGATGCTGTCTTCCTCTCGCCCCAGCCAATCCTCACCCGACTGTCGCTAACGTGGAAACGGTGCAACAGCTCGGCATCATAGTCGGTCTATTGTCGACCAGTGTTCAGAGCCTGGGTCTCACGCTCCAACGAAAGTCGCATATTCTCGAAGACGAAAAGGTGCCTTACGATGACAGGCGCCCGCCCTACCGAAGGCGGCGGTGGCAGCTAGGCATGGCCATGTTCATCATATCCAACGTGGTGGGGAGTTCGGTGCAGATATCCATGCTCCCGCTGCCCGTTCTGTCGACCCTGCAGGCATCCGGCTTGGTATTCAACTCGATCTGCGCCACCCTCATCTTAGGGGAGCCCTTCACGAGGTGGTCATTATGGGGGACATTGCTCGTCTGCGGCGGGGCCGTCTTGATTGCCGTCTTCGGGGCGATCCCGTCGCCGGCTCACAAGCTGAGCGAGCTGCTCGACCTATTGGGGAGGCGGCCGTTCGTGATCTGGATGTCCTTGCAGGCTGTCTTTGTCATTGGACTCGCTGTAGCAACCGAGCTCGTGAGCAACTTGACGACGCTGATGCAGAGTCCACGGTTTCGACTCGCCCAAGGATTCTCCTACGGGTGCATAAGCGGCATCCTGTCGGCGCATTCTCTCTTGGTCGCAAAATCGGCTGTCGAATTGATCGTCAGGACGATCTCTGATGGCGACAATCAGTTTGTCCACTGGCAGTCGTGGATGCTTGTCCTCGGACTGGTCACCCTCGCTCTCACTCAGCTCTATTATCTCCACCGGGGCCTCAAGCTGGTCTCGACCTCCGTTCTATACCCACTAATCTTTTGCATTTATAACATCATTGCGATCTTGGACGGCCTGATCTACTTCCGCCAGACCGACCTGATCAATCCTCTACGCGCCTGTCTTATCGCTCTCGGGACCGTCATCCTCCTCTCCGGGGTTCTCGCGCTGTCGTGGCGCCTCAGCAACGAGCAGCATACGCCGGGCGTCGGGCAGTCGTCGTTGGCCCCTGGTTTGGGTCTTGTTGAGGATACAGAAGGGGAGGACGAGGAGGAGGAAGTCTCTCTGCGCTCCGCTCTCCTTGATGAGAGGGAAGGCGTACTCCCAACACACTCAACCTATCAAACATTCGCGACGCCTCTATCTCCCGATGTTTCCATGGCAGCTGCTCGTTCCTCTCCGCGAAGGCTTTCCCGGTCCACGAGGGCGTCTTCGTCCCGGTGGGTCGAGCGCGCCGAAATCTGGGACGAGCTTGAGGACCGCAGCGCGCAGGAGCCCGCTTCGCCCGCCTTCAGTCGACACCGATCCACTACAGTACCCGGCAGTACATCCTCCTCGCTTCTGTTCGGGAGGCGAGAGACGAGTGCCTCTCGCCACCTTACTCCGAGCGGCGACGTGGGCGAAGAGACGGAACCCCTCATCGACTCGGCGAGGCCCGGGCGGAATTTCAGGCGGCGGCGGAAATCAACCGGGTTTCCGGGCTTCACCGCCAGGAAGAGTGCGATTCGAAAGGCGTCGGGCGGGATCCAAGAAGCGGCCCGTAACATCTTTGGGCTAAGGTGGTGGAACAACAGGCCGAGGTCAACGGGAGGGGCGGGCTCTCCGCGGGCAAGCCCGGCGGTGTGGGCGGCACCAGCATCAGCATACAGAGACGACGATCTGGAGGCCGGACAAGGTCCTTCTGAGAGGAGGTTATCGCTGACGCTTGACCCGAGGTCAAGTCCGGGTTCCGGGTCAAGGAGCGCTAGACAAGATGATTCCCCAGTCTAATTGAAGGCCTTAATCTGTTTGTTCAATTGGCGTGCGATTTGGATCAGCATTGGCGTGGTGCATTACGGGGTTCATGAAGGTTCAGTTGCTTTTCGGGGCATTTTAGCATTTCACAGGATTACAGACGTCGGATACCCTTGGCTCGAACTGTTAAACATTTGGATGAAGCATTTAGGCGATTCGAATGAAGCCATGATAAGCTTCCTGACCTGGACCGAGTGATTGGTATGGTGACAATGAACATGACAAGTGGTCTCCCTGACTAGCTGGTCTCGACAGCCCGTTACACGCTGTAAGTACTGAGCGTATATGGTGAACATTCAAGAGGGATTATAGTCGTGAAGCCATCCTCCAGAATAGAGGGACCCGCCCACGCGCACTCTTCGGCTAGTTGCCCTGCTCCAAAATCCAATTCCTCCCCCCACGCGAGCAGACACAGCAAAGCTCCTTGCTAACCAATCCTAGAAATCAATAAACCACCCATTTCCGAACCCGGCGGACCCTAAATCCTCCCATAGCCGTTCTTCTCGTCGATATGGCGGAACCGCTCGCGCTCCTTGCGGTCCTTGAGCAGGCAGGCCGTGGCCATGAGGAAGACGACGTCGAAGCCGACGATGCCAAAGAGGGCGGTGAAGATGTTGTCGAGGAAGACGTTGGCAAAGGCGGTGATGGGCGCCGCGCAGCCGCGCATGACGGCGGCGGCCGCCTTGCTAGAGCAGGTCGCGTCGGTGACGAAGGCCGGGCTCGAGCTGTTGAAGTAGCCGCAGCAGGAGAACTGTTTTTTTTTCCGTCTTGGTCAGTTTTTTTTATACTTTACTTTTGGCCTCGTCTTATTCCAGATATGAGATGATAGTGACGGAGAGAAAACGGACCTCGGTCTGCATCAGACTCCTGACCACGTCCGTTTGAGCGGCAAAACGCGGCGCAAAGTCCCCCCTGATCTTGAGCGTCAAGATCCACAAGTACAGGCCCAGGATCATGGTAAAGATGGCGCAGACCACAGCCAGGTAGCTGGCGAGCTTAATCCACTTGCGGGACGAGGTGGCGAGGCCGGGGAGGGTGATTAAGAAAGTAACGAAGATGAAGACGGCGTTGACGATGCCTGCTGACAACGGGAAATCCTTGTAGAGGAGGTTCCTTGCGGCCTCTCTCCCATTCGATGGTTCCTCGTCCCTGATGTTGCCGACGATGACGGAGAAGGCGAGGATGAAGACGCCCATGAGCAGGAAGAGGCCGTCGGAGACCATGTAGGTCAGTTGGATCTTGTTCGTCATCGCGTCCGTCTGGCTGATAGTGATTCTTCGTCGTCCGCCACGCCCGTTCCGATCTCCTCCTCAAATATTGCCCTTGAACACCTCGCGATTGTTAACGACCGGCGTCGTAGATTCTTTCCCTCGCGATGAGTGAAGCGGGCGAGATCGACCGGCGACCCCGTCACCGTAAAAAGAGAGTAAGAAAGAAAAAGGCTTGATAAAAAGAAGGTCGTCTTGAAGTAAAGGAAGGAAAAACGAAGATGATGGCTGGTTCAAGACATCGAGGATCCTGAGGGATGCTGGACGACAAAACCCCACGGCGAGTCGCGGATGCCCACAGCAGGCAAAGTTGTCGAAGCGTAAGGAAAGGAATGAACAGAACCAGTCCGCGAAAGAAAGAAACGAGGAGCTAGCCTCGAAGCTGAGAGCCAATATTACTGTTGTGAGCTCGTTTCGTCTTGCACCAAGGAGAAAAGATGGAAGCAAAGAGACGAAGGCGGCCGACAACAGTCATGCCCAGAATGTCGGAATGAGCAGGGATCGCTCTGCTTGGACGCCAGGCCAAAACAACCAGTAAAAAACCTGACAAAGGCCGAGGAACATGCGATTCTGCTTCACTGGGTCCGTCAAGCGCTTCCCGCAGCCCTGTGGCAGGTTGTGTTGCGTGGTAGCCAGATCCACGGTCCCTGACGGGAACGGTTTCAGATGGCGTCGGGAGACCGTGGTTTGGCGGCGATGAGAGGCAAAGGGGAGAGGGGAGACGGCCCCGCACCGGCCAGTGGCGCCCAGGCCAAGTCCGCCCGTTGCACCGGGCGCCAGTGGCCTGCGGAGAAGCGACCCATCAATCAAACAGCGGCGGCTAGCCAGCCTGGCAGCTCTCGCGAAGTCCAAAGATCAACACATGACCGTCAAGAAGAAGGGTTTTGTGCAGAAGTTAAAAAGGCGACGTCCCTCCACCATATCAAAACCTTTCCAGGTTGGCTACAACACTTCGTTCCAACAGTGGAGCATCTAGAACATCGCTCAGGATTCAGAATGGCTTCTCTCGCTGCACGCATTGAAGCCGTCTCAGCGAGTCGCAAACAAACCAAACGAGAGGCTCGACGAAACACTGCACCGATTCCTCCAGGCATATCTACGCTCCGTCGTCCTGCTACCCCCGTGAGGTCATTGAATGCCTTCGCTGGCTTTGAAGACCCTTTCGAGTCTCCGATCATGGACAGCCGACAGCAACCAAGAATGTGACAGACAGCCTTGTCGGGGCGCCAGGGAGCTGGTCCAAGATTGCCACCGGTCCAATCATGCACAAATTACCTCAGTCCAGCAAGCGGGTCGAGATCTCGTGTTCTGGCCAGTGTGGGAGCTGGCCAATCATGTTGCGGAGTGCTTCCATAAGGAGAAGTCGACCTGCCCTCTCTGTCAAGCCTCGACGCCCGCTTGGAGTGTTTGACTCGTCGATGACGATCTTCTAGGGAATCTACGCAGGAGACAAGCAATTATAATAAAAAACAACCGTTTTCAAAACAGAAACTCAACATTCAGCACGCGTCGATGGAGTCTCAGACGCGGTCGAGGTCATACATCCGGTCGGTGCTCGATTTCGGGGGCTGCAGACTCTTTTGGTGTGCGAGAGCACCACACCTTTTCGTCGGGTCACCTCAACTTTGACGATGGCAGAGAAGTCCTGGTACTCTGCTCCCATTTCTCATTTCCCCCTCTCCCTATCCGATTGCCCACTCCTCTGGCAGACCTGTTCATGACTTGCGGCGGCGCTCTTAACAAACACGTGAATACGGATCCGCCCCTTTAGCACACAGGACATGATGGTGTTGGCGCGGGTTGTTCAATTGCTTGAACTGCAATCACACGCTAGCGGCCACCCCCGCTTTTGACCCTTGCACGCGATACCACCGAGGCCAGCCTTCCGCAACCTCCCCGGTCTCCGGCAGGGGGCCAGACGAGGCCTTGGACCGGTCTGATGAGAGTTTGTGCCGCCAAACCAACGTTCAGCCATCTCCCGCTCCCGCCCTCAGCTAGTCAGCCCAGCGTATTGTGGGGCGTAAAATGATTACCTATCGATCCGAGGCACCGGACACGGATTTGAGAGTTGCAATGCGACGGACCTTGGAGGCCCACTGTCGTTGGAGTGGAAGCTGAGCTCAGATTGCCAGTGCCAACTCCTTCGGCCGAACCTCCAAAGGCGACGAGGAGCCAAGGTTTACACAGTACCGGGTAACTAGTTTGTCTGATGGTTGATGGATTTTGACCCGCTCTCCATTGGCTTCAATGGCTCCGGCCCGCCAAACATGCCTGGTGAGCCGTTGCCTGCACGGAACCCGGGGGGCTCGCGGGATGCTGAACGCGTGCGACGCCAGCAGCCGTCAAAATCAACGGGCTGGGACTGACCCCACACAGACTTCCATGGACGAACTGGAGGCTCCCTCGGGCTCCGACGCGCCGCGCAGCCACCAGGGAACTTCTGTCCGTCAGACGCAAGAGTTCCTGCCGGGTGCATTCCGCGCATTCAATAGGGGGGTATTCCTCGGCCGACGAGTGATCGGGTATGCGCCTCTGCATTGCCTCGAAGACGGCTCAGAGAGGGCGAGATGTCCTCTGCCTTGTGCTTGCCGTCCCGGAAAGGAAATCGCATAATTGCACGCCTTGAGTGTCTGTGGGGAGGAACTCGGAAACCAAATACATCGTGCCCCACACCTCTTTCACAGCTCCTTGAGAACACACAATGGCCGTTTGCACCGGCGACAGCAGCTTGATCCTCCCCGCCAATCCGGTGGCACGCTGGAGGTGTTGGGCACAGTATCGAATCTAAAAGTTGGAACTGTGTCAGCCAGTGAGAGTGGGTGGGCCCAAGCCGGCGACCAGGTCCATGCTTCCGGCAACAAGCGAGCATCTGGGTCAGCCCCTTCCTACCGCAGGACCGACAGTTCACAACTGATACCAACCGTCTGCTGCTAGGAGAAGAAGTTTTAGTTCAAAATTTGAATGAACAAGTTTCAATCAAGCAATGCCTTACTATACTACATTATTGCATGTTTTGCATGTTTGAGAGAGTAGTCTTTTCTTCCCTCAAACCTTGGCTCCACGTTCACGTTCTTGAAGCGACAATCCGGTTCAGCACCGTGCAGGCGCGCCAGCGTTAGCGTGCTGTAATCCCCACTCTAAGCCCCACCTGACAACTAGTTCCTTGTCTACCGCACTGTGAAGCCTCTGGGACGCCACTCCCCCCGCCTTCGTTCTTAACTGCCTGGTCGCGGCCCGCAGCCTGCGTGCCACCACCTCGCTATTCTCTTTTCAACCATTTTGCAGTCACCAAACCCATTCGGTCCAGGCGCGGTTGACAGCTTGACATTTCTGCTCGTTCCTGACACGGAAACAGCAGTCCAGAACGACGTCTTCTCTCACTCCCTCTGCAGTCTGCACTGCAGTCCCGGTCGCGTCGCACTGTCACAGTCGGCAACTGGCACTTTCAACCCACTTTTTGTCAGCAAAGCACAGGGCAACCGTCAGTTGTGCATGCCGCTCTCAGCAAATAAAAATCCAAAGTGAAATTCCTCGCTTGCCTCGGCGGGCACACCAAACTCAATCCAGGCAACGCCCAACCAGGTTCTGCGACAAAAGGCGACCTCCTCCGCTCAACGCCAGATCAAGTCTAGGCCATCGGCACAACGCTCAAAACAGCATCTCCACCATTTTGCCTTTTTCGTCGTTCGTGATACCCGAAAGGAAAAATGGCCGACATCACAGATCAGCACGACCAAACCTCGCCCACCGAGCTGGACGAGCCGCATTCGGTCGGGAATGGCAACTCGGGTGTCGGAGATTCCCGCGGAATCAAGCGCGCCCGGCCTAGTGCAGCCGACGACGACGATGACGACGACGAGAAGGGCGGCCGCGAGCGGCGCAAGATCGAGATCAAGTTCATCAGCGACAAGTCGCGTCGCCACATCACCTTCTCCAAGCGCAAGGCCGGCATCATGAAGAAGGTTAGTGGCGAGCCTCATCCCAACGCGTGCATGGCTGCAGAAAACCTCTGGCCGCAAGCATCGAGGTGCTTTCGCATCAGCGCCTGCGATTTTTTGATGGGAGAATTTCGTTGCTAACCCAGACCCCGTTTCCCAGGCCTACGAACTCTCCGTCTTGACAGGCACCCAAGTCCTGCTTCTCGTCGTGTCGGAGACGGGTCTGGTCTACACGTTCACCACCCCAAAGCTGCAACCTCTCGTCACAAAGGCCGAGGGCAAGAACTTGATTCAGGTGCGACAATACCCACCTCCTCCAGCACTTCGGACCTCTTGTCCCAATGCAATTTCCGACGCTAACCTGACACCGGATTTAGGCTTGCCTGAACGCTCCCGAACCTCCGGCGGGCGACAATGGCGTGGACGATGCCAATGCCGTCGACTCGCCTGAAGAGCCCACCAGCGCCCACCTCCCTCCCCAGCAGACACGGCCTGGGATGCCTCAAGGCCACATGCCACCTGGCTACATGCCAAATGTGGGAATGGACCCCCAACAAGCCCTCGCCTACGGTTACGTGCAACCGCAGCGGGGAAGCCAGTACATGCCGCCATCCGGCCTCCAGCAGCATGCTGGTCACCAATCTTAAGCGCCACTCCCGTCGACTTAAGCATCGCGACTTCAGCTCGTGCGCCAGAATACCCAATACTCTAATGCATTTGTGAATCGACATATTTCGGTCGACGTTTTCGGGACGGTCTGGGCGTCTTTCCGAGGCTCTGTCTGGTGCGGCGTTTTCTTGAGCATGTCTGCTGCTCAATCCATCTCTACATTATCTTCGACCGTCATTCGCCGGCTTTTCGCTTATATCTAAGCGGTACCACATTGCACCATTTCCCGGGAAGGCCGATAGTCGTACGCGGTTCTCGCAACCAATCGTGGTCGGTTGGCGAGTGTTTGCGCTCTCCTTTGGGGGGGCAGTTGTGGGCCGGGGATGACTGGCCTGACGGCTGGGGGCAGAAGTCCCGGTGGTCAGCACTCGGTGGTCAGCACTCGGTGGTCAGCACCCAGGTCAGGTCGGATGCTTCGCACATACCGGCGTCGGCTTTACCCGCGCTACTATCAGGTGGCATATGTACCTTTCCGGACTATCTGATTGGCGGGCGGACGTTGCGTTGGAGCTCTCGAGTTTGTTGTCGCAAGATGACGTCTACGAGCGACGATTGATTCATACTGCCGACAGGCCTAACGAGGTGGTCATGCGAGAAGCCGGTCCATGAATGAATAATCTTGTTCCTTTGAGTGGTTGTGCGTCCTGGCATTGAAGTAGCGTGGTCCCTGTTGTCGATTTTACTTTCGGTTTTTCCTCGGGAGGAAACGTCAGCGCCTTGCTCACTGCTCGAAAAGGTGGTCACCAAGTTGTATTGTATGATAAGCATCGTCTGGAGGCTGATATCGATTCGTCTTTCCCCCATCTGGGGCACTCGGCCCTAATACCCTGCGTCAACCGCTGTCAGTCGTTCAGTGACGTGACGTGCCCTGCCCGACTGGATCTGGGCGAAAATAAGCAATCCGGTCGGGGCAGCCATGGCGTCCTGGGTCATCAGGGTTTCGGCCCCGGCTCGTTCCATTGGGAGCATCGCATGGCCGGCGTGGGCGGATCGCTGCGAATCAATCCCAGCCTATGCGATGCCGTGCCCATTCATTTGCCATGTGCTTTTTCCGCGCGCCACGATCGGCAAAAGGAAAGGGGAGACTGATGAATCGGAACGTGGCATGTGCTAGGCTAGGTCTCCCGTCACTTACACCGATGGGACGATTTTCCTGATTAGGCGTTGGACTTCCGGTTTGGGAATCGGATTCACCGTTTTTTTTGGGTTTCCTCTTTTGATCTTGTTTCGTCTGTTGGACTTTTGCAAACTGATGACAATCTCTGGCATCTTCGTGTTTGCGACCTGCTCGACCGGGTGAGAGCGACGGTAGTCTGGGAGGCTGGGAGGGGGGTTGTGATTTCTTGGTTGGGCTGGTTCTTTCACTGTCGTCACGGTCCCCTTCTGTCTCTCGCGCATGACTTGTGGACGGGACTGATATGAGGGGGAAGAGGGCAGTTTCGCACACATCCCACGAATGTCAACGGCGAGTCGCTGTTTGGAGATGATTGTTGGGTTCGTATAGTTGACTGACCGTTGTAGATAACAAGTGTCGGTGCAGTGTTTGTCTTTTCGAAACTGAGCGTGACTGACTGCATTTAGCGTCTTGTTTCGGACGGGCACCCGGAGGGCACGCGGGATGGCAGGCTCCCAGGTTCGCGACGAGAAATCGATCAGTTTCATGTCCAGTTACAAGCTTAAGCTGCGGTGTTTCCTTGTCCGGGTGCCCAGGCGGTATTGTACGGCATAGAAATGAAGTGGAAGGAAGCCGAGGACCTAACAATACGGCGAGCACCGTTATAGCCAAGGCTGGATAAACTACGTGACTATATACCTTAGTTTGTTGGGGCCGCTGGCTCGGTTCCAGGTTGTTGGGACAGGCAGACGGGATGAGCTAATAATATACACGCAAGTAAAGTGAGCACGTTGAGGACTGCGATAAGGGGTAGTTGGAGAGCATTACCTTCGCCATACACCGTCAGGGAGAGCTCGGGCATGGCTACGGCTCTGTTCAGATCTCAGTTTGGCTCGTGTGACATCTGAGCTATGCATAGATGGGTGAAGGCGGTTTGAACGTGGCAGCCATTCACGGGTCCTCAGCGAAAGGGCATTCATCAGTACGGTCTGAGTTTGGCACGGGGAAGAAAGAGCGCGGCTACCTCCTTGGGGCTCTGACTCCCGTGCTGGGTGTGTCCATAGCTCAATGCGCATCCACATATGCCTGGTATCCCGTGACAGCCAAGCATACCTAGGCAAGGTAGCCGACCAGTCCCTTGCCGAGAACTGTATGCTGTGTGCCCGGGGAAGCAGGAACTGCTCGATAGGTTGTGTTACAAACTTGCGTGGCTGCTGGCTGCCATTCTGCAGGTTTGCAGCTCAGTGAAGAGCGTGGTAAGTAAGGTAAGGGCCAATTGGGACACTTGAGACACGCATACGCAGCTAAGAAACCTAGCCATGAGTGGCGTGTATGGAGCTACTGGGCTCCTTGTTTATTGCAGCTCGTTGTTTTATGGTCAAGAGGTGCTGACAGGATTTTCTTCCTGTGAAGTGACTTGGGTACTTGCTTCAGTGGAGACGCAAGAGTTCGCATGTCCTATTTCACCTGACGTCCATAGACTGACCGTGACGCTAAAGGGGGCAATCGAGAGAAGGTGAAATGATATCCTAAGCTCACGAAGTGAGCAGCACATGCAGGCATGCTCAGGGTGAAGATGCCCTCTGCTTATTATTCTCAGACTTGGACCTGCCCGACAGTCACAGTTCTCTTCGCACTCAGTCAGCTCGAACCTCATACCGTCCTATTATTTATTATTATTATTATTCCTACACCGCTATGCCCTGGGGGCGTGCCGGACCTTCAACTATTTACTATACAGGAAAACCGCACCCTTGCAGGCCGGATGAAAAACCCGTCCCATTATTCAAAAGTGCTTCTGTCATCGAAAGCAAAGCTCGACCACCATGGGCATCTGAGTGTTCCGGGGTGCGGAGAATCGAAACGCTGAAGCTAGGCACGCTGAAGCTAGGCACGCTGAAGACTTGACCAAGGACGCAGATAACGCGTGGATTCCCAAGCAGGCTCATGCCGTTCACTGCAGCCTAAGCTTCAAACACATTCGTTCAACCCAAGGGGGATACCTTGATTGACCTGACCGGTGTCCACTGCAGATGCTAAGTAGAGCGTTTGAGATCAACCGTTTTCGTGCCCCCGAAGTTGAGAAAGCCATCTTTCATGAATGCTATGAGAAGGGCAAAGAAAGTGATAACAGGAGACTACAAGGGCGTCCTCGAGAATGTTGGCATTGCCCTTCAAAGTCCGAGTCTGCGTGTCCTGCTCCGCATGAGTCCGATGTCCAATGCAGCCTTGACTGAGATCGCTTGATGCTGAAGAAGACCGACTGGATGAGAAGGCAGAATATAACGGTAGTCAGAAACGTGAGCATAGCCTAGAGAGGGCACTGGTACGTGCCTGCTGCGAACCCGAGAGACCGAGTCCGATACCTCCGGCGCCGGTTCCGGTGTGGCCCCGAGGATGGAGCCGGGGCCGGATGAGGCCGGTGTGCTGGCTTGGCAGCGGACTCGGTGCGGGGGCTTTGCCTTTGGCGTGCGTGGGTTTGAGCAAGTTTCCGCATTTCTGTGCCGCTGGCCACTGTAAAGTACCGGTACTTTGCCACAAGCATCAACACTAACAGCAGCATCTGCACTGAAACCATCCTGTCGTCGGGTGAGAGCCACGATGTGAGCAATGGAAAGCGAAGTGTTCCTGCTTCGAAATAAAACAAGGTTGGTGTCAAACATGCCGCCTGCCCGCTCCGTAATCCCCCAAAACAATACAACAGACCCTGAGCCCGTGCCTGTAACTCCCAACCCGTCATGGCATCGTCGGTCCATGGCTTCCCTGCAGCGTGACCCATTCAATGTTCTATCAGCGCGGTGTACCTTCCAACGAGTAGGCTCCCGAGAAACGTGCCGCCGAGGACAGACAAGAAGTAGCCAACATTCATAGACATGACCGCCAGCATACTACACGGGGGGTAGTCAGCAGCCGTCGCCTTTCTCTCGAGTACAGGGACAAAACTCACAGCAGGTAACCAACCCCGGCGAGGATGGTATCGATGACGGCGCGGACAGGGTCAACACTCAACCGCCAAGGCCTCGAGTGGGCCGTCGTGTTCCTCCTCACGACCAGCACGTTCTCCTCGGCGCCGTTCTCGCTCAGCACCACGGTCGCGTTCTTGGCCAGCGAGTCGCGGCTGAGGCTCTGGGCCAGCGGGGCCTTGCCGTCGACGACGACGAAGCGGCGGTCGAGCTCCCGGTCCAGCCAGCGGTGCTCCTGCCGCGCCTTGAGGGCCAGCATGCCGCGGAAGAGGGCGGCGAGGACGACGAGGAAGATGCATGTCGCCGCGTACGTGCCCGTGCTGCTGGGCGTCCAGGCGGCCGAGTAGAGCGACGTGCCCATGGACGTCTGGAAGACGGCCATCATGGTCATCGAGTGCGACGACGTGCTGCTTCCGTCGCCCATGTCCATGCCGGCGTGTGCGTCTGTTTCGTCGTGCCTTGGGTATAGTGGGTAGGCGTCCATCTTGGTGGATGTGTGCGCTGCGAGAGACTCGGTTGATGTGTGCGGGTGTTCGGGTGGGTATTGCTGCGACAGGAGAGGGTGTGGGTTGAGTCGCGTGTGTCGTCGAAATGCGTGTTGCACAGAACAGCTGTCGCTCTTTCCCACGTCACTCTTGTGGCACGGCTTGAGCTTGCTCAGTTGAGGCTTGATGCTCAGATGCTTTTCTGGGGTGCCATTCAGCTGCGGTGTCTGTGGATCTTATCGAGATCTCGGTTGTGTCCAGTGTCGATGCTGCAGCGGGTTGCGTCTCTCCCAGGAGAAGACGGCGCCAAGTTGTGTGTTGTTCTAGGATGAAACGGTTCTGGAGCAAAAACATCGTGGAAAAGCTGGGGACGCCACGAGCAAAGTACGTTTCGGCAATGCGAGCGCCCGGCGCCCGGTTGCTCTCCCGTGCGGTTCTGTTTGACGGGGTTGTGACAAAACTTGCTCATCAACCCCGGCGTGGGATGGCGGGTCAGCCCTGCGTCCCGCATCCTCGGGTGAGCTAGAAGTGAGCTCGAAATTCCAAATCCTGGAGACAATCCCATTGCCGCCCGGACTCGCTCCGATACAAGGGGCTCGAATCGATACCGCCATACTCATTGCGATTGGAACACAGCTTCGGTGACGGTCTTGCTTGCGCCCCGCAACTTCTCGAGTTTTGCGGCTTTGTCGAAGGTAAGTTGATGATGAAAGGGCCAGAACCCTCATGCAATTCCAGCCCGTCAAAGCACAGGCCCTTGTATTGTACCTGTACAGGGTACCTTGATGGCCTGCCGACCGCTAACACTGGAGTAGCATGACCCACAACACGGATACCAGCTGGAATCACTGATCAGTTTCCATTGTGTAATCCAAGGTACCGGGTACTATCGTCCACTCTGGAGCAGCGTTGGAGAGGGCCCTCAGGTTCCAGGCTGTTGATGCACCTTCGAGTGTCCGGCAATCCTCAGTATTCGCGCACAACACTGCAGCCTCTGGCGCGCTATCTCTGCTGTGTGAACCAAGACGGCACATGCTCGGTTCCTTTCCATAGACAGGCAGGCTGCCTGCAGACTTGCGGCCCCGGAATCGAGCACCGAGCGATCTTCTCTGCAACACCACGTCGTCGTGCAGGCAATTGTTTTAATTTGCGGCGGCGAGATCCGCATGTAACTGCAGGATAGGTTTGTCAAACCCACACCCGCAAATCCGCCTCCGTTGGCCCGGACCCAGCTGAGCCTATTTTGACGTCGAGTCCCGATCCATCTCGCATCTGGCGCTGCCATCGGCGCCTCTGTCTCGGCTGGCCACCTGCGTTCACCTGTCAGCATCCGTAGCAGGCAATCAAAAGAGTCACTCCAAGCGGCTATCGTCATCAACTGGCGCTTGTCCTCTAGGCTAGACACCAGTTCGTGGTGGAGAGGAGAACGATGCGCCCCGACGAGGCGTGAAGAAAAACCTGCCCCGGGCAAGCTCACCAGAGACAGTTTCGGCACAGCCATCACTGTGGGCTTCATCCAGGTCCCATGCATTTGGGAGAAGAGAGCCCGGACAAGGCCCAGACAGCCGCTCGACTCCAGGCTCTGCCAGCGCTCAGATGCCGACCAGGCCTTCGGGCGATTGCCTCACCTGACGAGAGTCAACAAAGGTTTCAAGAAGGAAACATCACACAGCATTGGAATTAATACCTATGTCATGGTTCCGTTATGCGACCACCTCTTCGACAACTTGTCTAGTGCCAATTGTGGCACGAACACGCAGGATGAATCCTGCGCCGACTCAACAATAGCTCTAGGACGCAGCCGCGAGAGGACGGGACCCCCACCGTGAGTACCTAGTTAACTGAAGCATGCAGTGGGCACTCGACTGCGTAACGCTAATTTCAACGATGAAGTCCTAAATAGTTCCTCGACAAGGCTGCTCATCCATTCATCAACAATGACATTCCCCCTGACCAGGGGTCCGAGTCCGCCGAGATGTTTCGGCCAATGGTGTCAGTGGAGTGACCTACACAGTTACCTCCCCGCCGATCACTTCATTCACATGGCCCCAGGGTGTGTCGCTAGCGAGGGCAACTCCCACGCTTGCTTCCCTGGTCTCACAGTCCGAATGATGCAGAGGAAACGAAGCGGACAAGTCCGTCACCCGTCGATGACCCGGTTGACAATGAGGGAAAATGAAACCGAAGACGCGACGGACATCGCTTCTTCCCGCCGTCACGTCATTTCGGTGGTGCGAGTCTGAACCAATTTCTTTTTGGGGAGAGAGAGAGCAGACAGGAAAATGGGAATCCTGAAGGGGGGTTTATACTTCCGAGAACCGGCCCATCGATGATGCGGGTTGTGTTTCTGAGGAAGGACCGTGAGAGTTGCACTTCCCACTTCTTCTGCGCGATGAAGATTGTTCATCCTTGCCGGTAAGACGTTGCTCCTTCCTGTACGAAGTACTTCGTACGGATAGGTATGCTCAAAGCCCAGATGGGCAGGCACGCGCGCATGCACTCGTGCATGGGCTCATCGTCGGGAGCCCAGACCACTGGCATCTCACATCTCGCCTGCAAATTTTGGCACGATGTGGGCTCATAGAGCGCGGGCAGCAGCAGCCCCCTTCCCTGATCCGGACGGGCTGAACTGCAAGTCGCTCGTCTTGTTCAGGACGCCCATGCCATATCGGCCGCGGGCGAAAATCGTCGGGAGGCGTTTATGGATTCTGCGCCCGCTTCTTTGGCGGGCTCGGCCCCGTACGGCAGGCTGTTCGGGCGCGCCGCTCAGTCGGTTCCTTCGAGACTCCCAGGAGCCAGGGAGCTAGCTATCCCCATTGTATTATTTGCCCCCCCTCAACCACAGTAACTAACTAGCTATATTAGTCCGCTAACGTTATGTAACTTGTGTCGAGAGAAACGGGCCAACCCAAGCCCCACGAACTGAAAGTAATTATCGGTCAAGCAACCCAGCCTCTTCAGCCGGACAGAATCCTTACCTTCTCCCTCAGGCTGGAAGTCGAATCTCGTTGCTGATGAGCGGCTGAACACACAGCCTGGTCCACGCGAAAAGCAGTGACAACAAAGGGTGTGTGAGATACTCGACAGCTGCCCTACCTACCTCTTCTCAGGATCAAGCCATACTGTGGTATCCAACGTGCAGTGTGCGCCCCCCTCTCCATTCCCGTAAGAACGGGCGCGTCCCATGCCATGGCAGCCCATCCTCCCACGCTTCCACGTGGCCGGCATCTCCTGCTCAAGGCCCGTGTAACACTATTGTTGCTGTTGCAGCACACCGGCTGAGGCTTCTAAAAACATGGCGGAGGGGGTACAGCACAAAGAATATTCCAATCCGATATCGACAGAGTCTCTCCCTGCATGCCTGGCTGATTGATGATTGCTTCCTGTGCATTAGCCCAACCCTGGATTAGGTGGCTGTCTGCTAGTGACTACCTTAGTACGCTGTGGATCCGTATTTGTACTGTGGGGGGTCCATCGAGAAAGCCTTCCATGTGTCCAGACTCGGACAGGACGGGACCTACTCGGGCTTCATACCTTAGCAAAAAAATATCACTGGCGTCACCGGATTTGTCGAGGGCCTGGGTCTCGACTCTGTATGTACATTACAATGCCTGTTAGATAATTGCCTAATACGAAGTGGAATCGACGCGTCGTTGACCACAACCGCAGAAAGACATATCGTGTATAGTTACAGAATGCAGAGTTCCGAGAGAGACGAGATATGCACATGTACAATACAATACAATGCAAGCTGCCGAAGCACAAGCCTCACATCCCAGTTAGGTAGGATACACTTATCCCATTCGGCCAGTGGATGGACGGATTCGTCAACATCAGAGCAAAACGGCAGTGCGAAGATCCTGATAATGAGACCCTGCCGTTCCTCTGCAGTAAACCAAGACCATGATTCGGCCACTAGCAGCGAACAATGTGTGGCTGCGGTGGTGGCGTTGTCAAGCACGCACTTGATCGAGGGCGCAGGGAAAGAAAGAGCAGGCATCATATCTTGTTGAATAGTAGGTATCGCCGCCATGGTTCAGCGGATGATGCAGCCGCCCGATGCAAATGCCATTCCTTCAACAACCAACGTATAGTTGCTATCCTGGATTCTCCCATCTCCCTGGCAGACTTCAGCATGCTGCCCATCAGGCAATAGATCCAACACCACTCATATCCAGTCCCCAAACGCGTAGAACAATATGTGATTGAGCCCCGGAGGCGGCAAAGAGACGCAGACCCGGAACCCCCCTCCCCTTCCGGACCAAAACCGAACCAAAACTAAAAAGGGCCAAGTGGTATCAAGCGAAACTGGAGAACCAGAAAACCCAAACAGACCGAAACAGAGAGTAAAATCCAAGCCCTAGATGCCATCCGCCTTTTGTGTGGCCTGCATTCCATCTCCCCCACAATTTCACTAAACGTCGATGCCGTGGCAAGGTCACCGAGCGCTGAAGCTGTCCACGTCTCCCAGACGCCCTCATGTAAACAGATAATATAATAAATCGCCAAAATGCTCCAAGCCAGGGGATATATGTGTGGTTCGGTGTCGGGTTTCCCACCCGCCGTATTCTGCTTGTCCGCCTCTCCGTGATCGATTTCGGTTCGGTTGACGACCGTTGATCTGTCTACGGCTCCTCCTTCATTCTGGGACTGATTTCCCTGTCGCTATTTTTAGGTGCAACACGATCGTTCGAGGACCTGTCGTTGTTGACACCTGCCGCACCCTCAGGAGGTGATGCCCCGCCGCATCCCTTGACGAGTCTGTGACGCTAGAGGGACAAAATCAGCACACAGCGGAAAGTTGTACACGACGGCGTTCTTAACGTACCTTGAGCGCGTCCTTCCTCGAAAACCTCTTGTCGCAGTCACCGCAGCCGAAGGGCTTGACAGCAAGGTGTATCCGTTGATGCCGCTTCAGGTCGTGATTCCTGTTGAAGGCTTGCGGGCACGTGTTGCATTTGAACGGGCGCTCCGACTGGGACGGCGGGCCGCCGGGATGAACGTAAACGTGGTGCGGATGGTGGGGAGGCATGCCTGGATGATGGTTGTAGCTGGAGAGCCCCGACATGCTGCCCACCATGGCCAAGGCGCCACCCGGATGGTGCATGTTGCTCAACACCGGGCCGGGAATCGCGTTATAAGAGGCGTAGGATGTCATGGCTGTGTTTGGATACCCGCGGCCGCTCGGGTATTGTAACGGCGGGGCCATGGCGGGTATCGAGGCGGGTCCCCGCGGAATTGAGGGGGACGAGGTTGCGGGCGAGTGGTTTGTTGGTGATGGCTGCGTCACGGTCGGGGCATACGACGTGAATTGGGGTTGTGGCGGCGCCGAACTGTGCGGGTAGTAGTTGGTCGCTGTGGGCTGCGGGCGGTAAGAGCCCCCCTCTTGGCCCGCGGCGGACCCTCCCACGGGCGTGTTGTGTCCTGGCCCTGCCTGGCGCGGTGTATTTGCGGCTGGGTTGCGGAGCATGGACTGGGCGAGCCCCGACTGCTGGTTTCCCGGACCGTTGACCGGCGACCCTAGGTTTCCCCCTCCGCCCGCACCGGCTCCGCCAACTCCTACCGGACTTTGGAAACTTTGCTGATCCTGGTACGAATGCGACGCTGGTATCGTTTCTCCGTTGGGGGCCGATGACGAAGCTCGGCCGGGGAAATGCTGGTGGGAAGGAGACTGGGCGGACCCGTACGCCGGCGGCGCTCGATTGTACGATGGCGGAGCAAGTGGGCCTGGTCCGGGGGCTCCCGAGGTGGAATTCGAGTACGTGTATGCTGAAGGCTGCGACAACCCAGGCGTCGGCCACGAGCCGGTCATGTGGCTTGCAAAGTACAGTGAATGACCGCCTGCCTGGGACGTGTGCGGGTAGCCACTGTGAGGGCCGCCGGACGGGGGGAAGCCGTCGGACACTGATCCTGGGTGGGGAGTCAGAACACTGGTGCTTGGAGGGCCTGTACTCCTTGCGGCGTTGGTGTTTGAGAATGAAGGGGGAGGGACGGTGGAGGATTCAGTCAGAGAAGGCAGCCGTGGTGGGTTGGCTCCTATCAAGGGTGAAGCCGGCCGGGCCCCCGGATGAATGTCTTTGGGAATGGTGGACATGGCTGTAGGAGCATGGCTAGGGTATCGCGTACTTTGTGTGTCTGGAAACGGCAGCGGTCTCTGGGACGCCACGGTCGAGGCTCCCATCGTCCTTCTTCTGACCGGCGAGACACCCTTGGGCGGCGGGGTGAAGGACCGAGGGTAGAGGTGGGCGAGAGTAGGTACTTGGCGTCGGCGGTTACGAGTCGTCACCGAGGGTTCTCACAAGACTTGCTGGCCACGGCCGGGTGTGGTGGTGGTGGAGAGGTGGAGGCTCCAGACTGGAAACGCCAACTTGGGAGAGGGAGGAAGTCGTTGATCATGGGCAGCCTTCACCCGCTTCTTGGAGTTTCACGGCTTGGAGAGAGGTCGGCGTCGAGTGTCGTCAGTATTCGTAGCTGGCGGTTGGATTCGAGGCTTGAGAAGGCTGAAGCCACAACGACGGATGAGCCGCCATTTAACGTCAAGGGGGGCGCAGCTTTAAATGCTGTCTGGCCCGGCGCTCCCAGCGTCCAGGTGTTTGGGTTCGGTCGCGCACAAGGTGTGGAGTGTCGATCACTGGCCTGAAAGATGGTGGACCCGATTATTGGATGTTGAAGTTGTTCGGGATCGGGACCCTGTGGGCTGTCGGCACAGGCTGTACACGGTACTGCGAGGGGTGCCGAAGGGGGTGTGTGGCGGGCAAAGGAAGAAGCCGATGTGGCTGTCGTTGGTCGTCTTGTCTTTTTTGTTTCTGGCAAGACAGGCAAGCCCGTGGGCGGGCTGGGCGCCGGTACTTGGGAAGTGGAAGTTTGGGGATGCGCCCTCGTGCCTCGTGCCCTTGGGCCGGTACTAGTATGCCTTTGTACTCAACAACCTGGAAGGGGGGTGGGTTTGCCGGGAGCTGCCCTCTGATTCACTGAGCAAATCCGCAATGAGAGCCCCGCGACCTTAGCGCGGGAGGGCTGAAAGTCAAGGTGGGAGGCTGCGAGCGAGCCACCCGCTGCTTTCCTTTTTGCACTCGACTTGGAAATTGGGGTCTCAGGACGGGAGCCGCCTCTGGTCCACGGGTGCGTGCTGGCTGCATTGACAGCCGGCAGGCGCGCAGGGGAATGCTGCAATGTCGCGCGCGTGGCACGAATTTTCCAGGTTGGGGCTGATCTTGGATTTTGTCGGCAGGCGCTCCCGCTCATCGACATGGCCCGATGAGGTGGTCCCGGGCAAGAGCTCAGCACTCAGCACTCATCACAAGAGCAGGAGCGACCAGCTGGGGACCAGCAGCCTTTCAGGTCAGGGTGGGCGCCTGAGCTCCAAACCACTCAGCCTGAGACTCGTTGAGGACTGCCCGGGCAAGAGCGAAGAAGCTTTGGTGGTGCTCGCGGCTGCCGTGCATAATTTGCTGCTGGTGGGAGACCGCACCTTCTTTCTCGTAGTCTTTTCTCGTGAACAAACTCTTCTCATATCCCAACAACACCGCGGTCTGCACGAGCTACCAATGCGAGGCTCCCCCAGTGTGTGAGAGTGGCTTGGGGGACCCAGAATCGGGACCAGGGGATATCGCAGATGCCGGGGGTTCCTTTCTGCGGGCGGGAAAGAGAGCCGGGGAAGGGGAAGGGGTGTATCTAGGATCGCACTAGAGCGAAAGTGAGAAGAGCCCGGGATGCCCAGCCCAGCAAAGGCGTCTGGATCCGGCATAGCCTGCGTTTCTGTGATGGGCGATGGACCTCCCCTGCCGGGACGATGCCAAGCGCACAAAGGCTGCCCTTGATGGGTGCTGGTTTGCCGTTTGCTAAAATAACGTATGGTTTTTCCTCGGGAGCTGGTCAAGCATATCTTTGGGTGACAAGGTACAATACGTTATCGACGCGGGCCGAGAGAGGGAGCCGTGTGCGTCGGGCGAGAGACCAGCAGGAGAAGAGGCAGAGGTGCCGGCCGCAGGCTTCTACCGATAACTACCCAAGGCTTGTCCGGCCCGGGCTATTGATGAGTGATGGACACGCCGGTCTTGGGTTTTCTCGACAGAACGTTAATCGGTGATCTCAAAACGTGGCATGGAGCGTGGGACGCGGCCCCCCGAGGTGCATGTCGAGAGCAGAGTTCCGGTATTCATCTGGGCATAGCGGCCATTGTCTTTCATGTTGTTTGGCGCACCATTTGAAAAGCATGATGCGCAGCAGGGATCAAGCTCCACACCGGTCCAAAACTCAATTCTCAAGCCTCCCCCCGTTGTGTCGATGCCGGCACCCTGGACTCCTGGAGACGTCCACGGCATCCGCCGCGGAGTCAGGGCAGTCGACTAGCCACAAGACATTTGTGACGATCTGTCGTTCTGCGCAGTTTGGGATCAAACCCAATTTCGTTGAGGTTTGTTTACCAGGGAGTTAGGTCCTCCATCCCATCCCCATGAGGAAATCCTCGGCAGCTCCACTTCCCGCTTGTTGGCAACTCTCACCACTTCTCCTACTGTATGAGGTGCCAGTGCTGGTCTTCGGGTCGGATTCTTGTCCCAAGGTGATCGTCGCGGAGACACTGGACCGGAAGGGATCCTGCTTGGCCGGATATCAATACGGTAGCATTTTCTGTACGCGACTGGAGTCGTCTAACCGTATTAGCTCGGGCCCGGGAAAGAGAGGGTCCCGTCCCGTGGCCGTGCATCGACAAAGACTCCCTTCCCGTCCCGTGGGCATTCGCCAGACGCATGGACAGACGTCCAATCCATGCGCCTCCCATCCCCTGACCACAGCATTGAATTTCTGCTTCACCAAACATAGGTAGCCCTGCTCATACTTCACAGAGTACATGCAGCAACGCACGATCGGCAATGTGCGCCAATGCATCTTGACGAAGCAGCTGTCTCTCCTCCCACATGACCGCTGTTTGGGGCCATTTCCTGCCTGCGGTTTCTGTACGGATACTTCCTGGGTGGATTCCAGCACCTCGAGCCCCCGCAGAGATGCATGGGACGGCTTCAGCTGAGGTTGGCCAAGCCCTCCCCGTGCTGGGAATGATTGCAGGGATTTGACTGCTACCCCCAGTGTATGAGTAAATCCCACTTTGTTAGCTCTCGTCGGCTGCGCACTGTGCGCCTTGACGCACTTCAATACCTACCTTTGTCGTCAACATCGAACCAGAAGATTAAAACTCCCCAGTTCTCCTCTGATTTTTCCTCACCTGAGTTGTTGGTGGTGTTCTATGTATATTCGGGCGGGGTTCGATGCCTCGTTGACGCTGCATACGGAACACCTTGGCCATAACCACACGTTTTGGCAGACTTCTAACCCATTTCTCTTCCACACAGTAGCATGCGACCAGATTGCCCCCAGCAGTCCGTCGAACGACTTTCTCCATCCGGCAATTTTTGACGAGGGATAGATCAAAGAGCCAACCACGTCTGCCTGTTTCTCGTAGAAAAGCGCACGGTGCACAGTGAAATCTGATTCCGACCAACGAACCTGGCAGCCTGGTTTCCGGCCTCGACAACTTTTGAAGTTTGCTTGTGTGACGGAACCCGTTACACCACACCAGCTGCTGAGCTTCCAGTCGTCACACCACATGGGCGTCCTCGCGGGTTGCTCTGTGTGACCATCATGCGTCGCTGCAGAGAGGACAGCATATTCTTGATTAGGGAATAACTAATTAGATATGTCTTAGGTTGTCTGTTGCTGCCGCGCTTCATCTGGACAAGTCAGCATGAGGTAATTCGTGCTTACGGTGGGTCCTACTCGTTGATGAAGCTGCGTGGCGCCAAACAAGGTTATTAACGTTAACGGTAATCATGGACGCTAATGAGATCCGTTGCAAGATCTTGGATGGTGGCGTCCATGGTGTGCTCGGATGCGCCAGGAGGAACAATCTCGCCGCTGACGATCAAGGGACTCGGAGTCAAAAATAGTCACACACTGATACCTTTGTCCAAACTCAGTAAGGATTGATGCTTTCGCCGTCGGAACAGAGCTCTCCTGGACAGCGGCCTACGGCGAAGATTGGCATAGGATGGAGAGAGACCTCGCAGAGAGCCCTCAATGGCTGCTGTCATCTCGAATCCGTCGCTGTGCTTGGCTAGGTCAGCACAGTATGAAGATAAAAATTATACTATATGCTTGGATTGATTCTGGTCCCTCGAGAAAATGTATGCGGTTTCACAAACTCGCGGAGGTACTACATAGTAGAAGGGCACGACAGGCTGATAAGAGAAACCAAAATATCGCACCCAAAAATGGTCAAACTGCTCCAATATTTTCCTGCAGGTGTTCGGGAATTGGAGGTAGTGTTCCTCGGCCAGGCAGGCAAGGACTGGGGCAGCCCCGGAATAGAACTTGTGGGGAAGGTGGCTTCTTTTTCCGTGGTCCGTGACGAGAACCAGGGGCACGGCGCGCAATCATCTGGTGTGCTGGTAGCTATCACACAGTATTCGTACCCAGGGGATTTCATTACGAAATCACAACCTGGAACCCTCCCACGTCTCGGTCTCCAACAAGTCGACTTGTCGAGGGGCGGTGAAAAACAACAATGGTCCAGAAAGATAGAGAGCGGCATCACAAACGTGAGGTCACCGCACGTGATGGCGTGCACGCGGCATTGTTGTGTGCAATACATGTCTGAAGAGGTGCGGATAAGGTATGGCGTCGCTACCAGACGGGCGGGATTGAAGCCATTCCCGGCGCGCCGGCAGAGCAGAAAAAAAGCCACTGCCCACCCTGATGTCGACACCTGCCAAAACCGGACAGCTCTCCACACCTAGATTTGACACTTTAGGCTGCAGCCAAAACTCACCTTATTTTTCCTGGGACCTGCATTTCCACAGGCCGATCTGCGATCTGCTCAGCACCGGTCCGGGAGCGACCCGGCGAGCAAAAAATAAACCGGCCGCATCTCCGAGCGGCCCGGCCGCCTCCCCGCTCAGGTAGCTCTCCGAGTCAACCTGTGAACCTTAGCCGCGTAGCTTCAATCACCGCCATAACGACCGCCTCCGCCTCATTACCAGACCTCGACCGACGGCCCGACCTCAACAAGCTGGACCAAGACCCCAGCAGCTGAACATGACCGAGTTAAGTTACACAGCGAAACGGGTGCGATTACTACCAAGCTTATCGGCCCCAGCCATGTTGTCGGTTGGTTGCTCCATGAGACGTACCTATCGTACAAGCACAGTACTGTGGGCCCCATTCCATGACAAAGCTGAAGACCTTCTCCCGCGGCTGAAGTCGGCAATTTTACACTCATTCCGTTTAGTTACAGACGAGTGCTACACCACCGCGGGAGAGAAATACTGATCGTCAGCTGACTGGTCAAAGAAGAAAGGCATCCCAGCGGGTCGCCGTCCTGGGTTTTGTCACGAATTGGTGCGAAGCTGACCCCTGAGGTAAACAAATGAACACCACAACAGACGACAAGTGACACATTACTTCTATGTGACTGGTTCATCGCTTAGAATCTGAGTGCTTCCCACATACTGTTGGTAGACTGAGCATCCTGAATGTTCAAGATGGAGCCCATGTTCATTCTCATCAGAGAACTCCTCTGACCAGTCTGACCCACCAACTCCGATTCCACTGCCGTGCGCAAGCTACCAGTCATTCCTGTCACGCAATGGCACCCATTCCGCAACTCAGAGAAAGAACACACAAGAGCAACAACACACGAGACACAGCTTCATATTTGCACAGTTTCCGTCATCCTTGCACATCCCTATATAAACTCGTATACGGACCGAGTAATGTTCAGCGTGTTCTGCCCCCAGGCAAGCAAACACCCAGACCTCTCCGGCCACACATGGACAAAGTAAATAAGATGAGTTAAAGCCAACAGAACGTGCATTCCCCTTTGGGAATGAGCAAAAGTGTAAAAACCGTGCTAGTATCAGCCACAGCACGGGCATATTAGAAAGACCAAATCCTTCAACTAGGAATCTGGCTGCTCAACACGAAAAAAATGAGAAACGGAGGGGGGTATCATTCTACTCTGGTACAGGTCTCCAGTCTTGGACAGGCTGGCTGGCTGTAAAGGGAAAATAGAAACAGAAGTGAAAAAGCAGAACAAGGCAAAGGAAACAATTAACTTCGGTCGAACATGAACATGAACAAGAACAACAACATGCCCGGGACAGAGACATCTCTCAAGAGCCGCTCCCACTTCCACTTCCACTTCCACTTCCGCTTCTGCTGCCGCCGACCGCATGTTTGTCTGCCCATGTCATACCCGCCTTCATTTGCTCCAACTTTGACGGCAAGGAAAAATGAATAAAGGAAAGGCTGGGTTCAGTGATTCAATAAATATGTGTTTCATCCTCTTGTCTCCGCGTATCAATCCTCGAAAAACCCGGCGTCATCAAAGTCCTCTGTCTGGGCATCCTCATCATACGCGCTCGGGCGCATCATGGGAGGCGTGACAGGCGCCGCGAGCGGACGTCGCGGGGGCGTCTCCTGTCCCGCTACGGCCTTCCCCTTGTGAGTATCCGAGGCCGAGGCCGAGCCAGACAGCGGCGGCTTGGGCCTGTTGGCGAGATCCTGCGCCGTAAACCGACGACCGGTGCTGGAGAATGCAGTGGGTTGCTTGGCCTGGGTCGTGGGAGCCTGGCGAGTGGTCGGGGGCGTCAGAAGTCCGCCGAGGAGGCTGTTGTTGGCAGGGTTGTTGTTGGTCCGCGAAGGCGTGTTCGAGTTCCGTCCATTGGCCGGAGCAGGGGACGACACGGCGCTGTCAAGGCCTCGCGTCTTCCTCCAGTTGCCCCATGCTGCCGCCAACGGGCCGACTGCTTGAGCAACACGAGGGGTTGCCGCGTCGCGGATTGTGGCCGCGATGTTGTTGGGCAGGCTGATGGCCGAGCCGCCATTCATCGCCCTCTCGCGTTCTTGCTCCTCCATCTGCAAGTTCGCCTTGAGACGGATGGCTGCGTCCTTGACAGCGTGCTTGTCATAATCCTCCCGTCCAAGGGCGCCAATAATGTCTTGGAGATCCGAATGTCTGACAGCCAGAAGCTCGCGCAGCCAGATGATTTCATCGTTGCGCTTGGAGATCTTGATTTCGGCGTCCGGGTCCGTCTCGGAGAGCTTGACTTCCAGCTCCTCGATCCTCTGCTCCCGCTCCTGCAGTTGCTCCTGCAGCACCATGATGGACTCGCGCAGGGCTTGCGGCGAGATCTTCTCAGGCACATCGACCTGGCGGGCAGCGGTAGGTTTCGGCTGTGTGACTGTGGCCTCAAAGCCGGCAACGGACTTGGCGGCTTGGGCCGCCGCTCTGGCAGCCTCCTTGGCAATGTCCAACTTCTCCTCGAGGTGGGCCACCTTGTCTTGCAGATGCTCCGACTTGGACGCCGAGATGCTCAAGCGCTCCAGGAGATTCTGCTCGGCCCTCTGTGCGTCCTCGGTCGTGTTGCTGAGTTGCCGTTCGTAGCGCGCCTGCAAGTCTTCAACCTCGTTCTGGTGCTTCCGCATGACCTCGTCGAGCTCCGCCTGCTTCGAGTTCTGCGCTTCCTCCAGCAGCATGTCGTGGCGGGCCTTGGCCGTGTCCGCGTCCAATTTGACTTGGTCAAGCTGGGCCCTGACCCTCGCCATCTGGTTCTCGAGCTCCTCACGGACAACATTGACCTGGTGGTTCGCGTTGTCCACCTCGGCCTGCATTGCGTCCCGCGTGCGTTGAACCTCACGGGCGCCTGATTCCCTGGCTTCTTGGAACTCGGCCTGGTAGCGGAGCGCGCTCTGGTGTAGCTTGTGATTCTCGGAGCGCATCTCGGCGACGATGCCCTCGAGTCTCTTACACTCGGCGACGGCCCTCATCCCCTGGCGCTCGCCCATCTCCAGCCGCTCGAGCTCGGTTTCGATGCGCTCGCGCGTCCTCGCTTCGGCTTGCAATCTGGCGTCGAGGACCTCTTGGCGAGCAAGCAGAGCCTGCTCCTTCTTCGTACGGCGAGCGCCCTCCTCGGTGATTTCCTTTGCAGCCCGCGCCATATCTTCTTGCATGGAAATGAACCTGGAACGCCATGTGTCGCGCACACGTTCATTTTCCTGCAGCTGGACGCCCAGAGTGTCGATGAGCTTATGCAGAGCCTTGTTCTCATCAAGCGCCTGAGTGAGGTCCTTGTCGCGCTGATGAACAATGGCGACGATACGATCTGTCTCAGAGCGCCAGTGGAGAGCTTCCTTGCGCGCCTCCCGAGCCTCAGCGTCGAGCGAGTTGATGCGGTTCTGCGTCTCGCTCTGGGATTGATGGGAGTTGGCTTGGCTGGCCTCGAGGAGGGTGAGGCGCATGGCACTCTTGCTCTGCAGGGTTTCGACCGACTTGATCTTCTGGTCCTTCTCCTTGACGAGCTCTCTAAGCCGCGTCTCCTCTTCGGACGATGTCCGAAGCAGGCGTTGGACCTCAGAAAGCCGATCTTCGGCAGCTCTCCTTCCTTCAAGCTCTCCTTCGGCTTGACGCTCCGCATGCTGCACGCGATCCTCAAGGTCGGCAACGCGCTGGTTTAGAGCGCTCTTGTTCATCATCTCCACCTCGACCCTAGTAGTAGCGGATTGGAGTTCGCGATCAAGTTCCGCCGCCCGGTTTTCGGCAGCACGCCTAGCCGACACTTCGGCCTCCATTTTCGTATCTTCAGCGCGGAGCCGTTGCTCGAGCTCGGCAACCCGGACTCGAAGATCGTTCACCAGCTCGTCATTGTGCTCAGCCGGCTGCGCAGGGGGGATACGCCGCTCCACGATATCCTCCACGATGCTCTTAAAATCCTCGCTACGGATTGCAGGCTGGAGCGACTGTACGAATTGCTCCTTCATATCCTCTAGCGCCTTCATCACCAGAGAGTGGTCAGCCTGAGCGACAGTAGGAGGCGGAGACGTCTCTTTTAGCTGGTTCCGCCCTTGTGCGGCCAAGGCATCCAGGACAGCGGCACGGATCTGTTCCATGCGGCGGTCGCGGCGCGGACTCATAGAGCGCAGGGCGTGAGGCACCTCGTCATCCTCGTCATCCGCGTCGCTTTCGCGAACGTCGCCAGATACACTGCGCCTTTCCCGCCGGTTGGATGGGGTTCCCCGAGAGAGCCCTAGCAGAGCGTGGTTGATGCTGTCCAGGGTCCTCTCAAGAGGGTTGAGACGGGCGGCAAGCAAGCCGCCAACAAGTTGGTTGACACGCCCGTCGAAAAAGGCAACCCGTGACTCCAGTTTCGTTTGCTCATCTTCGCTGAAGACACCGGCCCAGTCGCTGGTGGGTACACTCTCGCTGGCATTCAGGCGGTGGATGCCGCCCTCAAGAGACTGGCCGCTGCGAGAGGGGTCGATGAAGGGGTCCTCAGCGTCCATCGACGTTGCGCGAGGGTAATCAGCTTGGCTGGGACTCGGAGCATCACTGCGCAAGTAGCTTGGCGGGGGCAGGTGTGAAGGCGACGAGTCTGCAACAGCAGCGAGGGGCGAGCGGTCATTCGGGCTGTCTTCATGCCACTGCAGCTGATCGTTGTAGGTTCTGTTGACACCCATATCTGGATTTTCTTCCAGACAGCGCATGACATCGTCAATGTCAGCCATCGTTGGCTCGACAGGCAGATCTCCTTCGGCTTGTTTGCCATCAGAGACAGGGGACATTTCTTCGGGAGTAAGAGGCGAGACTGCTTGTTCCGGGTTCGGGGCCTCGTCCTCTTCCGTGGGTGAAGTGGGAGGAGAAGCGAACCGGGAGGCTGCAAGACCGGTTTTTTTCGGCGGCGCCGGCTTTGGCTGGGAAGGCTGGGCAGACCGCGAGGCGACAATTCCCTCTGCAGCAGCTGGCGGCTGCGGTGAGATGAGAGTGGGCGTGGAGGCAGGGATAGACGGCGACTCCTCTACCACCGGCTTCTCGATGGACTCTACTACTTCATCCTGAGCAAACTGCGACTCCAGCTTGACCACCCCCGAGTCCCTTTCGGCCGCGATTGCGTCATTGGCAGCGGTCAAGTCATCAGCGGGCTCGTCGGCCGTCTGGTCGGCAGCAACATCAGCGGGTAGCTCAGGGGAACTCGCCCATACAGTTGCCCCGGGAACAAATGCCTTGGCAGATGCGGACAGCGACTTCTTGTGGGAAGGCTCGAACGAGTCGTCGCCGAACGGTCGGGCGTCGTTGAAGGAGGACATATCAAGAGTGTTCTTGAATTCGAACGGTGCCCAATTCATTGTGGCATGATCCGCCGAAGGCTCAGCCGGGCTGGCAGTGGCCTTCGTATCGGTTGTTTCTGACACCATGGTTGACGACATGGTCATGTCAGCAGCTCCCAGGTTTGACTCGTCAAACGACTTCTCCTCCACTAGCACAGCGTCGTCATGGCCAGGCTTTTCCATCTGCGACTCGGGCACTGGCGTGTCATCCTTTGTCGGTTCAGCGAACAGAGGTGCGGCACCAACATCATCCACAGTAGCCCGCGCCCTCTTGACACGCGATTCGTCCACAGGACCGCGTCTATCCGCACCGTCCTGCGGCTCTGACGTGGGGCGCTCAACACTCTGAGGCGGGAGGATTGGAATCGCCTTTGATTTCTTGACGGGGTTTGTGATTTCAGCTCCGCTGAGGTCGATGTTGCCGAAGATGGAGCTGGCCCGGTTGCTACCGCTCTCAGCGCCCGACATGATAGGACTTGTGACGGAGGTGGGCATCGACTTTGGAGTGAAAGTAGGAGCATCCGGGCGAAACTTGGGGCCGGACGCCGAGAAACTGAGCTCGCTCTGGCCGGGGGAGAAAACAGGAGCATTGACATTGATCTTGGACGAGATGGGCGTTGGTAAACCGGGCCGTCCCGAGTCCACCGGGTTGGAACCTATGTTGAACACCATAGGCTGGAGAGCATTGCTCGGGAAAGTAAAAGCACCCGGATTGAATGTGCTTGTCGGGTTGAAGGTGCTCGTCGGGTTGAACTTGAACTCGGGAGCCGCTACGTTCAACTTGGAGAAAGAGGATACACTGCCATGGCTGGGGCGAGCTTTATGAGCAACGGCGGCGGGCTTGCCCGAGTCACCGCCGGCCCAAGGGTTGCTGGCGTTAGAGAAGCCACGTTGGTGCAGCAGGTTGGTGAGATCCAGGTCCTGAACAGGCGTGCCCAGATTGCTCGGATTTGTTTCGATCTCGTCGTCTTCGGCCGGCTGCGAGTTGATCTGCTGCAGCGTCGGCTGGAAAGCTCCCTGGTTGGAGGCATCGTCTTCCGTGAAGTACTTCTGAGACAGGGAGTGACCACGGCTGTGAGGCCGGGGATGATGGAGGACGAGACCATCCCCATCACCCGCAAACCGGTGGGACTGCGGCGCGAACTGAACAAGTCCATCGCCGGCAGGGCCCAAAGAGGAAGCTGGCGGCACAGTCTCGGGCCTGTCGTGGTCATTGTGCGGGCTATAATCTTGGTCGTTGTCGAGCTGTGACCGCATTTGCTCTTCCAAGTGATACTCGGCCTCGTCAATCTCCTTTTGAAGGCTGTCGCTAGCATTGTGACGTACGAAGCCGGGCCCAGGGCTCTTTGGTGTGGCATCCGCAGGGGCTTCTTCCTCAACCTCGCGGAGCTCCTGCAGGCGGGGCGAGGCCCTGACGGGTGGCTGAAATTGATGAGGCAGCGAGGGATATTGCAGTGACTGGTGCCGTTGGTGCCCGCCTGGCCCCGACATTCCATCTGGCGTGAAAGGCGAGGTTGGCGTCATGATCGCACTCAGGCTAGCAAGCGAAGGCGAGCCAACGCGGTGACCTTGCTGGAGAAGTAGCTGCTGAGACCAGGCATGCGGAGATGGGACCGAGATAGATGCGCGAGGATTGAACTTGCCGCCGAACTGTGCAGGGGAAGCGCCGGCGGGAATACCAGGGCTCTGGGTCGCAGATGTCGAAAACGGGTTCGGGAAGGGAAAGCCCGGCAATGGCTGGTTACTCGACGCCGAAGAGGTTGGAACCGGCGGAGAGAATGGCAGGGGAGGATACTGCACAGACGCTTGCCTGCTTGCCATAGACGCCGGCGAAATGGACGGCAAAGGGGGCTCTTCGTCTCCGAAGGAAACGCCCAACGCGCGGAGCTTCGCCTCGTTCAGTTCGTCAACGTACTTCTTCCAGGCTGCCAGAATGATTAGTATTCTGTCCGATAAGACGAAGTCGGAGGTGCATACCATTCAGGTCTGGGAGGAGAACTCCCCAATTTCTCTGCTTCCTTTCGCTCACTATATCGTCGGGGTCAGGCCAATTGGCCCTGCTTTGCGAGTTTTCTCCTGGGCTGAGTTCTGCTGCCGGCTCGTACAAGTCAAAGCCATCGACATTGTAGCCCAATTGCTCCCAGCTCCGGAGCATACCCGAGACATGGCCCTCTGTCAGCGGAAGAGGGCTTTTGCCAGGCTGACCACGCTCCTCATCCCTGGGAAGAAGCACAATGACGCTCTTGCCCTTCCATGGCACCTTTTTCTTCAAAGGCGGCATCGTCACGGCGGGGGCCCGCTTGACGGCGACTCTTGATGGGGTAAGGGGAAGGTTGGGTGCGAAATCGCGGTCAACCGGTGGTGTCCGGGCCCTCTCGATGGGCTTGGCGGCTGGCGTGGAATCAGCCGCGCTCTCGGGCGCTGCCCTCTCCTCTGAAGATGTCATTTTGGCGGCCGCACCGACGTTTGCGGGGCTCAAGTGCGACTGTCGAAGAGTTTCACTGCTCGACTGCTTTCCTAGGCCGCCCCAAGATGACTGTCTGCTCCGGTCGCTATTCCGCTTTCGCCTTGCCTTTGGCGTGCGTACGAGGTCGCCGCCCAGCCAAGCAGCGTCCTCGACAGGAAATGAGTCGCTCAATGAAGAGTTCTCACTGTCTCCGTCACTGAACCAGTGTCGCTTTTCCTGCTCGACGGTGCCACCAGCAGTATGCTGACGAATCCAGCCTTCGGTGATGCCGTGTGCGAGACGCCTTGCTCTGTTTGCGAGCACCGCTGCCGCTGCACTTATCTCTGGGACCCGTACTTCCGGTCGAAGATCCTGCGTGGGAGGCGCGGGCCGAAGGAAGGGTGTCTGGAGCTCTAGACGATGGATCGGCGCGTCCTCGGAGTCGTCGCTGCTCAAGCTGTGGCTGCTCGAGCTCTGATGGCGAAGGTGAGGCGGGTACGGCGAGCCCCACGGGTTATCGCCGTACTGTCCAGCACCGTCGTGCCCTGGCTCTGCAGGGCTCTCCGGGGGTGTCCGCAACAGGCCCAAAACGCGTTCGGGCAGTCTAGGTGCAGGAAGCGGCGGAAGCTCTGGAGACGCCTCGCCGTCAGCTGTCGAGGCACTCGAAAGCGCAGGGGACGCTGTGGGCGACTTGTGTGCCGGGGCACGAGGGGGTGTTTGCGGCGACAGCTTTGAGGGAGACGTGTTGACGGTGTCTGGTAGAAGAACTGTAGGTTAGCACGGCCATCGGTCTTCTAGTAGGCTGCTGAGAACCTGAGAACGGCTCAGCAGAATGTGGAGACGGAGCTCACCCAGGACGAGACCAGGGCAGACGAATCGGTTGTCGCCTGCACTGATTCTCTGTATCCTCGCGCTCTACGACGCGTCGCAATGTCCACTCCGTCAACGCTGGAGACAACGTTCAAGTTGTCGGTGTTGGCAGCGAAGATGCGTTGTCGTTCCTGGATGGGGACGCGACGCGCTTTCAGCAGAGCTGCAGCCGAAGTCGGGTGTGTTGGCCGAATCGAACCAAAAAAAGGGGGGAGCAACAAAAATTACAATGGTCTTATTGTACGTCTGGCTGAATCAAAGAAGAGAGAAGGTGTAAAAACGACGGTTTGCAGCTTCGAGGCACATGGAGGCGCATGCGGGTGCTGCCAGATGGGGGACTTGAGGGTGCTGGCGGTTGTCGAGACTCGAAGCCCTGCACCATGCGCAAAGAGACGCGAGGATGGCCTTGAAGGGGACTGATGACTGATGAAAGGCAGAGGATCCGTTGACTGTCGGTTGGCTGGCAATAATTTTTCTGGCAGCGGTCCCCTGGCCGCCGGTCCACATGCTTTGGGCCGGTAATTTCGCTCTCATTTGCAGATGACACGGTACATGGCGAAGACAAGACGAGATGGGAGGAAACTGCTGATGCAGGACCCCGGTCGCAATGTCGCTTTACATCAGTTTCACGGCCAAGAGTTAGCGGCCATCCAAGGGAAAATAGACAGTCAGAACTGGGGTAGCAACTGCTCAAGTTTTCTTGAGACACCGTGCTGGAGATTCTGCAAGTTTCAAGACCGTGACTCGGCATGGAGTCTCGGCGTTGGCCAACGTGGAGGAGCCACGACAGACATGCATGGATGATGGGTCCTGCCTGCCGTACGAGGTGCACAACCCAGTATGGACCGAAGCCCGAAGGAGGCGGGATCCACTTGCCAGAGGTCCCTGAAAGGTCGCCAGGCCGAACGGCTGCTCTGCGCGAGTGGCCAGAGTTGTCAAACGACAACAACCACGGGAACTGGAGTTAATAAGACGATCTCTGGAAATTCAATCCTTCTTCACCACCATGATACCATTGTCTTCATTCACGGCCCCGACCAAATGTGAGAGAGTCCGAGTCGCTGATTTAACCCAACTTTGAGTTGAATAAGTAGGAAAGCCAAAACAGCCCAGCCAAGCTTCCCAGAAACGAGGCGATAACTATGGCGTCCAAATGGACAACTTGAACTTGAACTGGTCAAACACAGCGCCTGATTGGTGGCCACTGGCCAGTCCGATATCTGTCAACTCACATGCCGTATCCGGGCCGTACCGAGGACGCACAAACAGAAAAAGAAGAGTTAAGCAACATGAACAAAGTCGAACGCTAAAATATCCCAGAACCACCAGACTCCCCGACACGCTGAACCACCGACCCGGCTCCCTTATGGATCGCAGAAAAAGTCAAACTCGTCGTTCGAGCTCACCAAGACGGGCGGCGAGAAGGTCCTGACGGTTGCCGCCGATGCAGTACTCTTACACCGTTCTGTCGAGCCGCACAATCGGTTTCTTCCATGTCAGCCTTGATCCATCCAGATCTACCGTCCACCCATAGTGGCATTCCTGAGGGGGAAGAAAACGGCAAGAAAAAAAAGACTCACCGGTCTGCTGGTCACAGTCGTTCACTCGGAATGAGCCTGTCCCGTTATTGGCCAGGTTGGCGCACACATTCTTCTGGTTGTCACAGGCTCGGTTGGCGGCCGTGTCGAAGTCTACCTAGAGAGAGGACCTCGAACAAGTAAGAGTCAGTGACGGTTCAGTCTTGATGTTGGCCCGGGCTGTCCAGCGATAACAGGAGGTGAAGGGGGAGGGGGAAGTTGGGTAAACGCACAAAGGTGTCGCCGTCGACTTCGAACGGCCGCCTGGTGTCGCCCGAGTTGGTGATAGCCGACGCACTCGCCCCGCCTAGGGCCTCGGTGAAGATTTGTAAGTTTGCGCGGCCTTGTTGGCGGGGAAGGAGCACGCCCATGGCGAAGTCGGTCTGTCCGGAGACGAGGGGGTTGACGGACGCGACGGCGAAGACCGACCAGGACGCGAGGAGATAGGACGAGGCGAGATGCATTTTGTAGCGACTCGGACTGCTTTCAAAACAGCCATAAATGTCTCTAGAGCTGATTGAGCAACACGTCACAAAGAAGACGCAAGTATATTCGCAGTGGAACTGAAGCTGCCCACCCTCGATCTGGTGTTGAGTCTCAAGACCCGAGAAATAAATACATGGCCATTGCGAGGATATGAAGATGAAGCCGCCTTACGAATATCCTCCAACTTGATCTGCAAACTGCCCTGGCTCCAGCCAATTATTCAGGGATACAATGCGCGCGCTCTTAATGCGTTAACGCTGAAACTTTCTTGAGACAGATGCGATCAATTCAGTACCGGAAAAGGGGGATCCCAGCACGTGACATCGCGATGTCTTCTGCCGCTGTCCGAGCGCCGGGAACCGTTGAACCGGGGTCGAAGTCCTGGACACTCGTCGATCTGAGATGACGTCCACCTGGAGGGTGATCTACCTGATGGATACTCCTGAAATACGTAGAGACTGAGGCCAAAAGGCGTGGGGACACCGGAGACTGTACATCACGTAGGTTGGGTCGGCTGCAGCAAGGAGATGGATATATTAAAGGACCTACTCAACAGCAGCTGTTGTGCGCCAATGCAGGAAAACAACATCAGATCGAGTTAGATACCTTGAGAAAACATAGGAAAAAAGGAAAAGCGGGAAATCGTCGTCTGGCGCCATATTGCGATGCTCCAGCTTGCCATCCTCATCAACCCCAAAATCTCCGGAAAAGCACCGCAATGCTGCCCTGTCCTCCAATGTCTGTCCTTCCTCTAGTCCGCTTGTCGGTATCAAATGCCCAAGGAAGACTAGACCCCCCTGCGCACGCCAATAATGCTGTCTCGCGAGGCTCGATGGCCCAGTGATGGCCGTTTCCCTCGCCGCCTCATCTCAACGCCACTGAAACCACGCGACAGATGCGAGAGTGGCCCGCCAAAACATCCAGGGCGCCCCCAGAGTCTCGAGAAAACGGAGCAATGCGCAACACGCCAATGCAAACCGAAATGGCTACATCGTGTGAGAGACGCGGGGAGCCCTAAAAGTTTGCCGCCGTGTTGACCTGCGTAGGCGCGTGATAACTCTCAAGGGTGCTCTGGAAGGGGGTGCGGCCGCTCGTGGAATTGACGTTCTCGGGCTTCCCTTCGACGGGGCTGCCGTAGTCCATCAGGCCGTCGTTCTCGTCCTGCTGCTTCTTGCGGCCCCAGATCCGCCAGGCGACCAGCGCCAGACCGCCCAGGATGATGGCGCCGCCGACACCGACGACCACGCCGATGACCGTGTTGCGCGTCGTCTCCGACATGCCCGACGACTGGCCGCCGCCGTCGCCCGCGAGACCCGGGGTGGACGTGGGCGTTGTCACGCTCGTGCTGGTAAAAGTCGATTGGGAGCCATCGGGTAGCTGGGTCACAATGACGACGGTGGTGGTTGTCGGAGTGGCCGGCTCTTCGCTTTCAGTAGATTGAAAAGCCGATGAGGAGGACTCAGTCGTTGACGGCGGGTCACCCGAAGAGCTGGTTTCGGTCGGCGGGCGGGACGTCGACGAAGTCTCGTCTGGGGGGGTTGATGAGCTGGTTGTGGACGTGGTCACCGGGGGTGGCGCGGAAGTCGAAGTCCGGGTAGGCACGGTGGTCGAGGCTTCGCCTGTGGGCGTCGTTGTTTCCGGTGGAGGGCCTGTGCTAGTGGCAGAGGTGGTGGCATCATCATCCGCGTCGTCATCAGTTTGTCTCTGCTGAATTGCTTTTCCATCGCGGCCCAAGCGATTCATGTGGATGAATGAGGCTTCAGCGACGGAGAGAGCCGATAACCCCAGAACCAGGAGCTTGAGCGCTCTGGTGAGCTGCATTGTGACCCGACTTGGTGGCTGCGCGGCACGGAAGTATCGACGATGGCGTCCTCTTCCAGCAAGCGACACGCGACAGGCGCCTTTCAGGACCGTCCAGCTTCAATCGGCGCCGCACTCCTTCACTGTCCGTATGACGCTGCGGTAGTCTCGAAGATATTCAGACGAAGGCGGGCGAGTTCGATCCGCAACGAAATGGAGGGTTTTGGCGTGTGACCTGTTCGTGCCGAAAATCTGGTAACTGAGGTGAAACTGCAGTGCTGGCCTGCTGCAAACTTTGCCGGAGGTTAGGCAATAACTAGAATCGAGAGAAGATAACAAATAAACCAAGAACAACAGTCAGCGAAGGGCGGGGAACGTGGCAAGGGAACGAGTGGATGAAGTGCTTAGAATCGGGATCGTGTTGAGAGAGAATGGATGGGCCGACTAGCAAAACTTGCCCTTGAATGTTTGCAGAATGCAGAATGCGTGGACGGTTGACGGGATGGGGAAAGGCGCAGCGGCCTGACAGGGTCTAAGGGGGTGGGGGCAGGGGAAGGGTAGGGGACCAATTCGGCGTCAACTGTCAACGGTCAGGTGCTCGTAGCCCGGCTCGGTCTTAGGCGACCCAAAATGCCGACGTACGAATACCTGCTCGATATGTATCGCGATTCGCGACTGCGGTGCCCGGTGGATGTTCGGCATCAGACGAAAGAGATCAGCAACTGTTGCGCGGCGATGTAACAACAGCCGCACCTCGTCGGTGCTGTTGAGCACTTAGGCCGTTTAAGGCCGCTTACAGTACCTGAAGGGGCCTCTTGGCAGGATCGTCTTGATCAAAGCAGAGGTCGGGAGTTGTTGGCCAAACCGGTTTCCAAATTCCGTTTTACACATGCCAAGGTGGAACGTTGCGTGTACTCCACTTCCGACCATCCGTTCTGCTGCTCCTGCCACGGTCCGTCCTACCCGCCAGTTTGGCTCCCATGCATCCATCTTGTCCTGAAAAGGGTCCAGCTTGACCACACTGGCACACATCTCACAGATGATGTGCAGATGCCGGCTACCGGTCAAGAATAGGTACGCAGGTACGTTAGGTATGCCGAGACTGTGGGGATTCGAGCCTTCATACGCATGATTTTGAAGCTCGCCGACTCGGAGGAAGCATACAATGGCTCATGCTCGATCGAGCTGGCAGCGCGGTGGCGAAGACTGCCCCTGAGCGCACAGGGATCTTCCTTTCCTCTCGCTTTGGATTTGGACGAAATACAGCTTGAGACGACCATGCCAGTTGTTTCTTCGGGCCCAAAGACCTAAAGTATTGGCCTCAGAAAGTGCTAAGGTATGGTGGCGTGATGCAGATACATCAGTTCCTTGTCATCATCAAGTTACTAACTTACTTAGCTCACTCTAAAAACTACCTAAGATACAAAGCCAAAGGGCAGGCAACGGAGTCTGCTTCTCTATTGCGTACTCACTTGAAGCAGGTTGAGGCAGAGCTTCAAACAGGCTCAAAATACCGCACCGTTGTATTGTACTTGTACTCCATCAAACCACCGTTGAGACTTTAACATCCACTTGATGAACTCAGGTAGGCAGGTTGACCACGCATCCAGGAACCAAGGATGCAGTGAACAAGGACCTCTCAATGCTCGGGTTCAAATCCGCCCAGAGAAACATCGAGAGGCGGCTCGTAAAGCAGCATTGGGCAGCATGAGGTGGGATGGCAGAGGTTGTGATGCTGAGTGATGGAAGCCGACTGCGCTGGTGGAGGGTCTGGGCATGCAGCCACATATAGATGTCCACGGGTGGCTTCACTTTAACAGAACCTCAAAACCAGGGAGGTCTACACAAGCCCATTGCGCGGGCAAACGTGTGGAGATAAGGGATTCTCCAAGCCAGCGGGTACATGAACATGGTCTTGGTGGCATCAAAGTATCCGAGACTGCACCGAGTTGAGGGTTCATGGCGGCTCTTCGCAACCCCAGTAAAGCCCCTAGGGAAGTAAGGAAGATGGGAAGGAAGAAGGAGAGAGGAGATATACTGTAGGACACACCCGGTACAGAAAAAAGAGAAGAAAAAACGACTATAATGACAACAAGAACAGAGCGCGTGGGAGCGAAGGAGTCTTTTGGACTTGATACTCAAACAGGAGCTCTCATGATGGCTTCTTGGGCACACATTGACATTCTCTCCAGCCCTGTTGCTCACGTCATCCTCCTACCGTCTCTGCTCGAGACCGCCGCACTGGTAGACAACTCCAAGCGCCCAAGCCGGATCTGGGGATTCGAGGAGCAAGTGCTCGGCGTTTGTTGGAAGAGACCTGGATCTCTGAGAAGTGGTCAAGACAGTGTCAAATGGGTATAATTTGAAGAATCACTTGTCATATCTGTCTTCTGCTCGATGGGGCTGGCTAAAGGCACTGTATTTAGGTATTTCAGTTCTTCCAACCATAGATACTGGTGTTTAGTGGAATGAGACGCATGACCAGTGGTTCTGAATGCATTGTATCTGGCTGCTCATCTGGCCATTATGTCCATGGCTGGTTGATGCTTTTGAGTCCTTCAGTAAAGAGTGAGGAAAGGGGGGCGACCGTGCGAAGGCTGAAGCAGAGAGATAATTGAGTAAAAAGGGGCACTGGTCTCAACCTGAAAGTGTTCGAGCTGATCCCCCTACCAGCCACCTCATGCTAGAAGCACTCAGTTTCTCTCGCCGCGCAGTAAGCCAGTCAGTCGCATGGTCATGAGATCGGAGCCAGCCACGTGGGCGTGTCGGTGTGAGCCTGTGAGGCATCAAGGCCGCGGGGGGGTAGTCCTTAAACCCTTGTACGGGCAAAAGAGGCTGCTTGTAGGCCGGATGAGCATGGCTCTGTCATAAAACGTGTCGCGCCGGAAGGACCGCGTTATATCAACGAGCCCGGCGGTATCCAGAGGATTGGTTACGTTGGTCGTGTCATCCAGAGGCCGGTGTCCGAGTCTGCTTTGAGGGTTCTGCCCCTTTTCATCGGCCTTGACTATAAGCGACGGCAACAGCGACGGCGACAGCGACAGCGACAGCGACAGCGACAGCGACAGCGACAGCGACAGCGACAGCACAACTCCCCTGGCAAGCCATATCCCACAATTATACCTGCACCAAAAGAGTCATGGCCTCTAAGTCATTCCGAAATTCCAGTTGTCCCCCTGATCGAGCGCTTTTCCCGTGACGACTCAGATTCCCGTCTGACCATACGAAGGTGGGTGCAGAATTGCAGATGCAATATCCATGCCCGGATTATTTGAGCGCGCGGCTGCAGTCAAAGGCATTTTCCTTGGTCTGGTTGGCAGCCTGAGCACTCGCAATCATCTCGGCTCGATGCATCGAACTTGTGTCGACCAACAAGGAGGTAACGAGAACCGCGGCACAGAACGCGAAAGGTGAACATCAAGCAAGCTGTCTCGATGATGGACTTGCGCCGATCTTTTCCAGCTCCGGCGAAATACGTTCTTGTTCTCGATCCGTGGAGTCAAACAATAGCGTGCGGTCAACGAAGGACACACATTGACGTTATGGCTCCAATGTGGCGCAACAATCAAGCCATTTCGACTCGTTACTCCGTAAGGCACTGTAGCAGACTAGCAGGTAGCAGGATTAGCAGAGTTCCACTTGTGCTGTCGCTAGGGGTAGGAGAATGAAGCCGGTAGCTGCAGTTGTGAGCAAGCGGCCGGCAGGCTTTTCGGAATTGCCATGAAAGAGGCCCTCGTTGATTCTGAGTCCTGACTGTCATCGATCAGAACCTCGAAGGAGTTATCGAAAGCTGCAAGTACGGAGGTTACAGGCAAAAGTTTTCCAAGTGGGCCAGGTACCGGCAAGGGTCACGGTCAGGGGCCCACTCTCCCTTCCAATGTACCAACGCGTCGCGCGCGGCCGTCAATTCAGCAAAAACACCACCTTTGCAATGGCTTCAGAGCCCCCCTTTACACCACCTGGCTAGCGGTTCAAGAACCCTGATATTACCCGCAATGAGCGGCTTCAAGGTATATTCCTTTCTGAATTGACGGCTACGCGCGACGCGTTGGTACATTGGAAGGGAGAGTGGGCCCCTGACCGTGACCCTTGCCGGTACCTGGCCCACTTGGAAAACTTTTACCTGTAACCTCCGTAATACGTAACTTATCTCGTGCCGAGATTTCGATTCGATTTTCGTCGCTCACGGTGGAGGACCATGGTCCGGATAAATACCCACTGGGATCCACGGGCAGCCAGAGATGCCAAACAACCAACAACTTGAAGTTGTGCACAAATCCATTCTCCCATCCATCACCTGCTGTGTACGGATAATGTTGGCATCGTCATCTCCGGGCTTCAGGGTAATTAGCGCGACGGGTTGACCGAATACGGAATTTCAAGAGGCCGAGGCGTGCTCTCTGGAGGAAGTGGAGAAGTGAGGTGCAGGGGTTTCGGGCGCTCGCAAGATCAGTCCAAAAGCTTGTCGCCGGCCGGTCGCCGGCCGGGCCTGTACGTACAGTAAGGAAGATCAGCGCAGAGCCGCAACGCCGAGAGACGAGCGATTGAGCCCGATTGATCAACAACAGGAACATCGCGGAAGAAAACACCTGCCTACATCCAGCTATTGATGATTTCATTGCACAGCGGCGGAGCTATCCATTGCCCTGTTGTCGGGTGAATTTCTCAAGGGCAAGCAAGCAATCACGGTCCAAACCCGGTGCAGCCGACACTTCGCGGCTGTAGGATTTTCTCCAAAATTGGCTCTTGGCTTCGTCTGACAGTGGAGGCCCGTCGAATGAGAGCAGCGGATTCCGGCCTTCGAGTCAGCAGGTGGAGTTGGGTTGGGGGCTGCTGTCACCTTCCCGCAAGGCAGAAGCGCGGTCGAGTGACTCGAGTCGGGTCACAGCCAAACAGCGCAAGCCCTGGAGATGACCTCGCTCGGATCTGCTGGTTCCTGGGACGCGGGGAACTTGTGCAAGTGCCAAGTATCCGCTTGGCAGGGGTGACTTCCTCTTCTGGAAAAGAATTCGGCTGCGGCGGCGCCCACAAGCCGCCGGCTGCACGTGCAGCGATTTCCTGGGCAACGCTTCCAATCCTGCACTGCAGAGGAACGGGACGGGATCCATGACTTTTGACAGCCCCAGAGCGTGGAAACGCGCAATACACGATCTGAGGTGGGAACGAGAGCGACCCCTTTTTCAGGCATGGACGACGCCCAGGACATTTGCGAACAATGGACCACATACACTGCTGGTTTATGTCGCTTGGTTGAACGAGGCCACGGCCAGCAACGACGGCAACGACGGCAACCACTCGCATTTCGTCGCCCATCACACCCTGAGGACGGGCGGTTGGCCTTCTCGGCGCGATGATGGTGGTAGTGGATGCATGATAATTTCCAAGACCCCTGCACTCGGGGCGTTGAGAACCGGACATGTCAGCCGCTGAAGCATCGTAGGGGGGGATGGGCGAGCCGGGCGAGTTCCTTCAGCCCACCTTCACCACCATGGTCCCCAGGCACACCCCTGCGGTTCTATTTGTAGGATTCCGTTGAAAAGCCGCAACGCCCCCCCTCCTCCCCGGCCGGGTCCGTCTCCCGTCTCTCGCTCCTCTTGGTTCCTGTCCAAGTCAAGACCAGACGGCGTGCTCTCCCCAGCCGTTGCAAACGTTTGTTTGCGTCCTTTCGTTGTGTGCTCTGCACCCATCAGTCACTCCTTACCACCCCGGGCCCCCTCCGGACAGCCACTCACTCCTTTTACGTGTGTGTATACATACGACACTTATTAATACCACAACTCCGTAATGCTCACCAAGTCTCTGGCCCTTGCGGCCCTGGCCGTCGCCCCGGCCCTGGCCGACCCGTCGGTTAACGTCTACTGGGGACAGGCGGGCGCCGACAGGCTCCGAAAGTACTGCGAGAACTCCAGCTTCGAGTACGTCACGGTCGGCTTCATCAACAAGTCCCCCGAGCAGGACCCCTCGAGCTTGGAGTACCCCGGCAGCAACTTCGCCGCCCACTGCATGAATGTCAGGTACCAGGACCCCAACGGCGTCGACTCGAACCTCCTCAGCAAGTGTGGCAAGATCGCTGCCGATGTCAGGTACTGCCAAAAAAAGGGCAAGAAGGTGCTGCTCTCCATCGGCGGCACATGGAGCCCGCCCGACGCCGACTACACCGTCTCGAGCCCTGCCAAAGGCGAGGAGTTTGCCGACTTCCTGTGGAGTGCCTTTGGTCCTTACCAGGAGTCATGGGGGACCCAGGCCAGGCCCTTCGACGACTTTTACGGCGGTCCCGAGGATGAGGCCGACAAGCACTTTGCCGTGGACGGTTTCGACTTCGACATTGAGCACAAGTTCGGTGAGCACACACCCTCTCGCCCCCTTTCTCTCCATGCCTCAGCGCCCCAACGATGCTAACATGACTCTGCAGAGGATCAAAGCGGCTACGTCGCCATGGTAAACAAACTTCGTCAACTGACCGCGTCGCACGCGGCCAAGGAGTATGTCATCACCGCGGCACCCGAGTGTCCCTTATCCGAGACTTGGTTCAAGATGAAGACCATCATCGAGCAGAGCGCCTTTGATGCTCTCTTTGTCCAGTTCTACAACAACCCGGACTGCGCCGGAGCGCTCAACAACTTTGACGCCTGGGCCACGTATCTTCAGAGCACGGCCAGCAAGGATGCCAAGATCTTCATCGGCCTGCCAGGCTCCCCGCAGGCCGCCGGCTCGGGTTATCTCGCGCCCGCCGCTGCGAAGACCCTGGTGGACATGCACAAGAACAAGCCCGCTTTCGGAGGCGTCATGGTCTGGGATGCCTACTTTGGCAACTCAAACAAGGTCGACGGCAAGCCCTACTACGAGGCCATGCATGAGTATGCCGTTGGCTGGTCGGCGCCGCCTAACCTCGACCCGACGCCAACCCCGACTACTTGCGTGCTGAAGCACTCGGTCGTGAGCGGCGACAGCTGCTACCTCATTGCCGAGTACTACGGCCTCGACAACATTGACAGGCTGCTGAGCTACAACCCGGGGCGGACCTGCGCTCTGGACGTTGGTGACGAGCTCTGCGTGAGGATGGGCAACCCGCCTCAGACGACTTCGACCAGCACTTCTACTTCGTCCACTTCGACCGAGTCTTCCACGTCGAGCAGCAGCTCCACCGAGTCCGCCACGTCGACTGAGGCCACCTCGTCGACTGAGTCCGCTACGTCCACTGAGTCCACCTCGTCGACCGAGTCCACCACTTCGACTGAGTCCACCTCGTCGACTGAGACTTCCACTTCGACTGAGTCCGCCTCGTCGACCGAGTCCACCACTTCGACTGAGACTTCCACCTCGACTGAGTCCGCCACCTCGACTGAGTCCACCTCGTCGACTGAGACTTCCACTTCGACTGAGTCCGCCTCGTCGACTGAGTCCGCTACGTTCACTGAGTCCACCTCGTCGACTGAGTCCGCCACCTCGACTGAGTCCACCTCGTCGACTGAGACTTCCACTTCGATTGAGTCCGCCTCGTCGACTGAGACTACCTCGACCACTTCTGAGGCTTCTTCAACAACATCGGAAAGCGCTACCATCACCCAGAGCCCCAGCACTACTTTGACAAGCGAGACCGCTACCAGCACATCGACCGAGGACGATGACATCTGCACCGACGACGAGACCAGCACGTCTGCTCCCGTGACTTCTACGGAGACCTCCACCGTGACTTCTACGGAAAGCTCGACCATCACCGAGGACCCCAGTACCACTTCCGCTTCTAGCACTGAGACCGCTACTAGCACCTCGACCGAGGAGGATGACACTTGCACCGATGACGAGACCAGCACCTCTGCCACCGAGACTGCCACCGAGAGCTCCACCATTACCCTGTCTCCGGAGACCACGACTACGAGCAGCGATGCCGCTAGCAGCACCTCCACCGAGGATGATGACACCTGCACCGACGACGAGACCAGCACCTCTGCCACTGAGACTGCTACCGAGAGCTCCACCATTACCCTGTCTCCGGAGACCACGACTACGAGCAGCGATGCCGCTAGCAGCACCTCCACCGAGGACGATGACACCTGCACCGACGACGAGACCAGCACTTCTGCCACCGAGACTGAGACTGTCTCCCAGACCGCCACGGAGACTGCCTCCCAGTCTGCCAGCGAGACGGAGTCCCAGACCGCCACGGAGACGGCCTCGCAGTCCGCTAGCGAGACAGCCACTCAGTCTGCCAGCGAGACTGAGACCGAGACTTCTTCCCAAGCTGGTGTCAGCTCCACGGCGTCGACCTCTGAAAGCGGCTCCATCCCAACAACCACTGCTTCTCAGAGCTACACAACGTCGACCATTTACACGACGAACACCTACACCGTCACTTCTTGCGCGCCGTCGGTGACAAGCTGCCCCGGCCGCGTCGTCACCGAGACCATCGCTGTCTCGACCACCGTCTGCCCCGTGACCGAGACCGAGACCAGCGCGCCCGAGACCACCACCTCGCTGCCCGACGGTTGGACCACGTCGACCGTTTACTCGACCAAGACATACACCATCACCAGCTGCGCCGCCACCGTGACGGACTGCCCGGACAAGATTGGCCAGGTGACGACCGAAACCATCGCCGTGAGCACGACCATCTGCCCCATCACGGACGCCACGTCCTCGCCGGCCACCGCCACGCCGAGCACCACCGGGTACTCTAGCAGCATGTCCGAGGAGGACTCGACCACCGTCACCTCGGTCACCACCACGCGCTTCACCACCCTGACGGTGCCCAAGCCCGAGTCCGTTACTTCATCCAAGCCCTCTTCGGTCTCGGCCGGCTTCTCCACCACGTCGGGCGCCGTCCTCCCCTCGGGTGGCTTCTCGTCCACGTCGGGCAGTGTCCGCCCCTCGGGGACGCAGCCCGTGACGGCCGGTGCTGCCCGCAATGTGGTAGCCCTTGGCGTGCCGGCCGTCTTGGCCGCCTTGGTTCTCGCCATGTAATGCCACCGGCGGTCGTGACGGTTGTGACGTTTTCGTTTGTTGGTTGGCCTTGGATTCTTTGTTTCTTCTTGGATAACCTAGACTGTGACGACGATACTAGGGTATCATTTTGTGTATTTAGAGGATTCAGGGTACAGTTTGGGTTGGTAACTGGACTTGCCACGATATCAAGCGGACTCTTCGGTTGCTCATTTCAGGCTTGGTATCGTTTGAATACCTAATGAAGTCGATGTTTATGTTTGAATCGCGTAGGCCTTGCGGATGATGAGCAGGTTTTTCTCTCTCTGACCATCGACAATGTGCTCTTACTGTCTTCCATGGAATTGTACGCTCCGTTCCTCAATTTATCAGGTTGTGCTTGAAGCCTCGGAGGCGAGAATCTGGTGAAATTCCATCTGTAACTTACGCTTCCACGAATCACTGCCCGTCCGAAGATTTCCAGGTTCGCAAACGGCCCAATCGGCCCCGACGTCGGCAGACCCGTGGCCAATCATGGGCCAGCAGATGCACGTCCTCAGTCTTCTGGGTTCGACACCCTGCAGACCCGGCAAGGTCCAGATCGCCTTCTTCCGTCTACCCTCGATCTCCCTGGTTTCCATTTCCACTTCTGCTCAGGAGAAGCCGAGACCCCTCAACGTAGGTGGCCCGGTGCCGTCTTAATTGTCAGCTGTCATATCCGCACCAGACCTTCGTTCTGACTCGAAGCCGCAGAGCCCAGGTCTCGCACGGGTGTTCCGAACCGTCCCCCCATCAACAAACCACCTCGTTCTCCCTTCTCCGGGCAGCGCCCTGACCCTTTCCAATGCCCCCTTCCCCGAATCAATCGCTCCACGATGGCCACCATCGAGCCATGGCTCACGAACCTCCTCAATGCGTCGAAAACCCCTGATCCTCCATCGATACAGCCGGCGCCCTTCACCGCCGCTCCAAACCAGCCGATCTCCCTCCCCCCACTCGTGCCCGAACTCGGCGGAAGCCACAGACCCGAGAGGTCTGCGCCGACTCAGATAGCTTCTCTGTGCGCTGCCGCCGACGACGATGACCTCGCCAAGCCACCACTCGGTCGAGCCGACGATACGTTTGGCTTGCACACTGCCTCCATCCGACCCCTCCAGCTCCTGCTCAGGGAGCCCCAGCCGACACCGCCGGCGATCCCCCTGCGCAAGATCGTCGACGACGTGCCGGCGAGTCCCGAAGAAGCGTCGACCAAGAAACGCCACAGAGCGCTCACTGCCAAGGAGGACCTGGTGCAGCTGCCAAAGCTGCCCAAGAAGCGAAAGTCGGCCCAACAGGTCGTTCCGCCCATCATCGCCGGCCTTCACGAGCCGCCTCCCGATCCCGCCGTCTTCCCGCCCATCACATCGGTGTCCTTTGACGGCAACGAGAGTTTTGGCCTGGGAGCATGGAAGGATATCGGTAGCAGCCAAGGGGAAGACCGACCGCTCCTCCCCACTGCCGCCGACCCCGAGCCGAGCAATCCCCCGAAGCCGAAGAGGCGCCCGATGAAGCCGCGAAGGAAGTGGACCGAGGAGGAAACCAACAACCTCCTGCTGGGGGTCAGTCGCCACGGGGTCGGGAGGTGGACAACTATTCTGGAGGACCCAGATTTTCAGTTCAACGGCCGGACAGCCGGGGATCTGAAGGATCGTTTCAGGACGTGCTGCCCAGACGAACTGCGGCTAAAGACATTCGGCGAGCGATCCATGGCCGGTGCTGGGGAGCAGAGTGCATCGGCAGCTTCGGAAGGGACCACGAGACACAAGATCGGGCTGCAGCTGGAGGATATTCTGCTGCACACCGAGGACGGGCCAGTCGACAACGAGGGCGCCTCGCCATCCGGGGCCGCAGACTCTGATGCGGCGCCCAAGAGGAGGAAGCCCAGGGCCCATCGCAAGAAGCTGGAGGATCTCGCCGAGCTGGGCATCCACGGTCCGTTCGAAGAGTCGCACCGCCGGAAGCGTCGGCCGTTCACCAAGCAAGACGACGAAGCGATCCTCAACGGCCTCAACCACTACGGTCCCTCCTGGACCAGGATCCAGCGGGACCCCAAATACAACCTCTCGAGCCGCCAGCCCACCGACTTGCGCGACAGGGTGCGGAATAAGTACCCCGAGATATACGCCAAGATTGAAAAGGCCAACCTGCTCGACAAGGCGGCGCGGGGCAAGGCCGACTTCCTCGAGCCTTCCGTCCACCTGGCTACCACCGACGCCGCCATCCTCGCGCCCTTGGGGCCTCCTCCGCTGAACCGGTCGGGCTCCAGGGAGGACTTGCTGCGCCGCGCAGCGACGCCCTCGGTCTACGCGTCCACCGAGTCCCTGCCTGGCCTTGCCGATCTCTTTGACGTGGCGGAGCCGCATGGGACATCCTTCCTTGGGGGCGCGCCCGAGATGGATCTGAGCTACCTGCTGCTTGACGATTCTCATGGGAGTGAGAGGCGTATTGGAAATGGCAGGTAGGACGAGGAGGTCGGTACCTGTTTTCTTTTGATGCCCAAGATGTAATTTTCTCTTTACATGTTGGCAGTTGATCTCTAGGAACGTCATCTGGGTTTCTTGGGATTCCATTTTAAGGGTGTGGATGCCCTTATTTCAAGCGTCAGGAGTACACGGCGTTGTGTCGACGCTTGTTCATCAGTCTAGGACTGGCATATGGAGTTTAGGTTCAGTTGGAGTTTATAGGTTAGATGAGGGAGCAATCCCCGCCTCGGGACGAGAATCGCTTCTCACATGGCGGATAGTTTGTGGTTTCGGGAATGCTGGGTAACATAGCAACTTCAGCGCTATCCTTTTACCTCTTGCGTTCCCAACGAGTTATCCCGCCATACATAAATTCAAGAATTGAAAAGGTACTAAAGAGAACTTGATAAACCAGGGGTGTCGGAGCGTCAAACGAGACATTCTCTTCATCGTGGAGGCCTAACTGAGAGAGGAGGGAAAAGGAAGGCCAGGCGAGTGAAGTGAGCTGGGAACCCTAACCCTTCATACTTCTCCCCACTTTTGATTTTGCCCACTTCACCGCCCTGTGGCCCCACCCAGAATCGCTAGGGCTTCAGGGCACAAATCCAATTTTCTGATTGATTTACCCGCGCTTCCACTTTCGCGGCATCCCTTTCACTTTCCCATCGACCAGCACATCGACGACAACCAGCCAAGATGGGTAGAGGACCGTAAGTAGCTGACTCCTGGCCATGTCAAGTTCCGTTTTGCTGTTTCTGCTCGATTGGAAGCTCGGGTTGCCCTCTTCGGCATACTTGCAATCGCTCTGTTGCTGGGCTGGGCGGCTCACGAGACGTTGAGAACCTCACGATGCTGACCCGTGGACAACAGGAAGAAGCACCAGAAGCGCCTTAGCGCGCCATCGCACTGGCTTCTCGACAAGCTGTCGGGTGTCTACGCCCCTCGGCCGTCGGCTGGTCCCCACAAGCTCCGCGACTGCATGCCGCTGATCGTCTTCGTCCGCAACCGCCTCAAGTATGCGCTCAACTACCGCGAGACCAAGGCCATCATGATGCAGCGCCTCGTCAAGGTCGACGGCAAGGTCCGCACCGACATCACCTATCCGGCCGGCTTCATGGACGTCATCACGATCGAGAAGACGGGCGAGAACTTCCGCCTCATCTACGACACCAAGGGCCGCTTCACCGTCCACCGCATCCAGGACGAGGAGGCCAAGTACAAGCTTGGCAAGGTCAAGCGCGTGCAGCTCGGCCGTGGTGGTGTGCCATTCTTGGTTACGCATGATGCGAGAACGTGAGTTCTTCCGACATCTGTCAGCCGTTGGACCAAGCTTTGGTGGATCGTGCCGGGTCCCGCCGTGTTGCGCGGCGGGAAACCACGATCCGAGCGGGGATTCTACGGTTGGTATGTCCAAAATTCTCCCTGGTTTGCTAACCATGGCTCGGCAGCATTCGCTACCCTGACCCCCTGATCAAGGTCAACGACACCGTCAAGATCGAGCTGGAGACGGGCAAGATCACCGACTTCATCAAGTTCGACACTGGCGCCATTGCCATGGTCACTGGTGGCCGCAACATGGGCCGTGTCGGTGTCATCACCCACCGCGAGCGCCACGATGGCGGCTTCGGCATCGTCCACCTCAAGGACGCCATTGACAACACGTTCACCACCCGTGAGACCAACGTCTTTGTCATCGGCAGCGAGAAGCCCTGGGTTTCCCTCCCCAAGGGCAAGGGCGTCAAGCTCACCATCGCTGAGGAGCGTGACCGGCGGCGGGCTAACACACTGGCTGGTCACTAAACGGGGTTCACAACGGGAATGGGCAGGGCAATTGGGTTGCTGATTACAAGAGCATGCTGGGCGGAGTACCGGATGTCACTTTAGTTTAGGCTCGGCAAGATGGCCTCTTGCTTACTGGTATACCCGGGTCAGGATTTGACCCGATAACTGGACTGCCCTTCCGGATGAGACATGACTTGATCTTGCTGTTTTTGTGTCTGGTGTGCTTTACGATGTGCTTACAGGTCGTTTGCCTTTTCGGAGCAATCTCTCTCAGCCACCGCGTCACGCCAACACACACCTCGAAGCGGTGAGGATCTATCCAGCGCCACGAAATGGCAGGGTGGTCTCAGCAATTACGTGAACCGTTAAGGCTAGTTAGTCCCTGGTTTTGGGTTCAAGAAAAGAAACAGGACCTCATCGTGTTCGGGGTTGACTCGGGTCACGACCACAGACACTAAAAAGAAAGATCTGGTTTACGGGCCTCCCTGGCAATTCAGCAAGCAGCTCAATAGTAAACCCCGCAGCTCTGCATTCGCGGGGTAGCCTAGCCCACGGTTATGTCGGAGGCTGGGACGGTTGAGACATCCATCGGGTTCGGATTTCTTGCCGGCTGCTCACGTCGGTCAGCGTTTTGGTAATGATAAAAAGAATCCCGGGTGTGATAGAGGGGCCGGGTTTGGCTGGCGGTGAGGAGAAAGGGTTCGGTGTCCCCGGTTTGGGGATTTTGCGAATTTGCTTTGCAGGCAAGGAAATCTGTTTGTTTTCTCGAGAGGCGGTTCTCTCTCATTTTAAGTATTATGGGAAGTTTGTCTCGTTTGACGGAATTTCTGTGTGTCTGTGTGTGCGCCCCAACTTTCAGTTTTGGTAGAGGTGTGCATCTACAAGTACTGACCTATCTAGGAAGTCAATGTCTCGACTTCTACGTAGAAAAATGTGGAATTAGCTGTAATGGAACTTGTCAGTTTTACCTACCTAAGTAAGGTATACATGAATCGTTGGGGCAAAGGACAGCATGTGGATGACATATCACCTCATCATCTAGGGCCGATCTGGTTATGAGTTGCATCTGCATTCCGTCTACATAAATGTAACCTCCCTTGACGTCCCGTGACACAATCATGTCTTGGGCCGGAGCCCGTGGGGCGGGGTGTTACAACTTTAGAGGGGAGAGCAGCTGGTGTGTATCAGGTTGTGATACGATTTGGTAATGGCATCACCCAGTCTGCGTGTACGCAGCAGGAAAGGGTAAGAGGTCGTATGCCTGGAGTTCCATTGCTGCCTCCGTTCGTTCCGCTGTCGCACTGCCTTTCTGCTGCTGTCCCGCGCCTGGTCAGGTGTTGTCGCGATGGGTTGTAATGGCTGGGTAAGTTGTAGGTTGACACAGAGACATTTCTGACCAGCAACGGCCTCCCGTCCTTGGTACCTAGTTAGTGCGGGGTGGGTATGTCGTGTCCTCTGGATATGCGCCGGTATACGGGACGGACGGGCTATGGGTACTCCGTATGGATGGCATTTCAGACCTCCCTGCCGATGCAGCAGAATGCGCTCTGATGCCCGAATGCAAGGGCTGGAGTGAGCAGTGTCTCTCGGTGAGTCCGAATCGGATCGCCGTCGACGTGTTACTTGGTTTTGTCGGTGATGGGAACATACCTACGTGCCAATGCCACTGTCCACCCAGAGAGTAAACGTTGGGAAAAGCAAGAGTAGGTACTTACGGACACAGCATCCAGACTCTTGGACCTGCATCAGAGAAACCCGAGAGACTGGGTTTGTTTGGCCACGTCCGTCACTGGCGCAGAACGCCTTGTGGAGTGGAGTGTCTAGAGCGGACGTTGACGTCGGCCATTTGTGGTGGATCGTTCCAAGAATTTGATCGCCAGATGTCCATGACAGCCACCTAGTGAAGTGGCCGCTTTGCTGTCAGGCAGTCTCTAGTTGCTGGAAACATCAGCGTCCCCCTGTCGCTGGTCTGGGCGGCTCAAACCTCCAAGTCCGACGCGGGGGTTTGCGGTCCAATATCATACAGTACCATAGAGTCACCGACAAGAAACTGTTTACTGTACGGATAGGGTATGCTCTATCAGCGATCCGCGGGAGCGCCCATGCATGCCGTTTCTGGTGTCCCTTGCAGTGGGCGTTGACCGGGAAATCACGCCTGGCTTTGCCTTCGAACCGATCTTGAATGGCGTGGGATGCGCCAATGTAGAAGTCGTGTCCTCCGGGGTCTGCAGTATGCAACGCCACGGTGCAAGCCGTCGATGCCTCGTGATCGTCCTATTTGGGCCGAGATGCATGGGGCAGCGTGGGTGGAGAGCGGGGGCTTACGAAGGACCAGCAATTTTATCCGTTGCGGTAGCCTTTCACGTGCTGTTCTTGAACAGTGATCCAGAAATCGTAGGTATCGATCCTTGGGCCGACAGCAAGGGCGCAGAATCCTGAGGGCGATGCTCAGTTCAGGTCCAGAAGATATGGTCGGCGTGGACGTTGACGGTTGGTTGAACGTCCCAACTTCCAGGCTGGAGGTCACAGCGGTTTTGCAGCGGCATACGGAAAGAGTGGATCGGCTTTTTGCGGGACATCCAAGATTGAACTGAACACGGAGAACCTGGAAGCTTGGCCTTAAACTGTGGACACCCCGTTTGACAATCACCCGCTCGCAGGGCCAGTCGAAAGCGACAGGAATGTTTCGAACGACGCCCCTCCAGTCTCTGCCACATTCACTGATCAGCCCTTTGCTTTTGACCAATGAAGCACCACACAGCTTTTAGTGACTTTGCCTTTCCGCAACTGAGAGCGGTGTAGGGCTCTCAAGGCTCCGACTGTATTGTACCTCCTTGTACAATACAGTGAGTGGCACAGGCCTGGATGCTGACATCTGAAGAACCTCCTAACCAAATGTTTGGAGTTGTGCCCCCATGCATGACCTTCAAGTTCCCCGCAATCCAGGTTTTCCAGGTTCAGAAGTGCCTGCAGGGAAGGTGTTTGGGTTTTGCCTGTAAGTTTGGGTATGCACATGTACGGTACCTTACCGTCTTGGCACTGCCTGAGGGCCTGCAAAAACTGCAAATCCCAACTCCCAAAAGCGATGGCGTCGACGCACCCAAGCCGCCGGAATCAGCCACTTCTTGTTCGTCACGCCACAAACTTGACGAAGAGATCATGAACTGGTTCCAAGTCCTCCGGACTCCAGGGAGACCTATCTACTCCGTACCTTGGATGCTGTGCACTGAAGGTAGCTGCTTGCTGCAGATCTAGACCAGCTCAAGCAGAAAACAAAGTCGATTTGAAGTGAGCACGTGCATTGGATGCAGTCCAGAGGGCTGCGTGGGACGCTGCACGAGGTCGCGTGGCCTCGAGTCCGCTTACAGCTCAGGGTTGAGTCGGCGTGTCATTTATTAACTGACGGACACCAACTTGAACCCTTACACCGCATAGGGAGTGAGACACAACACGCCCGCTGACATGGCGACACAAGGGAGGTACTGAACCAATATGCATTGCTGGGGATTGGCTCTAATTGTTCAGTTTGCAAGTTACTACAGACATTGGGTATTTGGCAACATCGAAGATGGAGGCAATGTCTCTCGAGTCTCGATCAAGATCCTCCCCCAGTCCCCACTACGGATACCCCCAACACTAAGCTGCCCTGAGTTGCATGCTGACTTCGTCAGCCACTTCTCAGGTAGCTCCGAACCGTTTTCCTCCCACCGCCCTCCGGCCGCCAAAATACGCCAGCGTAATAACCAAGGTAGTGCGCTAATTACTTTCACTTGCCTCACACCCATACGGCTCTCTGGCATGTTCCCGGCCTCGGTTTCTGCAGTGGCCATGAGAGACATGTACAATACCTTGGGGACACGGCATCGCATCCAATGTCAAGGCAGCCCGCGTCGTCCCGCCACAGCACACGCACTTGGCCAGTCGATGCCCGCGGTTTCCATCCCGCCTGTCAGCGCCTTGGACCCAAACCCGGACCCGGCAACCTCAAACGCCTCGTCTCGTCAACCGACTACCGCGTGTAGTTAGGTACTTGGCTAAACTTTGCTTCTCTTCCCCCCAAGCCCTTGATTGGGCCGATCGCTTTCTCCACCGCTTCTGCATCCTGGTCCAGATGAGGAAAGTCAGGGTCGTTGTTATAAAGAGAGACGGTACCGACTGACCGGACAACCCACACTTTTCTCTCATGAGGACACTGGTCGTCTGAAAAGGTACAACCAGTCTCGCTCGCCCACTATGGCCTTGCCATACCCGTAGCCTTTGCTGTCTTTTCCTTTCTCGACTTCAAGCCTCGGGTCTTTTTTCTCTCGCCCTGACGGACCACCCCCCTTCGAGAGTGGCGGCTTCGGAAGAGCCTCCGTCTCACCCTCTTGTTGTTGTTGGGTTGCGACATAATCAGAATCAGCCGTTCCAGGAAGAGTGGGTACCTATTGCCGGCTCAAATCAGAGATCAGACACATCAACAAGCGGAGACTTGCCCGGGCCCAAGCCGTCCCGGGAAGACTGAAACTACGGGCCCGCCGGCCGGTGGCTCTTTTTTTTTCTCGGATTTTCCACTGATTGTTGGAAACCGTCGAGAAATATCCGCCCGCAGCCGAGTCGCGCCGTGAAAGGGGACCGAGTCGCAGGAGGCGGGAGCAAGAACAAAGCAAAAGCCCTCGAGCCCGCATACCCTGCTGCTGCGGCTCCTACGTTCGGCTGCATATATGGCGGCAACCCGATTTACCAGGGCGGCGAGGCCCCTTGGCCGATCCCTGGCCGCATTCAGCAACCCCTGCCCCGGCGGCCGGCAACCCTTCACTACCACACTCCTTCGGCGCGCTGCTGCCGGCAACGGCCAGGGCCCCCGGACCGCTTCGGCATGGGCCCTTCCCGGCGTTTATGCCATTGCCGCCGCCGCCGGCCTGCTTGGCTGGGCGGCTTCCGAGATCAGGCACCGGGGGCTCCCCGCCACCGTGAGGCTTGACGGCGCATTTCCGGTGCCCCAGTATGCAAGCATGCGCGAGATGGAGCAGGTATGTCGCCCCAGGCAATCCATGCGCCATCCGGGTGCTGCATGTTTGCGACAAGATGACTCCGGGACAGAACAGACAAGAAACTAATCAGACCCGCTGCGTGGCACCATGACAGGCCCTGCAGGAGATCCGACAAGAGCTTGGGGGCGAGGACATCATCTCGACGGATCCCGAGGACCTGCACGCCCATGGCTACTCCGAGTGGTCGACAAGCAACCCGGAAGGGCTGCCCGTCGCCGTGGCGTACCCGCGCTCCACCGAGCAAGTGGCGACCATCGCGCGCATCTGCCACAAGTACTGCGTGCCCATCATCCCATACTCCGGCGGCTCCAGCCTCGAGGGCAACTTCTCTGCCCCCTTCGGCGGCATCAGCGTCGACTTTGCCTTCATGGACAAGATTGTCCAGTTCAACAAGGACGACATGGACGTCGTGGTCCAACCGAGCATCGGCTGGCAGGATCTGAACGAGCAGCTATCCAAGATGGGCAGCGGCCTTTTCTTCCCCATCGACCCAGGTGCGTTATCCACAAAAATCGGTGTAAGCACAACCATGGGCTGACAACCAAACCCCCCCTAGGCCCGAGTGCCAAGATTGGCGGCATGATCGGCACCAACTGCTCCGGCACGAACGCCGTTAAGTACGGAACCATGAAGGACTGGGTCATCAATCTCACTGTGGTCCTGGCCGACGGCACTGTCATCAAGACACGGCGGCGGCCACGCAAGTCGTCGGCCGGCTACAACCTCAACGGCCTGTTCGTCGGCTCCGAGGGCACCCTCGGCTTGGTGACCGAGGCGACGCTGAAGCTCGCCGTTGTTCCCGAGGAATTCTCGGTGGCCGTCGTGACCTTCCCATCGATCCGAGACGCCGCGTCGGCTGCCGCCGAGGTCATGCAGACCGGCATCCCGGTGGCCGCCATGGAGATCATGGACGAGGTCCAGATGAAGGTCGTCAACATGGGAGGTGCAACGGCGCCCCGGGTCTGGAAGGAGATGCCGACTCTCTTCTTTAAGTTCTCCGGCACCAAGGCCAGCGTGAAGGAGAACATTGGCATGGTGCAGAAGATCACCAAGACCAACAAGGGAAGCAACTTTGAGTTTGCAAAGGATGCCAGGGAGCAGAAGCTCTTGTGGTCGGCCCGGAAGGAGTCGCTGTGGTCCATGCTGGCGTTGCGTAAGGAGGGAGAGGAAGTCTGTAAGTCAAAAATCCTGGGGAGGATCCATTTCCAGCAGGAGAAGACTCACACCGCATCCAGGGAGTACCGACGTGGCGGTGCCGTTCAGCCGGCTTGCCGACATCATCGAGGTCAGCAAGAAGGAGATGGACGACCTGGGCCTGTTCGCCAGCATCCTCGGCCATATCGGCGACGGCAACTTCCACGAGAGCATCATCTACAACCGGCGGGACCCGGCCGAGAGGGACAAGGTCGAGGTGTGCGTGAAGAACATGGTTAAGAGGGCGCTGGAGATGGAGGGCACCTGCACGGGGGAGCACTCGATCGGCTGGGGCAAGAAGGAGTCGCTTGTCTGGGAGGTGGGACACGACACGCTGGGTGTCATGGTTCGTTCTGCCAAGGACTGCGCTCACTCGCATATCGCGTCACACGGCTAACACAGGTACAGAAAGCTATCAAGGCTGCGCTCGATCCCCGCTGGATAATGTCAGTACATTCGCGCTGGGCAATTTGCTGAGACAGTGAGGCAGCAGGCTGACAAACACGACTCTAGGAACCCCGGCAAGATCTTTGATCGGCAGAGCTGACGAGACAGAGACGGGCTCTTGCATCTGACCTAGCAAAACGTCCCCAGGAAATCACCTTAGTCACACAGCATCGGAACCATTTATGGAGCATCGCGGCAGGACCAGGACACATCTGGTCGTTCTGCACATCTCAGGTTCGGGCAAGGGATGGGAGCATTAGGAGGTCAGGAAGCCAAAAGTTGTGCATTGTGGTGCATTTTCGCGGTATCTATTTGTTCCCTGCATTCCCTGAGCGGACCATGTTTTTTTTTGTATCTGTTTCTGGAAGCGTTTGTCAAATTCCATGGCGGGAAATGGACGTTCGTGTTCGACTTCGAGTTCTTTGCGACTGTTCTCATGCCTCCTTGTGAGTGACCAGTGACATTGTTTGCAGGTAAGCGCTCTGCAAACATAGCCAACTCTGATTCCTTTTCTTTTTCTCAGTTAACTTTGGTGAATGCTCTCTTTTTTCAGTGCGCTCGACTGCACCAGGCTCTCCTCAGCACACCACCTTCCATCCTCAAGCAGGCAGTTGCACACAACATAATCTCCTCAACACTGGAACATTTTTTCCATGCTTCAAATCCCGCCTCATCCTCTGCCCTTTCCTACCTACTGCCCTTGCAGGTCAGACGAGCTTTCTCTCCCACACCAACATGAGAAAACCTGCCGCTCAAACAATCGTCTCGAGCTTACTGAACACAAACACCCGACCGACACCTGGCTGAGATACTAGAAATATTCGTCCCAAACAGTGCAACAACCGACGCAACTATTCAGGCAGGCACCCAGGGTACGTGTCTTCCACTGGCAGCCTAGGTTGATGGAGGCCATACTTTGCACCTCCCCTACATTATTCTCTCTGCCAGCAGCTGCTAACCGATTCCCTTCATCCACTCCAGACCAAGTTCTTTTCCACTCACGTTCCGAACCTAACTCTTTGCAAAGGGCAAGCCATTGATCTCCAACACTGCTGTGTGCCATCTCGAATCCTGGTTTGATCCCACGTCCATCAGCAGCCGGTTCACGATCCTCGGAGCCAGAAGTTAACTGGCCTGTCCTACGAGATTTCACCAAGGCTATCGGAATTGCAAGAGGGAAATCCAATTCTTGCCTACATCTGTTTTCCTCATGCCACAGACAATTTCGAACTTCATTCCATTTCATACTTCAAGTTATTGCCGGAGACGCGGATGCCCGCATTGATGAGGTGCCGCTCTCTGCTCTTTCCTTGACCTCAAACTCTCTTACTCTCTATGCTCTCCGACTACGTTGCTGGGCAAGACACATAACTCTACATTGCATCTTTACCCTTCCATCGTGCGTCTCATCCAAGTCTCATAATCGGCACACCAACTCTTGTTTGTTTCTGCGAGTCAATGGGTTTCCTCCCACCTTGATTCTTCTCAACCTTGGTCGTCTTCACGCGCAGACGAATCGGGAACCGAGCCCACCACAGCCCCCACCCAAGCACTCACTGCTTCCTCCCTCCCGACGGGAGCAGAGTTAGAGAGCAATGGCGAACCCTGTGGCTGGAAACTACCAGCAGTTTCTGCTGGGTGGCGCAGATAACGGGCGCCTCAAGGTGCAACAGCAAAGAGTTGCAACCCCACCTGCTCCTCCACGTCAAGGCCCTGCTCGGAGAGCCATTGAGCGCTCATCATCATCATTTAGTCGAGGACCTCGATCATCCGGCGGAAGAGACCCTCACACAGCAAGTGCCTTCACGACGCCGCGCCGTCACACATCGCAAACGGCAGCCGTCATCCCTCCTGGATGGAGTGCTTGCAAGAGCGCTACCATAATCCTCAAGCCCATATTTGCAGACGCCACTCCGTGGGACATCCGACAATGCCTTGAAAAATTCGGCAGGGTTGTCTGGGTTGAGCTTGACGATGCAAGGAGCAGTCGTCGGTCTGCGAAGATCCGGTTCGAGCCCCCGCCTACTGATCTGAGCTTCTTTCAACAAGGGCATTGCAGGCTCGAACTTCGCGGATCTGTGTCGTGGCCCTCCGTCGACTTCAGGAAGCCGTCAGTTGACGGAACAACCGTGAAAACGCCCCTCGACAACACGTGCCCTGCGCTGCTGGGATTCGAGCCTCAGAGGCTCACGTTTGGTCTCATGACGCAACCTACGACGTTTATGCGCAAGAAGGAAGTCCTCAAATTGGGTGCTGATTTTGAACTGAAATTCACGGCCGATTTCAGAAGGAAGAAGCTGGTGATTCATTTCCCTCTTCTCGTCGGTCGCGAGCGTCACTTGTACCGTCTCGACATCAAGTTCGGCATCATCAGAAGCATCTATCTGATAGGCGAGTGTCTATCAGCTCTCGTTATTTGTCTCCACGACGCTCCGCTGGTGCGCAAGAAACAGATGGACGTGGATGGAGAGACCTGGACCGACCGGCTTGTTTGGGGCGAAGATGAGCTCTGGAACCGGGCTGTTGAGATCAAGCCCGACTCGCAAAGCCCCAAGGATGAGCCAGTCTCTCTCGACGAAGAGCCCACGGTGATCGACCTTGGCCGCTGGATGACTTACCGGATCGATCTGGACAAATCCGGGCAGGAGCAGTGGTCGCTTATTCAGAGCCACCTTCGCGATTGGAACATCACGACCAGCGTTGAGGCCAACTTCACGCAGATTGCTGGCAATAGTCCAGCCGAGCTTTGGGACCTACTCGCCGACCCCAGTTCCGGGCTCGATGACTTGGCTCTGCTCTCGCCCACACACCACATATCCCTACCGTACGACGTTCGATACCAGCTGGAAGTCTGCATCTCGCATGGCATCCTCTGCGAGTACAACGTTGGGCGCGAGTTTCTGGAGAAACTGCTCGAGTTTTTGAAGCCTAGCGGCCTAGATGCCAAAAGAGCACGGCTGATCCTCGAGTACGCCGCAGATCAAGGCAAGCCGATCTACAACCCCATGGAACTGTTCAGGGACCGTGGCGCATTGACGTACTATCCCACAACACTGCACATACCTGACTACTGCGCCTTGGTCCGCAAAGTCACCGTCACTCCTACGAGGATCTACTTCAACACACCAACCGTTGAGACGACCAACCGTGTCATTCGCCGCTACAAGCACATCGGCGACCACTTCATTCGAGTTCAGTTCATCGACGAGCTCCGAGATGGGAGGATCAGAGCCTGCGAGGTTGACAGAGACGACGAGCTGTACGCTCGAGTCTACCGAGTCATGATGCAGGGCATTCGAATGGGGAAGTGGCACTGGAAGTTTCTTGCTTTTGGGAATTCACAGATCCGTGAGAACGGCGCCTTTTTCTTCTGCGAACCCGATTCCCGGTCTGTCACCTGCGACTCGATCCGGCAGTGGATGGGCAATTTCAGTCACATTTTTTCTGTCGCCAAATATGCTGCTCGGCTAGGGCAGTGCTTCTCAACCACTCGCCTCTTGCACTGCATTTCCTCGCCCCGCATAGTCAAGATCTTGGACGTGGAAAAGGATGGATTCTGCTTCACCGATGGTGTTGGGAAGATCTCAACCCCGCTCGCCGGTCTCATCTCAGAGGACTGGAAGCTTTTCCCGCCGCCTTCGGCCTTCCAGTTCCGAATGGGTGGCTGCAAGGGCGTCCTGGCGACTTGGCCCGACGCCAAAGGCACCGAGGTCCACATCCGGCTGTCTCAGGAAAAGTTCTCTGCCGAGTACAACGGCTTGGAGATCATCAGATGTGCGCAGTTCTCATGCGCCACCCTGAATCGACAGACGATTCTCATCCTCTCGTGTCTGGGAGTCCCCGACGAAGTCTTCACCGACATGATGCAGGTCCAGATCTCCAATTACGATGCCGCCCTTACCGACAAGGACAAGGCGGTCGAGCTTCTCAGCAGCTATGTGGATGAGAACATGACCTCGACTACCATTGCCACCATGGTCCTCGATGGCTTCATGCACACGCGTGAGCCCTTCGTTCGGACCCTGCTTCAGCTCTGGAGGTCATGGTCGATCAAAGCTCTCAAGGAAAAGGCGCGTCTCATCGTGGATGAGGGGGCTTTTGTCCTCGGCTGTGTCGATGAGACCGGTACCCTTCGAGGTCATTCTAAGGCGACCGAAGGCCGTATGAAGATCTCGCGGGATCAGCTGCCTCAGATATTCCTGCAGGTCCCTGACCCAAGGGATCGAGGTGCCTACAAGGTCATCACCAACCTCTGCGTCGTAGGGCGGAATCCATCGCTGCACCCTGGCGACATTCGCGTGGTCGAGGCCGTGGACAATCCCAAGCTGCGGCATCTTCGGGACGTCGTAGTCTTTCCCTTGCATGGCGACAGGGACATACCAAGCATGTGCTCAGGCGGCGACCTGGACGGCGATGACTTCTTCGTCATCTGGGACCCCAAGCTTCTCCCGGCCGAATGGAGTCACCCGCCAATGAACTACAGCGCCCCCAAGCCGCTGACCGAATCAAAAGCATCGACGGCTAAGAGCTTAGCCTCCTTTTTCGTTCTGTTCATGAAGAACGACAGGCTGCCCCTGATAGCGCATGCTCATCTCGCCACGGCCGATTACGAGGTAGAGGGCGCAAAGCACAAGAAATGTGAGAAATCCATCCCGGGTTGGGTAACAGAACTAACCAATGTCTCTCCAGGTCTTCAGCTGGCAGAACTGCACTCCACCGCCGTGGACTACGTCAAGACAGGCGTCCCTGCTAAGTGGAACAAGAAACTGGATCCGCGCAAGTATCCTCACTTCATGGAAAAGGCCAAAGCCAAGTCCTACCGTTCCACCGGCGTGCTTGGAAAGCTCTATGACATGGTCGACAGGACGGTATTCGACAGCCGCGAGAACTACACGTTGCCCTTTGACGACCGCATCCTCAAGCAATACCAGCTGGATCACGCCATGCTGAAGGAGGCAAGGAAGCTGAAGACGCAATACGACATCGCTGTGTGCAGGATCATGGGCCAGCTCGAGATCCGGACCGAGTTTGAGGTATGGACGACCTTTGTCATGTCCAAGCCACGCGTCGGGACAGACTACAAGGTCCAGGAGAGGGTTGGGCACGAGGCAGCGGGCTTGAAGAAGCAGTTCCGTGACCTGTGTCTCAAGGTTGCCGAGGAGCGGGGCTTTGACAGGCTGGAGTTTGTCGCTGCCATGTACAGGGTCACTTGGGAGGAGACTCGGATCGCCCTCTACGAGGCGCGTCAGGACCACGTCCTTCCCGACGGGAGGGTGGGCAAGAGACGCGTGACGGTGCGTTCGATGCCTTTGATCAGTTTCCCCTGGCTGTTTCCCGACGACCTGGGTCGCATTGCCCGTGGGGCCGAGAAGCTGTCTAGCCTTTCGGACTTTGCAACGGGGACCATTCCAACGTCGACACAGAAGCCGAAGGCGAAAGCAGGCGGCGAAGCGGTGCGGTTGGAGACGGATCTCGAATTAACGGGGATGGATTACACAAAGACCAACGACGGCCAGTTCATCCATCGCGGTGAGATTCTCCATCTGTTCCGTCACGACGATGAGGCTGAGGGGGAAGAAGGGTTCTGTTACAGCGACGATTTCGCCGCCGCCCCGGACTCTCCTGGGGATTCCGATGCACCGCAGGAGACCAAGAACGCCACGGGCGACTTTCCGCTTCTGTTGGACTTGGCCACGGGTTTGGACGAAAGAATGCCGTCTGGCTCGGATGCCATGTCGGCTACCACTGACAGAGGGCCTGCCATTGGAAACCACGCGGCTCCGTCGGGCCTGACCGCCCTCGACCTTCTTTCTTCGGACACGGATGGAACTGATTCCACCCCCTGGATGACTCCGACAAAGGTTTCTTGCCAACAGCAGGGTTCCACCGTCACGGAAGCCGCTCAAATCAACGGCAGTGTAAAGGAACCCGTCTCTGCTGCTCAGCAAGAGGTTGTTGGCCCGCCGGATGGGGCCGAGTCTGTGGCGTCGGACACCAACACGAGCTGGGAGCGAGTCACCACGCCGGGACCAGAGTCGTCTTCGGTAGAGCTTGCGCCGGTGGAGTACATCACTATGCCGGAACGGGGTGGGGTTTCTTGGGGGTTGAGGTTCGGTGCGAGGCTCGGCGCGTCTGAGCTGTGGGGGCACATCACTGGGGCCGGTGCCGGGGCCGGGGCGAGTGCGGCTGGGGAGGGTCAGAGTCGGTACTGGAGCCAGATTCAGTCCCAGGCTGGGTCGGCAACGCCTAGCGATCTGTTTGCTCCGCTCGAGAGCGAAGATGCAGCCGAGTTGGAGGGCGAGATTGAGTATCGGGAGGAGGTCATTGAGGTCGAAGGTGAGACGGCGCTGGAGCGAGCTGCGCGGTTTGGCTGAAGACTCAATGGGAGCGGACTTCGGATGTTTGCTAAGTTATGGTAATGACAAGGGGAAGAAGGACAGGGGTGAAGGGGAGAGAGATGTCGTTTTGCTGTAAGTTAGATGGCGCAAAAAAATGGCGTCGGTTTGAGAGACGTGGATGGTTTGCCGGGAGAGGGGGATGACGTTTTGAGGGCGGCGGAGGATTTCTGCCTTTTATCTCGTTTCGATATCAGAAAGGGCCACTTGCGTGGAAGACTCGATCGAGCTTGGGAGATGTACGTCGTCCCGAGCAGCGGGGTGTATCAGGCCTGCCAGCTGGCCGGATAGCATGGGAATCGAGGCATTCGCCCCTCTGAGTCAGTGCCTCGGACAGGCCTTCTTGTCGACGTGTCACCTCTTGATGCACAGATCGGTCCTGATAACCCATTTCTCACCCGCCGTCACCTCCCTCCCTTCGTGCTGTCAGAGGGCAGAAGCACAGCGGTCAGTCACATGCCAAGAGGTCGGTTATGGAAGGGTCAAGGCGAGCGTCACGTCCCGGGCCAAAGCGTGCTCCGCCCCGCAAGGTACAGGATCTTGGGGCAACCCGTGGGACCGAACTCACAAGCATGCAGTCATGGCCATGCTTGTGTAGCAGCAGCATGCCTGTCTCGGGGCTCACGGCAATCTCTTCCTTGGCGGAGCGCCGGTCGAAGGGGTGGAAGACTGTTTCGCCGCCGATGCTGCGGTCGCAATGCCGGTTTGTCAGTTGTGATGTGAAATTGAGTGGAGAGTGAGATGAAGAAGACATTAATTGGAAGGCCACGTACCAGCCATCGGCTGAGGACGTAAGGTAGAGAAGTAGTGTCCAGGTGGTCCTGGCAGAAAGCTGGACGCCGGTCTCTGTCTTGACGGTCACGTTGTTGGAGTCGTCGTCTGGTTGGTGAGAGGTTAGGTTGGAGAGTGTAGGAGTAACCCTTGGGACACTTACAGTGGGCGTCAAAGAACTGTCCGGCCCGGTAGCGATAGATGCGAATGTTTGGGTTCAGCCCGACAACCTCGCCGCCCCTGAGCAAATCTTCCCGTCAGCACAGAGAGAGAGACCCAGGCCAAGCGAAGGACGTCAAGGGAGGGAGGGAAGGCAGGTAAAAAACACACACCACAGGTGAGCAACATGCTTGCTCAGGATGGCCTCTTTCAGCCCCGTCTCGGTCCACAGTCGGTGGGCGAACAGGCCGTCGTCGATCTGGAAACGGTCGTTGACCCTCACGGCCTCGCCGCGCTTCGGCTTGCCGGGGGTCGTGGCGAGCGGCAGCTCCCGCAGGAAGGCGACGTAGTCTCTGCAGAGCGAGCGCGGGAAGAAGGACCGCTGAACGACCACCATGTCCGGCACGAGCGGATCGAGTGTGAGCTCCACGACGGGCAGGGACGGCTTGAAGGGCGGCCACGAGGGCGGTGTCGCCTTGTTGGTTGGGGTGGTGGTGGTGGTGGCTGATGAGGGAGGCGGGACGGGCGCCTTGGAGCGCTTGTCTTTGGCCATGCCCGATGAATGAGAATTGATGTGACCGGTGAGAGGCGATGTGTCTGCGATGGCCGGCACACCAAGGTGTGTGCGCTATGTAAGTGACAACACGACTGGGTACTGTCAGGGTTCGACTTCTGGTGTTGTTTGGGCCCTCTCAGATGCTTTCTCCGACAGAGACATACTATGCCTGGATATGGTACTGTTGTTGGCGTGACTCTCTCCTCTATCATATGCAAACGGCGCTCTTGAGTGTTGTCGGACGGAATTCCCGGGTTTTTGATTTCTTTGATGGTTGGTTGTCGGCTGGAGTGGCCGGTGGGAGTGTGGGTTGAAGGAAACGATCCACCCTCGAGGGCCAAATTGAATCACGCCAAGCCGCTATTTCGGCTCGGGACCCACATATTTGCGCCAAGCATCCATCGAGTCTGCATTTCTTGGCCAAAGCTTTGGCGAATCTCACTGCATCTTCATTTCTCGATCAACCTCACCTTGAGAATAATCAGTGTAAAACAACCACATCCTCCACAGGGTCTCTGCACGCCGACTCTCCAGTTGTGCGTATTTCTGAGCGTTCCTTTTCTCGAGCTCTAGGAAACAGGTGAAAGCAACACACACACACACACACACACAAAACAAACAGAGGCCCTCATCCCGTTTCTGTCTCGCCCACCGCGGTCCGCCGACCATGGTCGTCCTCTCATGGTTGTTCGGCTATTCCTCGCCATTGAACGGCGGAGTCAACAAACCCCCATCAACAACGGCAGCAACATCATCACCATCGCCACTCAGATTTCCCACCGCGCCACCTCCACCAGCATCGGCATCGGCATCGGCGCCATCACCAGTCTCCCCACAACAAGAACTTCCAACGCCGACACGGCCCGACCTAGCCAGCCACTTCTTCTCCCACCGCTCCTTGCGCCAGCTCGGCCTCTTCCTCGGCGGCGCCGGCTTCTTCTACTGGTCCCTGAGGCTGTCGCGGCGGGCCATCACGCGCCACCAGCTCGCGGCCCAGCTCAAGTTCTACCAGCCGAGCCACCAGTCCGCCTGGGGAAGCAGCAGCCGGTCGGTAGCATTGTCGGCGGCGGAGGCGACTCAGCAGGCGCTACCCAAGCGTGACCCGCTCGTCGCCGTCGAGGCGCTCAACCTGGCCACGCTCAACACCCTCACCTTTGCCGTGGCCGCCGTCGGCGGGGTCGCCTGGGCGTTTGACATCTCGACGCTGGAGGAGCTGAGGCGGATCACGCGGCGGTCTATCGTGGAGGCTGGCGGGGAGGCGGACGAGGAGGCGGAGAGGGAGGTGGTGGAGTGGGTTGCCAAGACGTTTGGGATTGAGGAGAGGAAGGGGGGAGAGGAACGGGAGGGTGAGGGTGATGAAGGGAAAAGGGGGTCATTATGACTTGCTGGTGTGAATGAGAGAGAGCGATGCTCTTGCGTGCTGCAGGGGATGATGGGTTTATTTTGCGGCGAAGTCGCACTCGTCTGACGGCTGCCTCTGAGTGCATTCAGAACATGGGGGATGTCGGTGGCTCTGTGCGGGGCATGAGCCGTCGTGTACGAACTCGCAAACAAGAATTTGACGCCACTTCTCTCCAGGGCCACTCCTGACCAAGGTGTTGCGCACACACCGCTGCTGACGATATGGTCAGCTAGAAAAAAACAGAACTCAAATGCTCGAAGCATGGTTGTAGCCTGTTGGCCTTCAAAGAGCTATGGTCGCGCTCGACCGACCATGAGCCGTGCGACGGCGTCATTCATCAGCGAAGTAGGTGTTTTTTCTTTTCTTGTTCCTGACACGAGACAGTTTTCACGGCGTCTTTGCTGACTTGTTGTCGTGTTCCATGTCGCTCGATTGAAGCCAAAGTCACGATGGCAGAGACATCCGAGGCCCTGATCGGCCTACGTATAAAAGCCCTCGCTGCTTGCCAGGCTCCCTCACGTCGACGATTGTGATATCCATCCTACCAACAACACCAGTCCCAGCCATGGCATTCCCCCCCTACGACGTTGCGGACATATTCTCGAACCTGGCCATCGACGACATGTCCCCGCCCACGATGCTCGCAGACATGTTGGCTCCCCACTCAGCCGCAGCCGCAGCCGCAACCATGTCGCCCCGACAAGCAGCAGTTGAAGTCTCCCTCTACGCTCAGGGGTACACCATCATCTTTACATGGGCCGAACCTCCCAATGCGTGTGAGTTGAGCGGGCCCTCATCTCCTTCGGATCTCTTCAGCCTACCCAAAGCGGCTGTCAGCCTAACCCATGTTTTCCTTCTCTTCCTCCAGACTACCCGCCTCACAGCCACGCGGGCCGCGTGGGGTACGTAATCCTCGAGGGCGAGATGACGGTGTGCTACCACTCCGACTACGGGACGCACTACAGCGCGAACACATTGCTCACGTACCGGCAGTCGGACGGCGTCCGGATCGAGAGCGGCCAGGTCCACGAGGTCTGGACCGGGGACCAAGGGTGTACGTGTGTCGTGGGGAAAGAACAAGACTCTGACACAGCAGCGGCAGGCCGTATAACCGGTACGCGCCACGCTCTCTCTTCTACTCGACGTAAGACGCGTCACCACTTTACCGAGACGTCGAGAACTCGATCTGTGCTACTATAGGTATATGAGAATTGAAGGGGTTGTTTCTCCACAGCTACACAGTGCCACGTTAACCACATGGGCCTCGCCACGGCTGTCCAAGTCGAAACAACAGTGAAAGGCTGTGTCGGAACCTAGTCGGGGGTATAGGTAATATGCTGTTGATTCTGACGTTGCTTGATGTGTTGAGCAGCTTTTGGACACATTTTATGTAAAAGACAACCTGCCGTCTGAGGGACCGACCCCCGACGTCCTGGAATACTTGTACTTTCTTTATTTTTTCCGAGTTGCCATCTAGTCCATTCTATTTCCAGTAAAGTGAACGAATCCAAAGGCACAGTGAAGCATGTAGTTCTGTTTTGACTCAGCCTGGAGATGGAGTCTGTGAATTGAGCTGGAAGAAGTGCCGGCAGCTGGGGCGGGCTCGAATTAGGGTTTCAGGGGTTGGCTAAAACAACGTATGGCTCCCATGTCAGCATTTGCGAGATCAATGCCTCATTCTCATCCGGGTTACCTTATATAAGCCGGCATATGTGAACCCCAGGCTGTGTTAGGGACATGGGTGTTGTAATAAGCCTAGGCACTACCGTCCTCGGCGGGCCAGACCACGGATAGTTACCTTACCCGATTTCGGCCACCACATGCCCTTTTTGCCGTTGTGTATTTTGTGGTTTTGCAACTTATGCAGCCGCGTCTCAAGGAGCTCTAGTTAATATCGAGCCTGGTATTCGATCGGTAACGAGGAGTCAAAGAAGAAGAGGAAGACAACGTTGGTGGCAATGGATGACGCGAGATTCGGCTGCACCTCCCTGGTTTGGTATCAACAGAAATGGGATGATGTCAGAATGTACACAACTGTCCCCGTCGTAAACATTGGTGAATGACTGTGGTAGGCGGCTTGAGGCGGCTTGGTTGCACAGCGTCTAACCCTTACATGGAATCCCGACAACTCAAGCGGGGACTTCCAGATTGTTGGAGGGCGACCATGCGACCTCACCTCGTTCACCTGAACTGTGGGGTTGCTTTGCCCATGTGGGTTTCTGTGGAACGTCGGGAAGATGGCTTTCCACTGTCTCCAGGCTCATCAGCGGGCAGTCCTGAATCGGAGATCGAAACCAGAGCGTTCATGGTGCACGGTAGCTCGCCCGCATGCAAATGGCAGAATGGGACATCTGGTTTTCTCTCTGCCACCCCGTTATTTGAGTCCACCTCGATCGGCGTCGGAATTGGACCCTGAAAGTGTTGTTTTCGGTTATGGGTCGGCCACAGCCGGGCTTCAGTCCGGTGTGTCTTTGTTCTAACAGATACATCCACGCCGAGTCCTTGGTCGTATTACAGACCGGCTCGCCAGTCATCTTGCTCAGCTGTTGCCGGTTTGTCTGTACGATGGATGTTGTCATGGAACCTGCACCGAGGACGTCGGCACCCGGCGGCTGGAGTGGACTCCACTTGCCGACTGCCGGTCATGGTGGGGTGGGGCTCTCGGCCTCGAAATCCGGAAGCAGACGAGCATCCCGCGCTGTCTGTCACCAGCCTCCGCATCGACGGACGGGTTCTGGTGGGTATGTCGTACCTTACGTAGGCCGTGGGGCCATAATGGAGCGTGCCTAGCCTGCTTCGCGCGAACTCTTTACCGTGAGCTGCAGATATGACGTCTTTTTGCCCCGAGCAATCCCGTGTACTTGTACCGGTGCTGTGGATGTGTATGCGCACCGGGTGTCTCTTCCAGTGCCTAGATGTCCCAAGTTACTTGCAACTTACTGGCGAAACTGGCCATGATGGCGGCATGTTCCGGCATGGGTCGAAATAAGGACTCAGGTCTATGTATCCGTACCACAGTAGTAAATTTGAGACGCGGCGAGTCAGCTGTACCGCCCAAAACGGTCAGCATCTGAGACAAGTCCCGGCGGGTGTTCCATCGTGAGCGGTCGACGTGCAAATGGTTCGACTCTCAGCTTCCACGTCCCCTGATTTACAGTTAAGACGCGGCGTGGTGTTGTTCGTCTTGGCGTCCAGCTCTCCAGAGTCGCAGCAAGCTCTGCTGTGTACGGAGCTAAAAGGTGGCGAGTGCTTGTTCCGACGCAAGGGCCGATTGCAATGTGCTGACAGCTGTGGAGAGCGCTCAGAAACCGATCTACCGAAGTAGTCCGTACCGACAGAGATAGAGAACATATAACGTTATTGAAACTCCCCATTTAGAATGGGAAAGATGCTTATGACAGAATTGCCCGACGGCCTTAAATTTGACAGAGCCGGGCAGGCAAAGATGCTTCCAACAATATGCAAATGAACCGTTGATGATGACGCCGAGACCCCCGGCACAACAAGTAACCTGCTTGGGGCTGCCAGCCCCCATTCCGGATCGGTATTAGCGGATGCCAGCCCTTGCCAGCCCCACCAAAAGGCTCCTGGCGCCTGCCTGTCCGGCTGGAGCACCCCCTGCTTGTTGGGGCAGGATCATGCACTCGATGCAACATCCCAAGACAGGGAATTACAAGTTGGCCGTTTCCGGGCGGGAACTCCTCCTCCTCATGCCCGTCCTGCGAATTGGCGTCTCACATCTCCTTCCAGATCTCTAGGAGCCGCCAGTGTGCAGGAAACTCCTGGTTGACCTGGCCTGGCTCGGTGAAACGGCGAGAAACCGCGTTTGGGCCTAGCCAGACAGGTTTCTGTCTTTATGGCCCTTTTTTTCTTGATTTGACGGCCATCCCGGCCCATGCCCATCGTCATTACCGCTACGGACATTCCGTACGCCACTTTGCTATCGTTAAATCCTCCTCGACGGCGTCCGGGGTCTTTCACTCTTCCGTGCCTCGTGGCAGGCCTCTTCATGAAGCACCGTGCTGCTCGTCGCTGACTACCTGCCCTTAGCCACGCGTGGGATTCCCGGCCTTGCGGCCTTGCGGCATGGACCCAGCAACACCCGCATACCCAACACCCTGCCGAAGACCGCGCCAACCATGGGCAACGCCCAGTCCGCTGACACGTCTCGGAGGACATCCCAGAGGCTCTCGAAGCCGAACACGGGCAATCATGCGACAGCCAGCTTGTTGAGCCCGGGCTCCTCGTCAAACGACCCGCACCGCCCCTCCAATACCCGATTGCCGGATCCTCCTCCCTCGTCGACGGCTGCCTCGACCCCAACAAACCCATCCGCCGTCGGAGTGGCTGGCGGCTTTGCCCGACGAGTCGACAGCGTCACCTCTCTCCACTCGGCCCCGGGCCCGCAAAGAGAGTCGAAAAGGAGGAGTCTGTTCCGCTCGAGATCTTCCAGAAGGGCTGAACCCGATCACCAGAACCAGGGCGCCGGCCCAGCTCCGCGGATGATGGACAGCATGGCCGAGGACACTGCCATGACGTACGAGGCCGCAGCTGCGTATCATAGGGTGCCGGATTCTGAACGGTAGGCCGTGGCCTTTCTCCGAGAGCCCGACCTCGCCAGTTGCTGACCGTGTCGGGTGTACAGTCGACTCTCTCAGCCCAGGTCACGCACGACGTGGCACTACAACCTCACCTCGTACGAGGCCAAGCGCCTGCTGAATCTGGACGATTCACAGCAGCTCGAGCACGCTGCGACCATGTCCGAGAACAGAACGACTGCCATGACAGAGACCACGTGGAGGACAGACCTGGTGCAGCCAACCAATGCCACCATCACCCGTGCGAGCTCCGATGTCTCGCTATACATGCCAGTTCGTCGACGGTCCATCATACAAACCCCGGGCGTCGCAACCCGGTCACGTTCGGCGCGCGAGCTTGCGTCCTTGCCCCAGCCGAGTTTCCGTCTGAGCCATCCGCCGACCCCAAGTTTGTCCCGACAGCAGTCGGTCGAATCGTATAGGAGCGGCGTCATGTCGATGCCAGCCCGTGTGCTGCACCAAGAATCCGCGGAACGAGTGGTGACACCCTGCGAGGACAAGTACCTTTCGACTGGTGCTTTCAAACTCGGATCGCTGCGCATCACCAACGGTTCACCATGTCCACTGACTCCTGAGACCGAGAGGACCCGCGGGAAGGGGTCCGGAAACCCACCTCCTGATACTGCGCGACACGACTACTTCACAAAGGCACAGGCCCCCGAGAGCCGTCTCACGGCTGGCCCCTTGACCGAAAGTCCTGTACAGGCGCCCGAATCTCTTCGCGACGTCGACCCTGGCTTCTCGCCATCAACAAGCGAAAACCAGCCTACAGGTCCAGCGCTACAACCGTCCTCCAAGGCCACCGCAGCGGAAGATCGGCTGCTTGATGATGAGGCACAGCCGGAGTACTCTCCCATGGAAATCTTGGACATTCGCTTGGATCCAAATGCGAAGCCACTCCCGATAATCAATCGCGACGGGGCAGCCGGCGTCACCAGGACGGATAGTGGTTTTGTATCCACCTCGAGCCCATCCTCTGAGGCTTCTCACAAGCCTCTAGCCAAGGCCGATTCCGGATATAGCTCGAATATGTCCCTACGCTCGTTCCACGCCAAGTCACGTGTTGCCGACACTCAACTCAAGCCCTCATCCGAGGATCAGCTATCCCATTCATCGGGCTCCAGGGACCCGCCAGTTGCCGTTGAAGGGGAGAGGGTCTTGAGCCAAACTCCAATGGGGAGTCTCTCGGCGTCTGGTAAGGACTCCCCACCACCACCGGTGCCACCGAAAGATGCTGCTCGACAGTCTTCGAAGCCCCAATCGACCCTGAGCGGGAATTCGCGGCACAGCGTGCCCCGTCTGCCAGACGACAGCAAAACAAACACGGTCAGGCGAACAATGCACCAGCTCAGGCCCCTGGTCACCCGGCCATCTGAACACAGACAGACAGCGCCGCCCGAGTCGGAGGCACGCAGCCCAGTGAACGTTCGATCAACAGCATCTGATCGATCAGGCTCTGTCTCAAGCACCAGCGGGGTGCCACAAAAGCCTGGCAGGCTGCAGCGGCTCTTAAGCGGAGTACGCCGCCCGGCCCCTGGGCCCCTCATGGTACAGAGAGCGCTCCCTGTTGAGCACGATAGCGTTCCCCCGGTTTCTCCAGAGGCCGAGCACAAGCTGGCCGTGCATGCTGCTGGCCGGTTTCCCTCGGCGGCGAGGCAATTGGCATTGAAGTCGCGGTCTAGTCTGGATACACTGAAGACGATTTTCAGCGTGGGAAGCCTCGAGGCAGTAAACTCGATACAGACCGCACCCACCGTTCCAGGCGCTAAGGGCAAAGAGGCTCTTTTGAAACAGACTCTACGCTCTGTTCCGGCATCCATGGCGAATGCTGCCGCGGCGCATGCCATTCCAAAAGAGACGATAGCCCTGAAACCAGTGCCACTCCGGCAGGAGTCGAGCAATAGCCATGAACTCGGTAGAAGGACGATGAGCCTCACCTTTGCTGGGGAGAGAGCATTGACGCCGAGGCGTCGTGCCTCAAAACAAAACTTGACTCACTCAACGGCCGATCTTCCCTCCTCGGTCATCCCCAGTCCAGTCGACAAGGCACTGTTCGTTGACAGCGACAAAAGGAGCCATGAGCCTGCCAGCACTCCCCGAAGGCCACAGTCACTTCGTATTCCACCGCCGCTGCGGCCACATTCGTCGACTGCTCTCAGTCGCAAAGCCAGCCGCGAGACTATCCAGAGCCACCCAGCCATACGTCCCCTTGGAAGCATACCCAGCATGGACAGTCTTCCCTGCTACTCCGCAGACCAAGCAGGTGCAGGAGGCGCAGGAGGCGCAGGAGGCGCTTCCGTTGACTCAAGGTCTAACAGCGCAATCTCCATGGACCCGCGGCGACTTCAGTCATTCCGGCAATACCAGAGCCCTCCATCTTCACCACGCAACCCCCCCGACTGGGAAGTGCAAAGCGACAACGGCATGACCCGCCAGAATTCGCACGCATTACCAGTCGGCGGCAGTCGGCGCAGCTCGGTCTCATCGGTCCGGAGCGAAGGGGGTCACCATCCAACCAGTACCCAGACATGGCCACAGCGGTCGCTGCGGCACCGGGCGAGCTACGACGGCTACGGCCACCACCCGCGACTTACCCAATACGGGCATCCCCCGTCCATGTCCAACGGCTTCACCGCTCCGGCCAAGCCTGGGCATGAACCGCGCAGGAGAGAGCAGCTCGGAGCCGCAGCTGCCCGGGGCCGGAGCCAGACCGATGCGGCCGCGGGGCAGTGGCACCAGGGCGGCCAACATCCGGCTCAGATCCCCCGCGGCCACCACCGGCACCGCAGCATGAGCGGGCACGGCTCGAACCCGCCGTACCGCGTGCTGCACAGCTATAATTCGCCTGCGTACCGGAACGCGCCCATCTGGGGGTAAACCGGTCCGCAGGCTCTGTCCCTTGGATTTATTTTCTTGCATCTATACTTCGCATCATGATATCCTGCATTAACAGACTCAATCTTTTCAGCCTCTTCGATGATTTCATTGCGATATCCTTGTTTTATTTTACTCTCTTTTGTTTCATGGGCGGCCATCTTAACATGCGTATTACATTGGCCATATCCGCGGCCCAGATCCCGTGGTACGGACCACTTTGAAGCGTTCATTTCTCTTTTATCATTCATTTCTCTTACCTCAGCGCGGCAGGCGGTTTTTGGGGATGGCGGGACTACAGAACCTCTCCGTTTCAGGGCTCGAAATGGGTTCACTCTTTCGTTTTATCAGATTACGTTGCGCAGCACAGCAGAAGGCGAGCTTCATACTTACTTATCATTATACCCGCGGCATTGGGTTGGGACACTGTTGGTTGAGGGTCTTTTGGGTTGGGGTTTTGGTTTTGGTTGGTTAGGTTGGGCCTGATAGAGGGGAAAACGTGAGAAAAGACATGGATTGGATACACAGCAGTTGTGTGATCAATTAAAGGCCACCCAAGTGATGGGACGGTTTCTGTTCTATTGTTGTGAGGTGATTGAGAGTACTACTGTAATTGACCACTCAGGCCTCGGGTCCCTTGCGTGAATGACGCGGTGACGATGTTGCGCTTGAGATTCTGTAGTTTTCTATGTATTACGTCGTGGTTTTATGATATCCATTGTCACGTTACGCCTGAACTTATAGATTGTTGCAGACGAGGATTTCGGTGGCAGCAAGGCCGGGGTACAATACGATATTAGGGCGTGGTGGCTCAGATATCCGTACATGGTGCAGTCGCAGGGCGCCGATGTCGAAAATCTATCCGTCCTGCAGAGGATGGGCAACGGAAACGTGAGAACTTGAGAACACTACCACAGTAACTAGCGAACGCCGCCTCCTGTGGAGACCACCCGACACGGGAGTCGGGTGGGAAGCGGAGCGGACGAGGCCGGCGGTGTGTGGCTGTGAGCGCTGCGGGAATGCCTGGGATGACGGAAAAGAGATCGGGTTGCGGCTCGCAGGGCGGGGGGTGTTTGGCATTGTCAGGACTCGGATGACAAATGGTCGGAAAACAGGGCTTGCGTACCCCGTACGCCGTACGGAGTTACTCGAGTCGTCCGTCCTAGAGGTGAGGTGAGGTGGCCGTTGCACCCAAGCCACCCGACCTCACTCAGGGCTTGCTCGAGACGAGGACTTTGTCTCTTGTTCTGGAAGATGTGTACACGAGTAGCGTCAAGACACGCAGCGGGGCCCGCGTTGAGGGTCGTGGTGCAAGGCAACAAATCCCTTTTCTTTTCTTGCTTTCTTAATTCAGTAGGTCTCAACAGGCCTGCTTCTTGTGTTGTGGGAAACCGAAGTTGAGGACTCGGGATTGGAGCTGGACGAGCAGCACAGCCACTGCTGCATGGCGGCCCGTGTTACATTCATTCGAAGCCGATGATGAAGACGAGAGACCGGGGCTGCCGATCCAATGCCAGCCTGATCCACGCGGTAGGGCTGATGGCTTTGCAGGCCCATTCCATGAGACACGCATGGAAGCGGCCGACGGGTGAGGTGGGGTGTTGGAGACCATGGAAGGTTGCAGTGCACAGCCCGGGTCGTGGTCTGGGCCCCCGCTGTTTTCTTCCCATCGCAACAGCTCCCTGAGCAGATGAGACGAGAATCTACGATAGTACTTTGCCCACATCTGCTACACACTCATCTAGGTTGTAAAATCAGGGATTCTTGCAGTGGGAATTTGCTGTCATGCACCGGCAGACTGATCGAATTCATAGATGGAACGTGTGTTGATATCTTCCGCTTCAAGTTTTGTCAGCTTGAGCGTTGATGAACCACAGCCTTGGGCGGGAAGCTAGGGCAAGTGGGTTTTGTTTTGCCAGCAGTCGGCAAATCTATTGGTCAGAGCGGGGAACTGAGCCCCACGCCAGCACCCGGCCCCACTTTCCTAATTGCTGACAGCCTGAGACCCTTGTCAGCCTTCAACTGTATTTCATTTACATAACCACCTCAGGTACCAGTCGACTCCCAAGTCCTCTTGTCCCCTCCATGTCTGACCTCAAAACGGTTTCTTGCGCTGTTCTCTTGTTCGCCGTACGTGTGATTGCCTGTACTCCGAAGGAACACGAGATCAGCGCTTCCGGCCGCGACAAAAGGGTCCCAATGTTCTGATAAGCACTGTCCCCGAATTCCCACCCGCAAGGCTGCGATCCCGATATCGAGCTTGACTTGCCAATCGACACCCACCAGCCGAGATGGAGTGTTTTAAGGTACGCTTCTACCCACCTGTTTTCTGCGATTCAAACTAGAGGACTCCTCTAGACGCCAAGCAGAGCTGACCATGCCCGTCGCCCACTAGTTCCCCCGGGAGAAGAAGAAGGCGAAGCCGAGCTTCATTCGCCGCATGACTACCTTTGCGCGCGGCTCGCCTCACTACGGAAGACATGCAATGCGCGAGGTCATCAACGCAGCACTCGCCTGCAACGTCTTGACCCTCGTCGGCGTCGGTACCTCAGCGTGTTTCCACGAGTGCTTCAAGACACATGTCAGACACGTCTACGATGTGGCCAGGAAGAACGACAGGCTGCTGCCACGCGAGAGGCTCGAAGCTTTCCTGAGGGAGACGCAAGGTGTCGACCACATCAAGTTGCCGGATCCCCAGCAATACGAGGCCTTCACATTTGACCAATTCTTTCAGCTCTGGAGCAACCACGACTCGGCCTGGCGTGCTGCTGGAGCGAGGCACCAGGCGCCCGTTGACCCAACCTATCCCATCAGTAGCTACTTCATATCAAGCTCACACAATACCGTAACTGCCCCCAATCTCAGCGTTTGTCGATCTTTAGCTCACCACATGAGAACAGTATCTTGAAGGCAATCAGCTCCTCTCCAGGAGCTCGGCCGAAGCCTACCGCGCTGTAAGTGCATAGCATATTCGTCTCCGCCGGTTGCCCGTGGTTACTGACAAAGCCGCAGGCTCTCAGAAACGGATGCCGGTGCATTGAAATTGACGTCTGGAACGGTCCGCTCGCTCGCTCTCCGTCCAAGTCGCCCGCTCCAGGACACCGAAGACACTTCTCATCCGGATCCCTCCCGCGTCTCGCCTCAGAGAAGCTCATGAGCATCAGGGTGAGCCGCCAGCAGAGCCGCAGCCCGAGCGCCATCCAGAAAACCTTCCCGTCCCCTCTCCCATCTCCGGATCCCCGAGAAAGCGCTACGACGCTCGACCCAAAGGACCTCGTCGAATGCCGCGCGAAATCACGATCCTCGTCCCTATCGAACCATACGGTTGAGCCCGTAGTGCACCACCACGGCACCATGACGACGACGGTGGGCTTCCGAGAGGTGTGCCGCGCAGTTCGAGAAAGCGCGTTCGAGAGGAACCCTCTCCCAATCATAGTCAGCCTCGAGGTTGGCGCCGACCAGGAGCAGCAAGAGATCATGGTGAAGATCATGAAAGAGGAGTGGCGCGGGTTGCTGCTCGAGAGGGCATTGGACACTTGCGATAACCGACAGCCCCGGCTGGAGGAACTGTACAACAAGATCTTGATCAAGGTGAAACGGGTAAAGGAGAGCCCGACCGACGAGGAAGTCGAGAGAGGGCGGAGCCTCGGGATGGCCGCCATCCGGGCAAAACCGCGCGTCTGCAGGGAGCTCTCCAAGCTGGCCATCTACACCCACAGCGAACACTACGGGGGGGAGGAGTGTCTCGACTACGACTCGCCGGGCCACATCTTCAGCTTGAGCGAGGACGGCTTCTTGTCGCTGACCGAAGACACGGATAAGCTCGACAGGGTCCTCGCCCACAACCGGGACTACTTCATGCGAATCTATCCCAAGGGCTCCCGCATCGACAGCAGCAACCCGGATCCGACCTTCCACTGGCGCCGGGGCGTGCAAATGGTGGCCATGAACTGGCAAAAGACGGACGAGGGCATGATGCTCAACGACGCCATGTTCGCCGGCACCAATGGCTGGGTGCTCAAACCTCCCTCGCTGCTCAGCAACAAGACGACAACTGAGATGGCCGACATGGCCAGCGACCCGAAGCCGACGCTTGATTTGCGCATCACAGTGCTTGCGGGCCAGTTCCTGCCCTTGCCCGGCGACCGAAAGAGCAGCGGCTGCTTGGGCATCACGGGCGATAGGAAGTTCCAGCCCAAGGTCAAGGTGGAGCTGCATGTTGAGAAGGCGCACCGATCGCTCGACTGCGAAAAGGAGACGGAGCCCGGCTGCACCGAACACCCTGACTGGGGCTTGGACCCAAAGAGTCTGGACTTTCTTGATGTCAAGAACGTGGCGGCCGAGCTCAGCTTTGTGAGGTTCAAGGTCGAAGACTACTCGAGCAACTTTGGAGGGGAGCTCGTTGCCTGGGCCGGCATCCGCCTCGACCGCCTCGGGAGCGGGTTCCGGTGCGTTGATCTTCTCCATCCGGTCACTCGCCGGCCCTGTGAGGGGAAGCTGTTTGTTAAGATTGAGAAGGTTTGGAGGGAGTGAGGGACATGTTTTGCTCTTCGGCTTGAAGGCGTTTGCCATTTACAGCGGATCTTTGAGGAGTCTTTTTCTTTGGACATATTGTTCTGGGCTTCGGCTTGCTTTCTTGGTCTCGTTGCGGAGCGCGGTATGGTGTTTTGGAATGGCTTGGGCACTTGGGCTTGGATATACGGGAGGCCGGTTCACACCGTTACAAGATGGACAACCGGGATCGGGATGGGGCACACATGCTGGGCTATTCTTGGCTCTCTTTCTTTGGCTCTTCGGTTATACAGCAGACGAAGAGCAGGTGTTTTCGACGTGTAGCACGGGATACCCACTAAAGATAAATGTTTTTCTCTTTCTTCCCTAGCTCAAGGTGTTTCCTGCGCGGTTAGACTCGTTCGAGCAAGACCAAACAATCCTCTGCACCGGACATTGCTTTCCGATGTACTCATGACCTCCGCCTCCGGCTTCCGAGCTCAAGTCGCGGTTTGCTGGCTGGTCATTCCGCAGTTGCAAACTCCCACACCGCATGCTATTGGCCGGACCTCCCTATTCTAATCTGGCGGTTTCGTTTGCCCTCGGCGAGTGTTGTCTTGATCGGCCCATGTCTGTCGCTGGGCTGATATAACTAGGGTATCGTTTGGGCCACGTGCATCATGCACAAACGGGACGATCGGTAGGGAAAGGCCGCTCTGCGCTGCCCTCGTGCAGCAGCAAAGGTGGAAGAAGGGGGGGGGGGGGGGGGGGGGGGGGGGGGCGAATGTCGTGCCACCCTGGATAAGTGTTTAGCTGTGAATCGGAATTGTGACCGCCACAGTGACCGGTGATGGACACAGTATGCTCGGGAATGCGATTTGTTCTCTTGCTTGAAGTGTCACCGGTTCGGGCCTGGATGTGTTTGCTTGGTGTCACTCAGCACTTTGAGCGGGAGTGTTTCCGAATGGCTGTATGATGATGACTGATGCAGACAAACCCTGAATCACTATCGGTAGACAGGATCGGATCGTCCCTTGTTTCCAATGACGCCAGTTGGTGTGGTCGAACGGTGGGTGGCTGCATCTTCGAATGGTAGATGGTACCGTAGGTACTTGTACAATACAATGGACAAAGCAAGCGGATGAACCGTCTATTGATACTTTCCGACTCGTCGTTTTGGAGTCCGCCCTTTCGTTTGCTTTGTCGTCGGTGTCGAACACTGCGCTCACGCGACAGTCGGCTCGAAGTTCTTCCCATACCATTCATCCGGACCATGGCCGTTTGACCTTCTACCCCAATCAAAGTCCGCTCGCGGTGACTGTCGTCAAACCCACCTTTGGGGGGAGGGGGGCAGTGGTATCGCGATGCCCCGTCCATCTTCCATGTTGTGCCCTCCCCGCATCCGATGGGCACAACAGTCGGGAGACTTATCGTTTGACATACATGGTCTGTTTGTAACTGCCTTGTTCCGAAAGCAGTATAAGTAGAGGGCTTCCGAGCCGTACCTCTGCTCAAGCTCCCTCAGCTCTTTGTCCCTTGGCTGTTCTCACTGACAAACCAACAACTGAATTATCCTTCTCCTCGCAAATCTCAAACCAACAGAAGGCACCCCTTTGCCTCGGCCACTTAGCCAGCTCTGACCACTGTCAATACACTCGCCCAGCCCATCTCTCGCGCCGCTCTCGCGTAGGTAGCCACCGTCACTCAGACCCTCGACTCAAAAGAAAAGACACGCGGCCAGTTGTTCCTCATACCTAGGTAGCCAAAATGGGGTCGCCTGAGCCAGCCAAGACGCCCCAAGTGAGTTTCCACCGCAGGCCTCTTCGAGCAAAAAGCAACTCGCCATCCATCTGTTTCACACCGGGACAAGGCTGCTGACGAGTATCGATTGCAGCTCATGCCCGGGGTCCGCTGCCCGACCTGTGCCAACAACGGCGTCGAGGTCTGGGTGCTCGAGGGCCTGCGTTGCTCCCATTGCGGGACAGCCTGCGTCTAAGGGAGGGTGGGGGGGGGCGGTCGCGTCAGGGGCGGGAATGGTTGGTTTCTCTGTTGTGTGAAGGAAGGGGCGCTCCGTGAAGGGGGATTCGGAGGGATTGAGAAGATTGACTTTGTCCGTAGCTTTGGCGTTCGGACAACATGTGCTGTGATGCGAGCTGGACGGCCACAATACGCCACTGCTTCTTTCCCGGTCCGGGTCCTCTGTCTGTCTGTGATTTCCTCCATGGGCTGCGTCCCTAGGCCCTAGGGTAGCTAGAGCGCGGATTGACATGAACCTGGCTGCGTAATTGGGGTTGGTAGGTCGATTTCATTCCGATCCATCCGCGCTGCCGTGAAACCTGGAGGAAGTTGGGCTGCTCTGCTGGATGCATTGTCAGGGGAATGTTGTCTGACCACGTGAAGTGACCATAGCGATGCTCGCCCGACCAGAGGTCATGCCGAACGCCAACCTGGACCCGAACGGTGTTGGAACAACCAAACAGTCAGGGCGCGAATGAGCATAAGATATTAGGCAAACAGGGCACGCGATTGGCTGAATAGAAGTGAGGCTCAAGATGTAGTAGTATTGCAGTGATGAAGACGCATCAGGAAGGATCTAACGTTATCTGAATATCGAACAGGGGGCCGTTTTGACTCTGTAGGCGCCAAGCAATCTACGCCCTCCAACGACCAGATATTGGTGGTGGAAGGTTCAGTTCAATAAACGGTCGGGGTCGGCTGAGCCGGGCCCACCAGCAGCTGACGGTGTCGGGCGTTAGTTATCGATAAGGGGTCTGACCAAACGATTAGATAAGCAACGGAAAAATCAAATCAATAACCACATTCAAAAGCTGTCAACCCAAAAAATTTCTTCTGCAGAATCCAACACCAAAAGTCTGCTTTCATCCTTCGTTGGCTACGTTGCCATCGCCTTCTCAACTGCTGAACAAGTGTGCAGCCAACCACAGAGGGATGCTAGATCTGCCGTCATACTTCAGCCACAGCTCCCACAACGCCGTGATGCGATGCGCAAGGTAGGTCTGCAACCGACTGGCAAGCTGCCGGGCTCGAGTGTTGTCTCGTTCGGTTGTTACGCCTGCTGGCTTCTCGACACACTGGCACCACACACACCATCCTGCCAACGGTATGTTCACGTTCCTTCTCATGCCCCACCACCATCACTACCGCCGCCGCCGTCGTCATGATGAGCGTAATTTGCGATTGATACCGTGTGGATGGTCCCCTTTCGCCGGGGCGACTATATCCGGCGGACACATGATAGTCATTCTTACATATTCTGAACAACCAACGACATGCTACCTCCATCCTACCCTCTTCGGCCTCTCACCTTGTCATGGGCTGTTGGCTAACAAGGGTCTCAGAAACATCAAGGAGGGCCTGACAACGACGATAGACTGTCCCGTAGTGGTACGCACCTGTCTTGCACATGCAGTGGCATCCCCCGTAGGACGAGAGTGCTCATTACTCGGGAGAAAACAATAGTCGGAGCTCAGTCTTCGTCCAGCTAGCTTCCGGATACGTGCCAGCTGGGCTAAATGTTAATAGCTCTACAATCAAGTCATATTTCTCCACTGAGTAGCCCTCTTTGTCTTGCCAGCTTTCGTGGTTACGTGATTTGTGCTGTCTTTGGTCTCGATCGATTCCATCTCTGCATCCATGTCTCTGGCAATGCTCTGCAAGTTGGGGGTTTCTGCCAACCCATTCAATGAGGCCTTGTGGGTTTCAGTGATGGATGGACTTGCCTGCCACGGTAAAGGATGCGGTGCTTAGGAGAGTGAGAACGAACGAAACCCGGAAGCATGACCATCCCGATGTTGATCAGGCACCTTGAGCTGCCTGGGCTACCGCACCACACCCCCGCCGTTGTCAGTGGCCGGCTGTCTTGTGCGGCTGGAATCGGTCAGGGAAATCAGGTTTTTACTTTGCTGTGCAGGAAAGGGGACAGTGACAGAAACGGCACCGAGCTGTCAAGACACTCAGTATTCCCCACAAAACGGAGAGCGCAAGACGTAGCAAGTTGGTATCTGGTAGAATACGAAGGGCCAGTGCAAGACGCCCAGGTCGTCTAATAGAAGATCAGGTCAATGTGACGGCCTGGGTCATCATCTGTGTATCTCTCCTTCAGTGCCTCCCTGCACAGCAGTCTCACAAGAGGCATCATTGTTTCCCTCATGTCAACAATGCCTCGCTTCTTCTGGTCGATGTGAGAAGCGTCGACGATGATCCTTTTCAGATTCCCCAGAGACAGGGCATCTGGGACAATTGTTAACATTGAAGGGGACCGGCCAAGCAGGTCTGGAGGAGGTGGTATCGTACCGTTCTCAATTAAGTCAGTCAGACGCTGGGGTGTGCCCACTGCGATCCCCGTACGGCTCTTTTGAAGGAACGAAACCTGCTCCTCAAGTTTGAAGTGTTTGGCGAACTGAAGATGTCCCATTAGCTGCCGCGATCCTCATGTTTTGGGACTGGAGAGGAGAGGCCCGTGTTGTACCAGCTTTGCCACAGTGTTGCCCTTTTTCTGAAACTTCCTCACCGCCCTACAGACTTGTGTTAGCCCACCATAAAACAGATGGCATACGACCACATGGAAACCCTGGGAGACTGCCGACACGTACCTTACAAGGTCGGCCGCGCGAAGACCGGCGCCCGCTACGATGATGGTATGCGGCGACCCGCACTTCTTGGGGGCCTGGTCGAGTTTCTCTGACGGCCCCGAGTGGGCCTCCAAAAAGGCCGGCATATTCTCCAGGGACCGCGGCTTCTCCCACGATGTGCAGTCTCGGATCGCGTTTGCTTTGCAGAAAAGTGAGTGTTAGCCCCCTGGTGGGTCAAGCCTGGGCCCAGTCCCGTTGTGTGGATGAAGAGCTTACCTGAGATATACAGATCCGACAACTCGACCGGACTCAGATCTGTCCCGAAGCGGCGTGTCTTTTGAGCGATGTGGTCTGCGAGCAGCTGGCCGTCCATCCGCTCAAAGGCACGGTTGAGGCCCGCTTCGACGTTCAGGTCCTCTTCGTCTTCGCGCACCTTCTTGTGCTTCTTTTGCTTCTTGCGAGGCTTGTCGTCGTCCTGCAGCTTCCTCTTCTTTGTGTGCTGCTCTTCGGTTGCCATGTTGCTGGGTCCCCGTCTTGAGAGGGCAGGCAAGTGACTCTTGGTTGATGAGGTGAGATCGGTGTGAGACTTGAGAATGTATTGTACCGGCCTCAATAAGGCACGTGTGTCGTCTCGAGGTGAAATATGGCTCGTCTGGGTAGTTCCGCGTAAGTATCAGTGTCGCAGTTTCAGAAGTGCCAGATGTTTCCTTTTGATGGGTGTTGCATCAGATGATTTTGATACTTTCCAAAGACATCCGATAACTACCGCGGTTTGGCTGCTTCATTGGAAAATTCCACGAATCCCAGGGCACAGTGAAAAAATGTCTACAAACTGTCATTGCACGCTGTGAGATGGCGCCAAAAGTGGGGTTCAAAGCGCTGGACTTGCGCAATGCACCTGCCAAGCTGCTTCTCTGGGTGCTGTAGCACACAGTGCGGATGATCCAAGCCATCTGGGCTCCTTGGCAACGGTTACCCTAACCCTCGGCACTGGGAAACCTCCACTGTAACACAACGCCCACCCTTGTCTTGTAACGAACGTGGAAAAGGTGTTACTCAGTTTTACATATGGTTACTGCAACTGGTATATCTATCTTCAGTTTATGGCACCATTGCTAGAGGTACCTATCAACGAATGGCGAGCGTTATCATGCTTTTCAAGAAAAAGCTGTGACATAATGGATTTTCCCGCAGTTCCAGGGCCTTTGCGGCTAGCGTGGGGATAACCTGGGGGAAATGGACTCGACGCAGAGATACGACCGATGTCTTCTTCTCTCTCTCTTTAGCCCTTTTTGGTCCTTTGACAACATTGCCCGCAATTTGGAGAGCGGTCTTGGATCCCCAAACCAGCTTTGTTTCCTCCGGGCTTGAGCAACCAATACCCTTCCCGCACCATGGCCCCGCAGACGGAGACACCTGTAGTATGTGCAGCTCTAACCAATATCCGCAAAGATGGGAATGCTGATGACTTATAACAAGGCCGCAAATGTCCTGGGAGTGTGTAACTCCACCCGCTTCTCGTTCCCCAGTCCCCCCCGAAACTGACCATGGTTATGTCCTAGACAATCGGTACCGGTGAGGCTTTGCCCTTGATCGTACTCAGACTCTCAGACGCGCTGACTATCCAAAGTGTAATTGTTTCTCACCACAATCCCTATGGCACGTCTCCGATGGTCCTAACACGTCCTCCCCAGGCTGTGGTGTGTCCAGGTCAGTACCGTCCCTAGGTACCGAAGGACCCATGCGATCAGTTCTCCGCGGCTGGAGGCGTGCTAACATACCAACGCCCCATACCAGTTAATCCCCCAAATATGGACCAACTGGCGTACCAAGAAGACAGAGGGCTTGCCAGCCATGATGATGTTTCTCTGGGCCTTGTGTGAGTGCCGGAAGCTGAATATCGCGTGCCCCTGTATCCGGACCTGATTGATATCATGATACCGCAGGCGGCGTCCCATTCGGAGTATACGCAGTAGCCCAAAACTTCAACATCCCCCTTCAAGTCCAGCCGCAAGTCTTCATGGCCCTGTGCCTCATTGCGTGGGCTCAGATCTTGATATACCACAGGTACAATACAGGCAAACTCCCAAGGTCCTCGCTGGGGCGATATGGCACCTGTAGCTGACTCGCGCGCCTGGAACGTTGACAGCAAGTGGCCGGCATGGAAAGCTTCCCTTTTGGCTCTCGTCGTGGCTACGGTTTTTGCCGGTGTCGAGGCCGCCTTGATACTCACGCTGAGGGTAACGTACCTCCTATACCTGGGTCCTCCGGATCGTCTTCTACGTCCGTTCCGTCCAGCTGACATGCTTGGAAAGCCCGTCTATGACGGTGGGAATGAGGTCCCGATAACGGTTTTTGGAGTAATCGCCGCCGTCTTCCTCGCTGCTGGGCTCCTCCCGCCGTACGGCGAGCTCTGGAAGCGGAGAGGGAGGGTGATTGGGATAAATTGGGTGAGTCTTCCCCTAAAAACTTGGTATTGCAGACACGGTCACTTATCAAGTTTTGCCCGCGGACAGGTTTTCCTTGCCATGGATTGGTTCGGCGCCTTCTTTTCCCTCATGGCACTGGGTAGGAACACTTGTGCTTTGTAAGAGATAGGTATTTGGCTGATGGCTGGTGCCTGACATGGTATAGTTGCGCAGAACACTTTCGATGTCCTCGGCGGAGTCCTCTATATCATATGGTGAGTTTACCTTTTCCTTTGCCCCAACCAGCAGAGTAAGACTCACTGTCCGTTGTAGCTGCGCCCTCGAGATCGGTATATTCTCTTCCCACCTGTTGTGGCTGGCCCGGACGTGGAAGATTCGGAAGGCCGCAGCTGCTGAGGGGAAGACGTTTGACGATATCTCCGCCGAGTACGAGTCGCGAGGAATCCCGTTCGAGTTCGCCGAGAGGAAGGGATGGGAGCTTGGCTGGAATTGGACTCAGAAAAGTCCGAAAGGCGACAAGGAGACCGAGGAGGCACATGCCCAGGAAGGCTCAGGTTTTCCATCCTTGAAACCGTGTGCAGCAGCATCTGCAAAAGACTCAGGGTGTTAATCAGGGGCTGCCGAGGCAAATTGGTTGGGTATCCAAAGACAACCAGGAGGCTTGAATATATCTGTTGGGAAGAGACGGTTAGAATCAGCCCGACTGTGGAAAGCTTATACCCGTGGGAGGAATATTTTGGGTTGGATAGGTACATATGCATGGTGGATGGGCTGTGCCGAGAGAAAGATGCCATCACCTCGCCAATGAGCCCTGACTTCGGGCTCACAATGGGTCATGGACGCGCAGCTTGATATGTGAGGCTTGCTACTAGCTGTTTTGGTTACCTCTACCAGACACTTCATCGAGACAAGATGCCGGGTTTCACCAACCCGCCCTCACTTTCGCCCCATGCCGGCAGCCAGTCAATGCCCGGCCCTTGATATAGGAGTTTCCCATGCCACACTCTCACCACCTCTTCCCAATGAGCCAGCACCGGGCTTGCTCAACGGCATTGGGAGGAGCTCTGGTTGGACTTTCAGCAACCAAATCGTGTGGGTTCGACTCCCCGCGGGAGAAGCAAAAACCGACAGGTATTCGTAGCCGACCACCTCCATTCGACCGGGGCGGAATAGGGCTGATCGGTGAGCTTTATGCAGTTTCTGCACCTACCTGAAGGTCTGTAGTCATGCTCCGGATCCTGAATCAACCGTCTCTCGTTTGTGCCTAACTGAGAGGATCGAGGCTCGAGACACGCCAATGACCCCCACGTTCAAGCCTGTGTAACTGCTCGGGATGTCGTGGCATCTTCTTCTCGTTGACAACAGCGGGCTGACTGCGTATACCGTCGATGCCCAACACATCCATGATGTTTGTTGCCAGTTGTAAGGCACAGTCGCCGGACACGTACCAAGGGGGAAGGACAGAGTATAAGGCTGGGGCTACGGTCTCGCCTCAAACTCTGCGGCTCTTCGAACGGGATTGCACTCGTGTTGGGCTTATACGGGACTGGATCGACTTTGTACCAGCTGACGCGTTGTTGTCGGGCGTTCGTCCTACGTCACATCCCGTCTGGTCGGCGATCATGTAATCGACGGTGATGTCACAGCAGGCTCCCAGTGGCCCAGCGGCAAGACGTCGACGGCAACGACAGGCTCGTGAGTCTCAACAACCATGGTCTACTTTGAGTATGTACCAGTAGAGATATCGATATCTTAAGCACTGGGCGAACCGGTTGTTTCCACGTTGTAGCTTGGAAGTGCAGTAGGCAAGGTGGCTTGGAAGACTGAGTGGGAAAGAACGATTCCGAAGTTCGGCGCACGCAACCTGGAACTTGCTTCTACTTCGGCAGGCACCTTCGATCTGCAGTAGGTGCCTGATCTGTTCCTGCATTTCCCAACATCTGCGGCGTGTCTATCGAGCTTGGCTTGCATCAAAGGGGATGAAGCTGTTGGTCGAAAGCCCACGGCTGCCGCGTGCTTGGTGCTGATTCGGTCGCCCATCAGCCTCGCTTGTGTATCGCAGACTCGAAATCCCGCCTTGAGATCCATGCTGGGCTCACTTGCGTCTGCAGGTCGGGTGTCACTGCGCAGCGGGATAGCAAGATTATCTTCAACACGAGGAGGTCGACCACGGTAGACTTGCGACACTCGATTCGCTACATCGTCACGCCGATCCGACCAATCCAACAGTTGACCAAGCCGTGTCTCCATCTCGGTCCCCGCGTCCACCCAGCACCGCGGCTCCGGATTCGCTCGGGTTTCCACAGTCCGCGCTTAGGAAGTGTGCTACGAGGTCAGGACGTCAGGTTGCGCGTCCTCTCCTGTTGTGTATTTTCATCCCATCGGTACTCCGTCTCAAAAGATGTCCATCCCCACCTCAGGTTCGTCTTGACTCTATCTCACAATACAAATAATACTAATAAAGCTGAGGTGGCTGTTCATCTCAAGTCTGCAGGTCCGTGAGCTGCTTTGTCGACAAACGCTCGGTCCTCGTGCACAGTGCAGCCGGCAATCGGCGAACCCTTACCTGAGCGCTTGCCCATTCCCACGGTCCGCTAAAACACTGCCGCGCCCCGGCTGGCCGGCGAATCCCGTTCCTCCGCGCTTGCGAACCCCCTGCTCCCCACCCCCCCGGCCTCGCAACTCCCCATTTTTTGTCGGGTCGGCCAGAGCTCCGCGCCATCGATTAGTATTCTTTGGGTCGAGGGTCCCAGAACTTTTGGGCAAGGGGAAAAATACCATCATCTTGCCCTCCTCGTTTCCTGTTTCCCCCCTTCCCCCCACCTGCCCCGAAGGTCCTCGTCAACGCCTGGCGGATTTCTCTGCATGTAGAGATCTCTGGTCCGGTGACCTCCGAATCCGCCATTTCGGCGTCCCGTGAGGATCTGGCGTTGCGAAAACGACCGCGGTGAGGGACGGGAAGAGGAATATCAGGTTCCAAAGTCTCCTCGACCAGTGCACCGGGCACCCACCGGCTCGTTGTGGATCGATCTAGGGGGACAATGCCGTCTAAATACCTTTACCAACCTTGGTGAGCAGAGCCCCCTTTTTGCTACCATTTTCAAGACTCCATAGTTATCACCTCCGGAACCGAGTTTGAGGGGGACGATACTTCTATTCAATCTCTCTCTTTTCCCTCCTGCATCATTTATTCTCGGTTACCCATTCATCCTCGCCCGTCAGCAGGCTAACACTCAGGTTTGCAGCCGGGAATTCAATGTGGTGGTGCTGGGTCCAGGTGTGTCGTCTCCGACTCTGTCTTCTGATGAACAGCGAAGCTCTTCTCTTGCCAAGATCTCGCATCACATGCGGCTAACAACGTGCTCCTGCTTACCTAAGGCGGCGTCGGGAAGAGCTGCCTGACTGGTGCGTCCTCTTCCCCTCTGTCCCCACCTTTTTCATCCCCCTGAACTCCTTTTTCTGGTCCTGACGACACACATGTGTAAACAGCCCAGTTTGTTCACAATGAATGGATTGAGAGCTACGACCCCACCATTGAAGACTCGTACAGGACACAGAAGTCTGTTGATGTAAGTCTATGCCGACCGGTCGACTAATCATGAGATCTTCTGTGCTGACATGCTCGTGATCCTAGGGCCGTCAAGTAGTGTTGGAGATGTAAGCCCTGACTTTGGCGTGAGGCTCATGCACACCCCGTTGACATTAGCGCAGCCTCGATACAGCTGGCACGGAGCAATTCGGTGAGTGTTCTTCAGTTAGACAGGGTCATAGTGCTCATCGCTAACCCGAACGCTAGTCGCCATGCGAGATCTCTACATGAAAACGGGCCAGGGCTTCCTCTTGGTATTCAGCATCGCCTCCAAAACCTCGTTCGAGGAGCTCGAGACGCTGCGGGACGACATCATTCGCATCAAGGATGACGAGGACATCCCGATCGTCATTGTCGGGAACAAGGCCGATTTGGAGGATCAACGGGCAGTGGATCGTGCAAAGGCCTTCGCCCTCTCCCAACGATGGAATGCGCCCTACTATGAAGCCAGCGCTAGGACACGGAGTACGTGGCACTACCCACACCAGGCACACCCAACATACTGGTTGTTGTATGCATTCTTGCTAACTCACTCTCTCTGCTTCCAAGCCAACGTCGACGAGGCCTTCATTGACCTCTGCCGGCAAATGCTACGGCGGGACGACCTTCATGACGACGGCCGCGACGACCCCTATCCGCAACCAGCAGACGACCTGGCCGCCAAGAGACGCCGCAGGAAGAAACGGAAGGAGAAGTGCACCATCCTATGATGGGAGTCTCCTCCCCCTTCCCCGCTTGTCGCGCTTCACGAGAGAGGTTCCTCTGTCGGAGCCGGGATGAAACCAAACACGATCTATGAAAGAACGAATGATCTGAGGATGCCCGTCACGATGGATACGAGCGCGGACCACCGGCGAGGAGGACCCATTGTATAAACCCTGTCGCTTAACACGCTGCCATTGAACATTGTTTGGCGTTGGCGCCGGCTTTTGTTTGCGGTCCTCTCTGCTTGGTTGAGCCCGCCGTTCGCGACTACACTCCTGTGGTCTGAATCGGGGAGCGAAATATTCACAAGCAAGGCGAGGCGAGGCGTCTGGGCTGGCATCGATATGATCCTACAATCAATGCGCAAGTTTTTATCGCTTGAGCGCGTTTTGCTCCAAGGATGGTTTGCCATGTCTTGTAGTTTATCCTGACAGCCGCTCTCTTCGTCCTCTATAAATGGGTCTTGGATATTGATGGTGGCTGTGCGAATATTGCGAGAACAGGACATCGTTGGCCCATATCATGCCAACTTGGGAAGAAGGGATCAATGTACTTGATATCATAAATCACCTCAAGCTGCGTGGAGTCGTGGACGTCGTGGAGGTGTCAGCGGAACAATCCCCTTGTCTGAGGTGGTGGACATTTGGAAGCTCCACTCCACAAAACGATGGGCCCGTTGCTACGATTTTAGCCTCACCTCGCTAAAACTAGCGTTTCCGATTGAGCAGGGGGGGCCCTCATTTGGCTTCAAGTTGCTGGAGTGTTCTCGTCACCTTGCAATGCGTTCAATTCGGCTTCTTACTACGGACAGTCCAACAGAGAACCAGTTTTCTCATGGCTTCTTAACCAAACTGAAATCTTCATTGCATTGGGACGTGGATTGCAAAACGAAAAACTCCCGTAACATTGGAAAGGCTATCTTCCACACGGACGCTGCCCCGCTTTGCTCACCTCAATTATGTACGGTATCGGGTTGGTCTCGTACTTGTACCTATTTTACGGGGTCTGGCGATCGCCCAAAATTCCATGGTGGTTCCCACAGAGATTCTTCTCTACTCAGCCTGACTCTGTAGGTATGCAACCATCCCAATACCACTGCAGTTCGCATGCCACTTTGCCCTCCGTTTGATACTTTCATTACCGAATCTTGTGAATCAGATACCCCTGCCTGTAGCTGTTGGATTGCCCGGCTCTGCTCTACATGAAAGATCCGTCCCGTCATCCCCATACTAGCATTGCCACAGGCAACGACGACGAAGATACCGGCAGATCTACCAAACGGACCGTATAGCCAAGAAAACAACACCAAGACGTCGTCCGCAAACGCCGAAAAAATGACCACCTTCCTCGCCACGTCGGAAGACTGGGAGATATGGAACCACGCCTTCGTCATGAGGGCGACCTTGATTGACATATGGGACGAGCATTTGAACCCGCTCGGTCTGAGGCGCCCAATGCCGACCAAACGAGACCTTCGAAACTACCCGCGCAAGAAGCGCTCAAACGCCGAAAGGGCCTCACGCGAGGCTGTCGCCGCAAGTTCCGGAACCGTCGGGCGACCCACGCCGGCAGGCGGCGAAGACGAAGAGGCTGGCGTGCAGCAGCTCGCCAACGCGCAGTTTCAAGAGGAGGAAGATACTGGGCCGCCGCCAATGGTGGTTCGCATCTCGGACCTCACGGATGATGGGCGCACTGAGTTCCAATTCGACTACATGCGGTGGAGAGACCGAAGCAGGAAATTTGACGCACTGCGCGAATCCATCATTGAGCTGAGAAAATGGACCTTCGAGCATGTGGCGAACCGTTTCCGGCTTACTTGTTGTGAACCCGACGCCTCGCTGGCGACTTGGTATATTTTGCTGCAGGAGGCAGCCGACAACGGCAGGAGGGTTGAGCCACACCGACGTGGAAGACGGGGCGGATCTAAACGACGACGACGCCGAAATGGGCTTTTGAACAGCAAACGGCGCCCATTCGACGGTCGGGAATAGCTTCATTCTGGTCAGTCGGAACCGCAATGTGGTTCCAACTGGGGAGGTGTATTTTATATATTGGGTTCTACATACGTATCCGTACTAGCATCTGGGTGATCTGGAACATGTCGTCGTTTCGACTCGGGATGTAATTGTCTCATGCAACTTGTGGGTACTCCCCGTTGCACAGGAGTCGTAATCGGCCAAAAGTGACTACCTATTGTGTGCAATACCTTGCATGTTTGCCTTTTACGACTTGATGAATGGACGTGGGATCTTTTCAGGTTTGTATCCGATTGATGGGTCAATATTCAACATCTGTTCTGTCATGGCTGCCCGGTCAACAACCGCAACGTTTTGAGCAGGGCCCGGTCCGGTGCGACGGGCGTGTGATCCGCTCGAGGTGCCCAAGCGCCCACTCGGCTAGCCAGATCCCCACCAACCACGTTTATCCCTGCCCATCTCCCTTCTTCTCGAAGGAAGCCGACATGGGCGCCATGTGGGTGCTCCTGGAGGCGCTCCTGCCCCGGAGGCTGAACGGACCCGAATCACTTCAACGTCGGGTGCCTCTGACTTCCGAGGTTCTGTTCCTGCGCATGTTCCTGTTGCCTGTGTCCTGAAGGCGGCTTTGCGTGCGGGTTGTGCCCGTCTGAACTTCTCGACGCACACTCGCTCGTTCGCGTAGTCTTGACGACATCGCCCCTCACTTTCGCTCGTTCACCTCTTCTTTCGTTCATTGCTACTTTTATCTCAGCCTTACGCTGGTTTTTGCCTCTTCTCTGTCCGGTCTCTGGCACCGCTCGTCATTCGAACCACTGTCTTGGGTGGGAGATCTGTGCGACACCGCTGAACACCCACTACATAGCCTGCAGCCGCCGCTCACCGAGGGCTTCATCACCACCACAAGCCACAACATCCGCGATCACCAGGCACTGCCCGGTCATGCACCGCGAACTCTTGGGCACTGCTTGATATTCTCTTGGTCTTCATCCTTCAGAGGTTGCAACTATTGGCTTCACAAGGAAGCTCTGCAGAGTGCAGATGGGCCCTCGCATCCCACCAACCTGAAACAGGAACTGTCTCCCTGCCCCCGTTTTCCGGTACGTGCACAATTTCAACTTTTAACCCCTTTCCCCTGGCTATAGCAGCGGCCGGTGCCGCTCCGCGATTGCAGACTGCGACCTTTCCTGCCGCCGCCCTGCCCCCTGCCCCCTCCCCCCTCGCTCGGGTCCTCAGAGACTGTCTGGTCCGACAGTGTCGTGACCATCGAAGCAGAGAAAGGTCGTCTTATGTGATACTTGCACTCAACGATAAGCAGGTTTTGGGAGAGAGGGGCGGCACAGCCAGGGGTAATTGTCGAGTACCACCTAGTGATGGGAAGTCTGGGATGCCGACCAGGTCCCCTTTTTGTTACCCCGACCGGCTGTTCTCAAGGGTCTCTCGCTCGGCTGCTACCCGCCCCATCCACTAGTGGTCCGTATCTGGAACTGGCAAAAGTCCCGGAACAAATGTTACGCAGCCACCACAGCGGCCCTTCTCTCTCTCATTCTCCCGTTGTCACTGTTTCTGCTCGCTGGGCGTGCTGGCTGACCATTTCCCAGAGGCCGAGACAGACTGCGTCGTCCTTGTGCCTTCGCGCGCGGTCGAAGGCCATTGGCTTGGAACAAGTTCATTCTTTTCGTGATTGTCCCGACCCAGCTGGCGCTGCGTCACACGCTGGTCTATTTTCTATTCCTTCTCTTCACTGGCATAGATTGCGTCCGTTCGTTTGCCACGGGTACATACACCAGCCGGTTCCACGACCTTGGCTTGAAGCTGGGCTCCGTCGTTTGCCCCGGCCGCCTCGAGACTGACTCTTTAAACTCCTGGGCCATCGAGATCACACCAACGACTGTCTCGAACCAACCAACACTCTCTTTCCAGTATCCGTCCTTGTGCCACAGCCCGGTGGCCGACGATTCGCCCTGTCGGAAGCCGCATATGTCACCTCACTCCGGCTGCGAGCAGGAACGAGCAGGACATCGCAGACGGCCGACCAGAGAGCACGGCCAGCAGGTCGTTCTGCATGTGCTGTGGCGGCCGTAAAAGGTTTCAACTAAATGAATCCTCAAGATGGGAGATATATGGATCCACTAGCACCGGGATCCGTTAAGAGGGCGAGGGAGCGCGCCGCCGCCGGCCTACCGAGACGCGCCGATTCTCCTGAGGAACCGCAAATGACCGGCCTTTCCGCACCCCGTCAGCCGGCCGCGGGGCCGGCTGCTGGACTCCCGCGAAGCGTGCGGCCACAGGCCTCGTTTCCCCTGCACACAGAAGACGGGCACATCGGCGTGCCGATTTCGAAACCTACCCCCGCGCCGCAGTGGCCGCTGCCAGGGCCCATCGCCACGCCTTCACCAATCGCCAGCGAGCAATTCCACTCGCCACACGGAGCCTCGCCGCCCCAGCGACCACCGAGACCAAGTCGCGTCCCTTCGATCCTGGACGCTTCCAAGGTCCAGGACCACACGCCCGTTTTTCAGTATACTCCTAGGGAGTCTGCAGACCAGGATTCGCTGATGGTGCCGGAGACCCCATTGGGTGCGTCACGACCATCCACCTTGTCGTCCGTCGGCTCGATTCCCGACTTTCCCCTCCCGATACAAACCCCATCCGGGGCACCACGAAGAAGCGTTGGGCTTGGACCGCCGCCATCGGCAAGGCGAGGCGCTTCCACCTTCTACTCCAATGCCTCGTTTGTTTCACCCATTCCCGAGGAAAGCCCGCGTTCTCGGTCTCACACGTCGTACGCGTCAAGCGCTGCGATGCCGGACAACTGGGGCTCGCCGGCGTCGCCAGGGCCGAGCCCGGACTATCCAGAACCGATGTATGGTGAAGCGATTATGGAGGACGATGCCGAAGAAAGCCGGCTAGTACGGAGCGCAAGCATCGGGAAGAGAGCGAAGCCTACATTGGTGAGCGGACCGTCCTTTCGGGGACCTGACCCAACGCAACGTGACCAGCGACCAGAACCGCAGCCTGTCCAAGGGTCTTCCAAGGAAGGGGCAGCATACGTGCAACATTCGAGCTCCTCCGGCACGCTTCCGGCGACAGGGAGGCTACCCATCGGCTTGGCCGTGACACCCGATACCATGCTCAACGCCTATTCCTCGGCAAGTGCCGGTGATCCATCTACCCCATCGCCCCGTAGCACACCATCAGGGAACTCGTCCGATGCGGCTCCCACCTACAGTCGGTTTTCGGCAATACGGCGGCCCCCACGGTTGGATATCGACGCTGTGCGGAACGCAGAGGCCCGGGGGAGCTTGACCAGCCTGCCGGATCTCATCCGGCGCGCGACGAGGCTGGCGGCTAATCTGGAGAAAGGGCGGAGGCCGGCCAGCCGTTTCGACGACCTCGAGGACTCCGGCAGCTCTGGGCTGGATGCCGAGAAACACCGATCCGGTCTGTCGGATATGCTGGCCGCATTCCCCCCGCCAGCACACCTGACACCAAACCAGAGTCGCCGCAGCATTCGGGGGAGCATCCGAGAACAGGCCCAGTCGTGGCCTCTCCCTCTTAATGTTCACCGCTTTCGCAACACCTCGCAAGAGGCCGTCCCGAACAGCGACCCGCAGACTGCCGATTCGAAGCCCAAACGCAGATGCTGTGGCCTCCCTATGTGGGCCTTCATACTGGTCATGGCAATTGTCTTGATCCTGACCGTCGCCGCGGTGCTGATTCCGGTGGAGCTTCTCGTTGTCCGCAGGCAAGATGGGAACCAAGCACAGGGGGACCTTCAGCAGTGCCAGCGACAGCTCACGTGTGCCAACGGTGGCACGAATGTGTTTAGTCAGGGGGTGTGCTCCTGCCAATGCGCAAGCGGTTTTACCGGGCCTGACTGCACCGTGGTCGGCGACATGGCTTGCACCACATTTGCACTGGCCGACGGCAGTAGGAATGCCACCGTGGGGGACGCCATCCCGCGCCTGGTTCAGCAAGCCCAGGCCAACTTCTCGATTCCTCTCACCGCCAACGGGGTCATTTCCAAGCTCGAAAGCGGAAACCTGAGCTGCTCCGCACAGAACGCGCTGGTCACTTTTGACGGGCGCGCAATTCGGCTGACGCAAGCGGCCGCCCCAGATGCAGTCAATGCCGCCATAGTCGACGGCATCTTCTACACGACCATCACCATCGTCATCGCGCCCTTCACGACCTTCACCGTCGGCGTTCCCACCACGTCGTCGAAAACGACCGTTAGCACCAGCTCGACGATATCCGCCAGCGGACAATCTCCTCCTTCCCCTCCACCTCCCTCGCCGACCGCGTCCTCCCCGACGGCCACGAGCATGGTCACAACGACGACGACGATGGCCCCGGGCAGCACGGCGATGCCGGAGCCGACGTTTGGCGTGACCGAGGACGCGCTCGACTTTGCGCGGGTCGCGGTGCTGTACATTCTCCAGGAGGACGGCCTGGTGGACGCCGAGGCGGCGCAGATGGCGCTGCAGACGCTCTTTAGCGCGTCGGTCACGAGCGGCAGCGGCGTCAGCGTCGAGGCGGCGCGCAGCGTGGCGGTCGGGGACGGGAGGTCGGTCAACCTGGTTGATTTTGTGGTTGATATGGGCGGTTCCCTGGGGAGGGTTGGGAGGGGGGTCTCCGGGTGACCTTAGTAATTTGCGGTGTGGGGCGTGGAAAGGGAAAGAAGAAAAGGGGTCAGGCTGTGAGCGTTACCGGAGGAGCCGATTCGTCAAGCGGGCTAATCGCAGACGGTACTCCCTGTTGTTGACATCCATTGGCTTTTGGATGGGACGGATGACTACCTAGTGTTCTGAGAAGGACTCGGGGCATGATGTGAAGCGGGTCATGAGTTTGGGACGAGGACTCAAAAGCTGCTACTGTGGAACGGCCCATGTCTTGGAAATCCGATGCTTGGGTCACGAGAGCGCTTGCACAGAGACTGCGACTGCTTTTCACGTTGCATACCCTTTTTCTTTATTGTTGTACCATCATCCTCAGCATCTGCCGAGGCGCAAGGCGTTGGGCGTTCTAAGCCTTTTGGCGTATTGACGGCTGGATCATGAGGGGGAAAGGGGGGAGGCAATGTGAGGGAGATGGAGTCGGTGTTTGGACGGTGCGGCCTGGTGTAGAGAATATTTCTACGGCAAAATCGAGCCTAATTGCATGGTATAGCGAAGGCACACCTGGTGGGCCGGATGGCGGAAATTGAAGCAGGGTGCAGTCTCTCTTTGTTATCTTACAGATGCTCAAATCCCGGAGGCCCTGGGGTTTTCGGAATCCACTCATATCTTCCAGATTGCACCAACGCTTGATTGCCTCGGACTTGCGTCCTGTTTGTAGTGCAGTCCGAGACAAGAGGATCCGTGGTGTACGTGTTGCAGCGGGTCCGATGATAACGTGCTCAAATGGAACACTATCCGCTGCTCGTTCAGCAAGTAGGTAGCCTGCGGTAGGAAACATCATGTCTACGGAGCAACTCATCGCCAATGGCATTGTTCCGATGCCTCGCAGGCACCAATGTGTTGAGAAGTTGGTCCGGCAACTTTGTAGTGAAACATGGCGGTTTGGGAGCGGGTTTGGAAGGCAATTCCTGGCCAGTTGATGCGCTCTGCGACGAAGTGGGGTGATCTGGTGACTGTGCTCTTGCCTGAGGCAGCAATTACGTATCACATTACCGCGCAAGCGCTTGAGCGCTGACGCCCTCAGGCCGCCACCCCAACAGGTCCGTTCGGCATGTTCGGACCGCAACAACAAAGGCAACCACTTCCCACACATTCCATTCATCACTCTTCTTTTCCAACTACTGACTAGACCAGCCTCTACACTGTACTTTTCTTTCCTTCTCCATTCCCAGACGCAGTGACCGACACTTGTATTGATTCACCCCTCCAACACAACCCTCGAAACTCGCACAGCACAATGCTGCTGAAGCGACTCACGGCCGCGGCGGGCCTCCTCGCCATCCCGGCAACGCAAGCATTTCTCGTCCCTCCCGAAGTCAGCGACGCCGATATCCAGGTCGCCAACACCATCGAGGGCATCAGTGCCCAAGTCGCCGAGACGCACGTTGTTGAAGTCGAGTGCCCCGGCTGCCCCATTCTGGTGAGGGGAAGACGTGGCAAGACCTACCTGCGCAAGACGGACCGCCCGAGCCACCTGGAGCTGACCTTCTCCATCGAACACCAACCGGGCCATGACCGCCTCTTGGTCAACGGCATCGAGCTCTATCCAGACCCCCGTCCGTCCTTTGAACCCCTCTTGGCCCCGCAGATTAATGAGGACAAGAGGCACCACCGTGGGCATGACCGCCACGATCGCGACCACGACGATCACAAGCACCGCGGCCGCCCTTCCAGGCACGCACCGCAGCCACAGCGGCTGGGGTTTGCCGCGCGTGTGGGTCCACTGACGGAGGACGCCACTGGTCAATATGAGGTTGTCGAGATTGAGTTCCAGATCATTGAAGTAGGCGTCGCCTTCATCGACGGGATCCCCGCCGTCAAGGTCAAGCTGATCCAGGACGGCGAGGGCCGGCTCCTCATGCTGCAACTTGAGAAGAGCGAGCCTAAGCAGGTCCTGGAGCATACCAAGGGCGGGGCGGAGCAGTGCCAGACCATGATGTGCCAGTGGATTGCCATGGCTCGGGAGAAGCTCAAGAGCCTCAAGGGTTTTGGTCACTGCCGCGGCGGAGGCCACTCCAAGGGCGGCATGGCCTCCCTCGCTCACAGCGAGGCTCCACACGGCCATCCGCATCACCATCACCCTCCCGCCGACGGACCGTGGTCTGCGCCGTTCCGCGAGCACCGCTGGGGCAAGCTGTTGAAGCACATTGGCTCGCACATCCTCCTTCCCGTGTTCGTTGGCATCGTTGCCGGTGTGAGCGTCAGCTTGTAAGCCATTTCCCCCCTCTTCTGCTCTATTGACGTCTTTTCCTTGCTGACCTCATTTAGGATCGGCATGGCCGTCGGCACTGTGCTTGTCTCGCTGTGGCGCGTCGTCTTCCGCCGCCGCAGCAGCGGCCATCGTCGTCACCGCTCTCACCACTCACACCACAAGGCTGCCCCCAAGGAGGCCGTTCTTGACGAGGAGAAGTCGTGCCTGATGGCACACGAGGACCTGCCTCCGTCGTATGAGGAGGAAGAGATTGTCAAGACGTCGCAGGTATAAACAGTGTTGAGTATGACTTTGAGAGGAGGACGGAGTGCTCTCGCTTGGATGAGAGCAATGCGGCTGGCGTTTGGGATTATCAGCGGTTTTGGAGATGTTCGGGCTGTTTTTTTCATACTACTGGGATACGAGTCTGATCCCGTCACTCCTTTGATACCTTGGGTTGGGCTCTCTGCTCGTTTCTTTTCCTTTGCATACCCAGCAACACTCGCACATTCCTTAACATTGGATACCATCGATATGACCTACCTTCCTTTCCTGTACGACGGACTGATTGTAGATGGAGTTAGTTTTTGATTTACCAGAATAGCAGCTAATCAGCTCGGATTCCACAATTGCAGCGACTCCTTGTTTGGTGCCACTTGCCGTGCACCGTCGGCTCTCGTCCGCACTGCTCATAGCATTCAAGATGACTGCGTGTGGAACTGCTCAAGTCCCTGGTGAGCTGATCATCGATCTGGCTGTCGTTGCACCAAGCCCCGTACAAGTACTATGCGTTCCGCATGTACTTTGTAGATACCAGACCAGCTGATAAGTCGCCCCCTGTGGATCTGCATTCTGCATTGCATCCCGTACTGCCGCGAGCAGATGCAGCACAGACGGGACATGCCATGGCATCGGAGATGAACAACAATGGCTGAGAGCGAGTGGACGGTGTGGGGATTGAAACTCGTCATTTCGGCTCGTTACGCTGACCCGGGAGTGCCCCGACAATCACCTATGTACCTCCGTAAAGTGGGTCCCGCCAGGTGGCCGCCGAACGGGCCGCATCTTGCATGCCCCACTTCGAGTCCCCACCAAGCGCTCCCCGCCTTTCAGCAAAACGGCAGAAAAAAAGTCGAGACTGATGATGAGTAAAAGGTGATCCTTGGCAGTCGCTTTTCTTCCGAGCCCAGCCCAGTTCATTTTTCTTACACAATTGGCCTACAGTCGCGAACTTGAGACCAATTGCGCGAACAAGAAATCAGCCATGGCCGAATCGTCAAAGAAGAGAGAGCGCACCGAGGAGGATGTCGCCGACAACCACAACTCCAAGCCTGCTCTCAAGAAGAGCAAGCTCGACACCACGGGCAAGGCTGAAGTCACCAAGAAGAGCTCTAAGTTGAAGGAGGCCAAGCCCGAGCCTGCCGCGACCGAGGAGACGTCTAAGCCCAAGAAAGACAAGAAAGAGAAGAAGGAGAAGAAGGACAAGAAGGACAAGAAAGAAAGGAAGGAGAAGAAGCGCAAGTCCAAAGATTCAGAGACCGTCGCCGAACCAGACAAGCCGGCGCCAGCTGCGCCCTCGGACCCCGTGACACAGACAGAGGAACCAACCATCGGCGACGCCACCACCACCGACAATAAGAGTAAGAAGAAGAACAAGAAGACCAAGGAAAAGAAAACCAAGAGCACCGAACCCACCCTAGCCAAGGAAGAAGAACAAGAACAAGAAGGCGAAGCAGAAGCAGCAGAAGACCAAGAGAACACCAACAGCGGCAAACCAGCCCGCTTCATCTGCTTCGTCGGCAACCTCCCCTACACGGCGACGGCCGACTCGGTGCGCGCGCACTTCTCGACGCTGCAGCCGACGTCGGTGCGGCTGCTCACGCAGCGCGACGACCCGCGCAAGTCGCGCGGCATCGCCTTTGTCGAGTTTGGGCGCTACGACCACATGAAGACGTGCCTCAAAAAGTTCCACCACACCGAGTTCGACGACGGCGGCAAGTCCCCCGCGCGGCGCATCAACGTCGAGTTGACGTACGTATACCCTATCATCATTTTTTTCTATGTTCAACTTTCGGTGTGTGACCGAGATCGAACCGGTAGACTGACTCGTTGCGCGTAACAGTGCAGGAGGAGGCGGCAAGACGGCAGCGCGGCAGGACAAGATCAAGCAAAAGAACGCCAAGCTCAACGAGGAGCGGGCGAACCGGATGCAGCGGGAGGAAGAGGAGGCCAAGCTGAAGAAGGAGGGCAAGACGGCCGAGGGCGGCCAGGCGCAGGAGCAGCGGGATGAAGATGCGATACACCCGAGCAGGAGGGCTAGGGTACCGTATGGCAGGAACTAGCCCGGGGGAGCTCGAGGGAGATGTGGAGAGAAGTGTATGGTGATCAGTGCTGTTACGCAAAAGATACCCGCTTGCTGTCATAAAGGATGGACGTGTTTGTTTTCCCTATATCAAGTGCTGTCATTGGGACAGCCGGAAATCTATGGGCAGGAAAAATGAGAACTGTCTTTTCGCATTCAACCATGCAATCGTCATATCCGCTATCAACTGGTTCCTGGATCAACAGATTCGCTCGCAGTCACCAAGTGTGAAGAAAGCAGAAAACGACAAGGAAGCTCAAAGACAAGTTGCCACTGCGCCGGTAGAAAATAGTAGACGACCATGCATGGTGAAGACATTGGGATCCCAGAGTCGGCCCAGTGTCGCGAGAGAGAGGGCATGCGAAGACTGCGAAATTGCGAGCCATGGGAGGATGAAGATCCCATGCGTATGTCCCCCCGCCCCGCCATCCAAGCTCGCAAAAACGGCGCTGCCCCTGGCGCAATACCTAAGTCGGATAAGCCTGCCCCGTGTCGTCTACTATGAGAGAAGGGCATAGTATCAAGCGCCAATCCAATCCAAAAAAATCAGCTTCGGGCAGGGCGTTGCAGTGCGAGAAGCAGACGTGTCTCCGTTGGGTATAGGTAGGGTGCTGTGCATTACGTGGTCGTTTCATCGGTCGTAGGGTATGGAGAAGGTGCGTTGAACCGAGGCGTTACAGGATCAAGCATGCGCTCTTCTTCTTCTTCTGCTGGGTCTCCGCTGGCTTGGGTTGAATCACGGCCCTGAGAATGTTGTGTCAGTGTTCAGATCAAGGCCCATGTCGGCGGCAGGACGAGCCGAGCGGCTACTCACCTAATGGCGCTGTCAAAGACAGCCTTGAGGTTCATCTGTGTCAGGGCCGAGCACTCGACGTATTTGTACGCCTTGATCTTCCGGGCGCAGTCCAACCCCTGCTCGTAGGTGATAGGGCCCATGCCGTTTGGCCCCTTCGGCTCGTTGGGGTCACGCTTGTCGAGCTTCGTGCCGACTAGGACGATCGGGACGTCGGGCGCATGGTGCGAGATTTCTGGGTACCACTGTGCATGGGTCGTCAGTTCCTGTACTCACATTGTCTGCCCGCTGTTCCGGTCCTGGCGGCTCAACTGACCTTGGCGGTGACATTGTCGTACGACGCGGGGCTGACGAGGGAGAAGCAAATGAGGAAGACGTCGGTCTGGGGGTATGAGAGCGGCCGCAGTCTATCGTAGTCTTCCTGTCCAGCTGTATCCCACAGTCCCAAGCTGATCGGCTTGCCGTCAACCTGTACGCTCGCCGCGTAGTTGTCGAACCTGGGGGTGAATAAGTTAGAGAAGGTACTGTGTGCGGTATTGCGGTCGATGTACGAACACTGTGGGGATGTACTCGCCGGGGAAGGCGTTCGTTGTGTACGAGATGAGGAGGCATGTCTGAAACGAAGCTGTCAGCATGAGAGGTCTCCAAATCCCAGTGAAAATAGAGATGATTCATACCTTGCCAACAGCACCGTCGCCTGTGACAACGCACTAAATATGCGAGATAGCAGTTGTTAGCTCAAAGCGTGTACTTGTCCAGTTGGGCCGGTCGCCAACTTGGGGACGGGACAAGCACTGGCGAGCCGGAAATGTGGCGGCTGTAGACGAACCTTGATTGATTGGGTCGTCATGATGTACGGAAGCTGTGCTGGTGAAGCAAGAAACCAGAGTCTGTATCGCGGCTCTCAACTGGAAACTAGTAGTTGGACGGCGATGGTGGTGCTTGGTGTTTCTCGACCAGCGGTGGGAGGGAGGACAAGCGCTGGGGAATTGCGCCCGCGATCCAATGCCTTGGCTGACTGCGAGAGGAGGTTTGTTCGGCCTTCAAAACAGCGAGGCGAGATGCAAAGCTGGATGCAGACTTCAGAAGCACACTACTGTGTAGGGATGCAGAAGGTCTGAGAACCTGATAATAAGGCGTGTGCAGGTTGAAACGTGAAGCAAATCCGTGTGCGGTCGGTGGGAAACAGCGGCGCAGACCGGGGGCAGATTGCTTTGAGTCGACGGGAGATATGAAGAAAAGCAAGCACTGTGTGAAGCACGGGCCTGTCGGCGGCTGGCGGCCCACCCAAGAGTCCAAGACTGCATCAGGATGGCGCGCCGCCAGGAAAACGGCGGCTGATATGCCAGGGCGGGCGTGTGGGCGGGGGTTACTCGCACGGCACACCATCAGTCTTGGCGGCACGCTGTCCTCTGCTTTGGCGGGAGGTGGGAGCAAGGGGGATTTGCCTCTGACACTCTCGGCGTCAACTGCTTCAGGTGCCTGACATGATTGGAAGACAGCGAGAGTGGCCGGGCCGCAAGAACGGCACGCTGAAGCGAATCAGCTCAACCACACACGGCTGCCGAACACGACTCCGTGATCAGCGTCTGGGACCAGCAGCACCATCCTGATCCAACCCCTGTCCCGTTTCGCCAAGACCGCCGATGGAACTTACACAGTACTGCCCTGTACTGTCTTCTTCTGGCTGGAGTAGATGTCACTGTCTGGGGACTCGACGGAGACTAGGTACATATGTACTCAAACAAATCGTTCTGCTCATCAGCCTGGTCTGCTACATGCAGGCGAGCTCAAAACTTCAGGTTACCAAGAACGCTGGAACTGTGCTTGAAGTGTTTAAAGCCAAGGTACTTCTCCCGGGTTGAGCAAGCTTCCGAGGCCTTGGTGGGAATGTTGCTAATCGGCCACGGGATTAGTTACTGTGTATGGTTGATGGGTTGAAAGAGAAGCACTTGGGCTAAAATTGTAGACAGGACGGGCCGCTGATGGCGACGCCATGTGTGCGTGCCTTGGGTAGGTCAAAGTAACTAGGCCGGCTCTCGTCAGATGGCTCTATATTAAGCCGGAGAACTCAGACCTCAACGGTGATACATTCAAGGCGGTCTGTGACCTCACTTGGATGACATATTTTTGGAACCAACACAGGATCCGGGGCCTTTGACTGCGATGTGAGGGCCGGTGCCATGGATCGCTCTCCTATTTTGTCTCTTCATCCTTCATGACCAAATATTCAATTGAATCCGGTGATAGTTCGAGACGGCCGAGCAAAGATCCAGGCCTCCGTTTGACAAAGAGCGGAAAGCAGGCGTTCATCCCAACACCTCGTCAACCTTGCCGCCAGTTCGCACCCCGCTGGATGACCTGCTGTGCAGGAGATAACGAACGGCGTTCCACGAGCACCGACTCTAGAAACATGGCCCGGCTTGGGTAAGCGTACTTCGTTTCGCTGCTGACATGGTGAAACTGGAAACGACCAGGGCCTACTCCCGTGTAGCATGTTAGGCCCAGCAACCAAGGGAATGAGAATGGCCGGGGAATGAAGACTAGAGCTAGTGTCGTTGTACTTGTACCACAGTACACACCACAGTACACGAAGATACAAAGTATTGTCCGGTGTCTTGCGCCTATGCCGCGATCCCGTGAAGCTGCGCGTCGTTTATATAGGTAGTTGTTGAGGACCTATATACTCCACTGTTGACAATCGAGATGAATCGATGACAATCTCCAGGTTCCTATCACGAATCAAGGCCCGTTGAAGGTCATTTCACCGCGGGTGGGGGCTGTTCCAGGTTTATCGCTTATCTACAGTGGGCCCCCACCTTCATCCGAATCGGGAAGTCAATTCATGTTGTGAGCGCGAGGACCTTGCAGGCGCGTCATGTTTCACGCAAGTCAACTTCTGCTCAACCTTGGTGACCCCAGCAAAAGGCATCCCAAACACGATACAGGGCAAAACCAGGGATTGATTCGAATGCCACACCATTAGCCCACAATCTCGTCGGCCACCTGTCGCCAAAGATGGCTCGCGAAAGCCAACGCCCAGCCGCAACGCCGACCAGACGGGCCTCGAGTGAAGGGCCGCTGCCCTCGATCTACCGACAATCAATCCTCAGAACACCCGGGAGTCAAGCACGCGGCCTCCAACACCCGCAGGGGCTGTCGGCATCAGGCAGAAAGGTAGCGCCCCCGACCGCGACCCCGCATGCGCGCGCCGCCTTCCGGGCCATTGACTCCCGCCGGGCAGCTATCTTCACGCCGCATCGCGCCCGGCGGAAGAGCGTGCGCGAGGTGCGCGACTCACCCCGGGACTTTCTGCTCTCCCTAGGGCGGGTGCTGGCGCGCAGCACCGAGGTGATTACGACATCCTCCTCCTCCTCGCCCGGGGAGGGGGACAAGACGGTCGGCTCCGATGGCGCAGGCAACGAGACGACGCTCGGGGCGATTAGCGTTGACGACGACGAGGACGAGGAGGAGCTTCCCAAGCGACCGCGGCTCTCGCTCCCTATTGACGAGGAGGACGACGATAGCGACGATCTCCAGCCTTATCACTCGGTGGTGATTGACGACGACAACTACACGATGCAGTCTATCGAGATGCCACGGAGAGCGATTAGCGAGCAGCCCGGCGGCCGGCTTTCCATGGCAAGCGCGCGCATGAGCGATTACTTCAACACGAATGATATGCTGCACAGTGAGGATATTGGCTTGGACCCCGGCTTCTTTCCTCCGACAGCGGTACTGGACGAGAACAACTTCACGATGGGGCTGGAGGAGCTACCGTCTCCTGAGCGGTAATACCTGTTCGCTGCAGCCGCGCTGGACGAGGGACTGACCTGACTGTAGGCTTGATTCGGACGGTGATCGGCGCGAGCTCGGCCGCGAGAGCGATTTCGGTATCGAGGTGCCAGTTGGGGACATCAACGAGAGCACGTTCATGATAGCGCCCCAGGTCGAGGAATCGCCTAGTCGACCGCCCGTTACGGATGACGAACCAGCTTTCGACGACTTTCTGCCACTGGCTGACCAAAGGAGCGACGACTTTGACGACGAGGACTTGCAGGGAGAAGTGCCAGCGTTAGAAGGTGAACTTACTGAAGGCCCTCGCGACGGCCGGCTCGACGAGACTGAAGTTCAGTTCGCGAGCATCAAGAGGGCTCAGGCGCGTGGGGTAGTGAAGAAGACCATCAAGGTCTCAAAACACGGCATCGAGTATCCGTCTCTTCCACCCGCCGTGGTGAAGAGACTGGCTCAGAATTTTGCAAAGGCCAGCGGCGCCAAGGGGAAGATTGCGCCAGATGCCATGCAGGCCGTCATGCAGGCCTCGGACTGGTTCTTCGAGCAGCTGGGTGAGGACCTCCAGGCCTACGCAAAGCACGCCGGCCGGAAGAATATCGATGAGAGTGATGTCCTCACCCTGATGAAGAGGTATGATACAATCTATCATTGGGTATCTCAGATGATGATATACATTGCTGACAACTTAACAGACAGCGTCAGATCAATCCTAATACAACAGCCTTCGCCCTGGCGCAACGCCACCTGCCCCGGGAATTGCTGCAAGAGCTCCGCATGCCACCCCCTGCTGTACCGAAGAAGCGCCGCAGGGCAAAGGGTGGGGCGGAGGATGAAGATGTGGCCTGAGGTTCGGAGAGGAACCGGTCGAGCATCCTTACCAATGTTTATTCATGCGAACACGGCGTGTTAAGTCGGATGGCGGCTTCCTGACCACCAGGTAGAACATTATCGAGGTGGCAACGGCGAGGCCGTACCTGTACCCGTCAGTCGGCTGTTGTCAATACGGGAAGGTCGCGGACGCAGAGCTGCTGACGTCAGGCTCTGCGGGATATGGGGAAGAACTCACCAAGTGAAGATATACTGCGCATGATTGTTGCGCAGATTTACCTCTGCCGGGCGCCCGATGGGGATGCCTCGGCTCTCGTAGTCCAAGATCGTGTGAAAATCAGGATCTTCAACAGAGCGTTAGCAATCACCTATCAAAGAACACAGCCGTCGCAAAGGCACAAAGTGAACCCACTCATAGTCTGCTCAATCCAGACTGGCTGACTCCCCGTCAGGGCCGCCATCTGCCCGACGTCCGGAAAGTAGAACTCGCCCTTGTCCGGCCTGTTGTCGGGCGTAAACATGTTCTTCTTCCACGGCTGCCTCATCATCCCCTCCACCCTCACCTCCCCGGCGGGCAGCCCCCCGTCTCGCCGCCTGCGCTGGTCGGCGTTCTGCTTGGAGATCCACCCGCGGTTGACCAGCACCTTGGCGCCCTCGTCGCCGTCCCGCTCGAGCGGCGTCACCACGATGTACCCCTGCTCACCGTCGCGCATGCGCGGGCCCACGAGCATTTCCTGGTCGTGCCGGAACCGGCCCGTCGTCTGGACGCGCCGGTAGTCAAAGTCGGCGATGGCGTCCGGGTCCACGCGCGCGGGCAGGGGGAGCGGCGCGCGGACGAGCCGGTCCTCGCACTTGGCGATCAGGTCTGTCTTCCATTGCAGGCGCTTCACCTGCCAAGTGCCGAGCAAAAAGGCGGTTACGGGGATGATGGCTGGTTTTTTTTTTGGCTGCGTTAGTCGTGCGTGCATCGAATCGGGGTGGTAGGGGATAGGATAGGAATTGGGGGAAATTCGGGGGAGCGGTACCGAGGATGATTAGGCCCGGGCCGTGCCTGCGGCCTGTCCGGACCAGCTCGGGCGGGTTGTCGAGGATCGAGGTGAAGCCTGGGTCGTCGGCGGCTTGCTTTTTTGGGCGTCGGGGGGTGTTGGAGATGGGGCATCGGGGAGCGGATCGGATTGTTGATGGGTTACCAAACAGTGGCCATTGTGTAGAGATCTTGCCAATTGGCCTCTGCTTGGTCCGTAGTAACCGCAGAACGCATGCGGGCACCCTCTCGGCTGCCATAATTGCCAGACTTGAGGGTTGAGGTTGAGGTGTTGAAACCAGGCTTGTGCGGGTTAGTTTTCTTGGTGGTGAGAGACGGGACTGCAGTGACGCTTGGGCCTTGGAGGTGTTGCTGCACGCAACTTAACCTACTCGTCGGGGCTACGAAATCGCCGATCCTCCTACTCGCCAAGACTCCTAGTCGGGTACGTTGACTTGAACCACGACCATTGACTTCAACCACGGCCACGTGACGCCGAGATATGGCCTACCATACAAATTTGCTAGCAAAGCCGGGTACTGACATCTTACTATAAACTCGTTTGTCTGCATCCTAAGGTAAATCTCCAGCCAATAAGCTCTTTGCTATTTAGTAATAACTATCACGGGGGTGATAGGCAAGTTGCTAATGCGGTTGAATTGCTAAGGTTGCACGAGGAGCCTAAGGTGGGTGGTGATGCCCGCGTGTATCTTATGGCTGTGGTTCCGGAGTCCTGTTCCGGAACCCGCATGGCAAGCCCCACTCCTGGGCTTGCCGGGTCCAGCCTCGGACCCTGAGCCCCTGGACATTACGTGCCATGTCACGGGATCAATCCCGTGACACCCCCCCAGTTTACCGCTTAGGAGAGTGTAAAAGTATACGAAATACGGCCCAAGATTAGGGTATTTGCCGCTAGAAGCTTCAAAAGCTGTCACAGGATTCCCAGGGATTCCTGTGCCTCCCATGGCTTACGTCATGGTTACGCATGTGCCGGACCTCTGTGTAACGGGCTTGGCCCGGTGTGGGCCTCGGCGACTCTGGCCAGCACCAAGACCCCTGATACCCCGGTGCCCGGATGAAACTATTCCCACTCGCCCCGCTGCACATCGAATCTTCTAGCAACGCTCCCAGACCAACGCGCCTGCGGAGATAAGTATACTTGCGAGCTGCCAGAGTCTCTTGTCTTTCCTTTTCCTCTCCAAGTTCAGTGTACTCGTAGAGTCGTCACCAGCTAATTGCAATACACTCCTGGGACCGTTACAGTCAGTCCGTATCGCCAGATCTATATCCTCCAAGAGTCATCCTAAACCTCACAAATGCAGATCAAGTATCGTAATAAGGAACAATTGCTGCAACTGGCCGTTCCGTGAATCGAATCATCCGCTGGGGGCCGTTGCTGTCACGGGGTTTGTCCCGTGACATGTGTGTTGATAAGATAGGAGCCTGGCCAGCCCTGGTGTGGCCTTGCGTGGTCTGTGGGCGTGCAGGGTTTCCCCTATGCACGCGCAGCCCACAGTTCTGGTTCTGCGTGCAACCTTAGCAATACGACCAAGTCACCAACTTGCCTATCATCCCCGTGATAGCTGAATATCATTGTCATGGTCGGGACAGACAGGTAGTCCAATGGCAGTGATATTCAGCGAAGCTTCAGTCTAGGCTCTATTCCGTCAGGTACGGGCAGGCAGGCTCTATTGTCAAGACGTAGCTCGAAGAGCTACAAACAGGTCTCGCGGCAGCGAGGTGCAGGATCTTTCACCCACAGGGGCCCGTGTTTCCCGGATGTCGGGCCCTGTCAAAGGATTCCTGTTCCCATAGCATGCAAGGCAGGCCCTGGCCCCCTGGATCTGGCCATGTTACGGACCTCTGCTCCGGCCTATGGATCTGGCCATGTTACGGACCTCTGCTCCGGCCTATGGATCTGGCCATGTCACGGACCTCTGCTCCGGGCCTGCACCTGACTTAAGGCCTGGCCGCATGCCCACGTTAGATAGGTAGTCTTGCTCTCGTTGTGCAATATCGTATGTATGTGCAGGCTTGTGACGGAAAGCGCACCGTGGACTCATGCTCTATTCGGTTGGTCATCAGGTGGGTGGCCTGTGCGCCCACTTGTCTTTTTCGCGTCGCAGACGCGCATCCTGTATACTCTCCCTCTTCCTCTCCTCAGCTTTCGATTAGGAGAATTGAGTCGGCATTTGCAGTGCCCTTGCGCCTCGCCTTGATGCCACTTGTACCTCACATCAATGGTCGTGGTTCAAGTCAATGAATCCGACTAGGAGTCTTGGCGAATAGGAGGATCGGCGATTTCGTAGCCCCGACGAGTAGCGCTGCACCCCGCATCATACAGCGGTTCGCTCTGTGAGCAGGGGTTTGGTGTCATCTCGGAGGACTCGGACACTGGCTTTCAGCCTTGTTAACCTGCAAGTCACGACTTGAAAGGATTTGAACCTGGAACACTATTCATCATTTGCACCTTTCGACATCCGAATCCGCCTGGCTCTCAGATTCGCTCTGTCGAGTCTGGACCACCAACTCATACACGCGCCCCCTTGAGTATGGCTTTCTTCCAAGGATCGGTCCACGAGGGCATTGCCGCTGCTCTTCAGCAGGCAAAATCCGTGGTGTGCTTTGTCACAGGTCAGATAGAGTGTCTCACTGCAGCCGCAACACCGCACAAAGCTAACCAACGAACAGACGGCGAAGCAGAGAGCACCCAGTGGGAAACCGAGTTCTTCGCTGAGGAAGATGTAGGCCGTCCGTTCAGGCTTGCTCACTGAATCTTTTTCTGACTTCGAGGACGGCTATTAGATCCGTTCGCTACTCCAGGCACAGGCCGTGTCCCTGCGGCTTGAAGCCGGCTCAGAGGGGGAGAGCAACCTTGCGCAGCTCTATCCCATCCCCAAGAAGCCCACCGTCGTGGTTATCAGGTCAATACCCTGCCAGACTTGATATTTGACGGAAGCTGACGGAACGACAGGAATGCCGAGCTCAAGGAATACATCGCCCCCGGCGTCTCCAAGGACGAGTTCGTGAGGAGAATGAAGGGGGCACTGCCGCCAGCACAACCTGCCCCTAACCAACCCTTGCCTGCTCAAGCCACAGGCTCTCAGCGCGGAGCTGCGGCGGCCGTACCAGCGGCCCCGGCGAGCCAGCCAAACCGTGACAACACCGATTCCCGGGTCCAGGCCCTCTTGGCCGAGAGAAGCGCCAAGCTTGCTGAAAGGAAGAAGAAAGAGGAAGAAGAGGCGAAGCGGCAGCGCGTTGACAAGGCCAAGGCCAAAGCCGAGGCCGAAGCAAGCGGGTCAAAGAAGCCTGACGATCGGAGCAAGTATGAGGCCACCCTCAAGAAGAAGCAACGAGAAGCGCGCGAGGAGCGGGAGCGGATCCGCAAGGCCATAGCCGACGACAAGGCCGCCCGGGCGGCTCGCAAGGCAGCGGCGGAGGCGGAACGGAAGGAGGCAGCGGCGTCCGAGAAGGCCGATCCGGCCCCCTTTGCCCCGGCAAGCCAGCTTCTGCCGCGTACCGGCCAGCTCAGCGAGCACTGCGCCCTCCAGGTCCGCCTGTTTGATGGCTCGACAATCCGCAGCCGCTTCTCCAGCCACGAGACGTTGAAAGATGTGAGGAAGTGGGTCGACGAGACGCGTGGGAGCAACAGAGAAGCCTACACGTTCAAGGTGCTGCTGACGCCGCTGCCGAGCAAGACCATCGACACCACGGAGGAAAACAAGTCCCTTCAGGCGCTGGGGCTCGTCCCTTCGTCGACCCTCATTCTACTGCGCGTGCCCAAATACAGCGCTGCCTACTCGTCTGGTACAACGTCCGTGGCTGATGGAGCACAAGGCAATGCCTTTCAGGGGTTCATCGATTACATCCTGGCCCTCATCACCGGCTTCTTCAGCTCTGTGGTCGCATTTTTTTCTACCCTTCTCAACACAGCTGGGCCACCAACAGCCGTGCCCGAGCCCTCCCACCCCCAGGTTTCACAGAGCCAGGCGGCCTCTGATGCAGCCCTCCGTCGCCGTGGCGGACGGATAAGGGGACTGGACCATACGGGCGGCCAGCCGAATGACCAACAGTTCTATAATGGAAATTCTGTGAGTGTGATCCGTTTGACAGCCTGCGGACTTCACGCTAACGGTGCGTAGACCAATTTCGAGCCCAGGTCAGACGACGGGGAGTAGGTTGATGTTAATTACGGCCTTTGATGAGTGGGACTATCTAGTCGCAGCACCAATCTGGAGATTTGGTTGAGGAGCGGGAGATGTCTTGCGCTGCTCTATTGTACAGTGATATTAAGGGTCGATGATGGGAAACGGGCTTCCTCCAGCCATCGCGCGAGGCTGTTGCCGTTGCTGTCATCCGCCGTGAACTTTATATTCCATCCCCCATCCCTCCATGGGCCCACGGTTTTAGTACTGCTTGGAAGCAGCCTGGCACGCTTTCTGCAACAGAAAGTCGTCAGCACACACCCCGATCAATCTCCAGTTTCTTTCCCGGCCAGCCGACCGACACCGGGCGCAGGAGCGGGAAATATATTAAAAAAAAAAACCTACGAGCTGCTCGAGGTACCACCCGCAAATCGACATGTTGCCGCCCTGCTCGTCCATGCACTTCGTGAACTGCTCCGTCACGCCGGCGCAGTTGTTGCCAAAGGAGCTGCTGTTTGTCTGGGCCGCCTGGGCCTGCGTCGCGGGCTCGGGCTCGGCGGCGCTCGAGGAGCCGCCCCAGAGGCTGCTGAGGCCGTTGCCGACGACGTGGCCGATCGAGGAGCCGATGGCGACGCCGCTGTTGTTGCGCAAACATTGCACATTGCCATGTTAGCCTTCCCTTTTCCTTTCTATGCTTCTACTAGTATCTTCGGAACGAGGGGATTTGGTGTGTCGGGAAAGGGACGGGGAGAGGAGGGAGTTCTTAAGCGTACGCGGCGGTGCTGGCCATCTGGCCCATGAGGCCGGGGCCCTGGGACGTGGGCGCCGTCGGGGCGTGGGGAGTGGAGGTGGGAGCCGACGGGGGAGCGGCGTAGGTGGTTGCCGGCCGGGTCTGCTGCTGCTGGGTCGGGGCGGGCGCCGAGCGGGCGGGGACGGTGGGCCGGGCCGGTGCCGGGCGGGCCGAGGACCTGGACTGGCGAGGCATGGTGTTGCGTTGTGTGTCGGTTGTGGGTTTGGATCGGTTCAACGAAAGTGAGTCTGTTGTTGGTTATGGTTGTTGTCTGGAGGGAGTGGAAGCATTTCGAGTCGGAGACGTTTGCCGGAAATTGTTCGAGGCCGATGCGATTTCGCCATTGGCCACAGCTTTGCTGGCTTCCGGCAGCTGCAGGGGGAGAAGCCAATCGAAGCGCGCCGTTCAGGCCATGCTGTTCCGGCAGCCGAAGACCCCGAACGCCGATTGGGATAGAAAGGTTAGGGTTAAGCGTACTTCCTCAACTCACAAGGACTCGGTATCTCCCAAGACAACTGGAACCGTAAACCTAAGGTCATTTTGTACATGGGAATGAAAGGTAAGGAGGGTTCGGGGAAATAACATGAGACCAGCTGAGACTCGGGGAAAAACCTGCGTGTTTGAGAGCTACCATCCCAACTAAGTTCCATTAGATGTCTTCGCCCTCGACGTCCCCTTCATCTCTTGAGGGGGAGGGGTGGTGACCGATCTATGAGCCCTAGGGAACCTTTTCTAGGTGCAAGATGATTTCAAATGGTGTTGTTCGTTCCAGGGTACAACGGGCAGGCAGCCAGCTTCTACGCCCTACCCCCCACACAAAGAAGTTTCGCAGCTTGTGCCACAGGCAATAGCCGCGGTGGTCTCATCCTGCTTGGGGCGATGAATGGAGGCATCGTGAGAGATGCCCTGTCCTAACGACCGTTATCACCCACAGCTCTTTACTTCTTCTTCTTGCTGCCGTTGCGCTTCGGCCTCTTCGGGAGCTTCTCGCCCGCGTCGACGCCACCCGTCTCCGCAGCAGATTCTTCTGCTGGTCGCTTCTTCTCGGCGGCCAGAAGTGCTGCCTTCGCGCGCTCGCTGGCGATAAGCTCGGTTAATTTTGCCTTGATGTCTTTGTTGTCGCCCTGGAGCTGTGTGAGAACCTTGTCTAGGACACCTGCAGCACCCATGACTTACAAGGTCAGACCTGAGGAACCGAGCTGCAGCCTCGGTGTTGACCGTCTTCTCACGCTCTTCTGGTGGGGTTTCAAGCTTCTGGATCTTTTCTGTGTACTGCCTTACCCGAGTCAACTCGGCGAAGATGGCGTGGTTCTTCGTATCGACCCCGTTCAGGCGTAATGATGCTGGGCCATGTGTGAGTGAGAACCAGGAACAAGGTAGAGTAACAAGTCTCACAAAAGAGCAGCGCCTCTATCGCGTAGGCAACCAAGACATAAAGCTTTGCCTTGTCTAGAAGCGGAAGCTTGGAGGAGATGTCGGCAATGTCGCCCAGCAGCGGCTCGAGCGACTTCTCGGCTTCCTTGAGATCCTCCTCGAGCCGATCCAGTTGCGGCGTGATGTCGGTGACATCCATACCGGATCGATGGAATAAATCGGCCGGTGCTAAGATCTTCGATAACGTTTACTGTCGCGGTGTATGCGCCGGTTCGATATCCTGTATTGGGGTCGAAGTTGAGAGTCACGGCGACCGAATGTTTTTAAGTTCAAAATTTCAGGTAATAAGATAGACTCGAATGAAGTTTCAATGAACCTTCCAAAAGACGTCTTCTTGTCGCTTGCAGGCAGGGGAGTCGCTGATATCCCGGCGCTGTGGGTCTAGCGTGAGCACTTCCGGTTGAAATTGACCAATCAATCGGCGGCGATTTTTTTCTCCGGAGAGTGTCAAACGCGGCGAAAAGATTGAGCCCACATCCAACCCTCTCTCTTTGCCTCGTCGTCCGAGGAAGCCGTTGAGACGGTTTCGCTTCTCCACCCAAGGCGAACACTGCGACCACCTGATGTTTTACGAAAGCTACGAGGCGACCCCAACCGCCGAACCCAACCTGAGCGCCTCCCCGATGCCGCATCGCATGCCCTAGAGCTCGAGAGCCACCAACGAACCGGCCTCTCACCGAGTCTGCGGCGCCGACCAGACCAAGTCCTACCATGCGCCCACAGCGAACTCCGTGAACACCGCCAACCTGTATCTACTTTTGGGCCGTCGCCCGCCATTGCGGGCGTTCGCGCAAATACCCTACAGCCGCATAGCATGGTCACCCAATAACAAGGTCGTGGGCCGGGGGGCCAACGGCCGCCGAGTACCGTGGCGAGACTTCACGACGGCGATTCACACTCAGCGTCAAGACGATGGCGGGCCGTTGCGGTCTGGCAGATTCGCCCTCCCTGCGCACCTTTCCGCCGCGCCTGGGCCTTGTGCTGTCTTGCCCACCGGCAACGAACATACGCTATCGGCCGGGACAATCCGGAGGGATGAGCCCTCTCCCTCTCATGGCCGCTCCAACGTGGAGGTAGAGCAGGAAGCGCGGGGAGATCTGGATAGGATCCAGTCCAGGCTCGCGTTGTGGGACTCGGGAAGGGACCGAGTTCATGGCGCCGAGTTTGATGTCCTCGACTCGCAGCCGTTCACGGCTTCGGACCAGATTCATGTCATGGGGCTGGACCTGGCAGGACGGTACATGGCGCACACCTTGGCTGGGTGCCGGACCATCCCCCCTGTCCGCTACGTGATTCACAACCACTTCATGGGCAAGCGATGGCACGAAAACAACAAGCAGCTGACGCTTTACCGAGGTCACCACATGATTATCCGCCGCCGAATCAAAGCCGACTTCACCTCGGAGCATGACAAGCGTCTGGAGTGGGGGCCAATCCATAATCTGGTTGTCACGCTGCCGGCGTGTCAGGTCCTCAACGCCATCGGAGCTATCAGGCACCGGCTTGATCACCGGTCAACCATCTGCCTGGTGAACGACGGGTTGGGGGTCGCCGAGGCCCTGATCGAAGCCTACTTCCCGGACCAGTCGAAGCGCCCGATCTTCCTTCTCGGGCACCTCACCACGAGCTTGGACTATACCGGCGACATATTCTCAGTCTCGGAAGTCCGGCCGGGGAGGCTCTACCTGACGCTGCTCCCTTCGCAGGGGCTAGGGGGAAATCACGAGGTCCGCATCAAGCGTCACCCGCCCTTGGAGCGGACCGTCCGAGGGTCGCACTTTATCCGACTCCTCACGGCTATACCAGGACTCAACGCGACGGGCCATCCGATAGCCGACTTTATGCGGTACAAGCTGCCGACCGTGGCGTTCAGGGCGATAGCGGACCCTCTGGCTGCGCTGTTTGAGTGCCGATACGACGGCCTGCGAGACAACCCCCACGCACGGCAGCTGATGGATCGGCTGCTGGCGGAGCTCTCGGGCGTGCTGTCGCGGCTGCCAGAGTGCAGGGACTCGCCCAAGTTCCGACAGGTCGCCCTGTTCACCGAGCTGAGGGACAAGGTGTTCCGCAAGCTGCTGCAGCAGCGGACGGCCGACAGCAAGATGCGCTCCCAGGTTGGCCGGGGGTGGGACACGGACGTCGACTTCCTGTCGGGCTACTTCGTGAGGCGGGGGCGGCAGATACACTATCCCGTCGAGGTGCTCGACTCGGTCATGTGGGCAATCAAGGCGAAACGGTTGGTCGAGTTGAAGAAGCTCGCGGGTGAAATCCCCTGGCAAAAGAGCATAGAGCCGGCTCAGTGAGGCTTGCAGGCTCGTGATGGAGGTCAGCGGCGCGCGCACGTGAGAAAGCGAGATGATTGTACATCAGGCATTGTAAATACGGGGATAGACAGGGACGGGATGGCCGGCATGTAGTACTGTACCACAACTCGATGTATGATAGATCAGATATACGTACCTAGACTCTAGAGCTTATGAGGGGCATGGTTGCCTAATGACGTTGAAGGTGCAGCGCTTCAAGTGACACAGGCCCTTGGATCCGTCGGCGAGCTCGCTCTCTTTGTGTGGAAGGATGGATAATCGGTCGCAATCACCCCACCAAAATCTTAGGACCCCGCGATCAACACAGCCCTCCGAGCTCTCCCATTCCCAAGCCCATTCATCTCAACCCGTTGACGAAATGGAGGACGCCGAGCTTGAGCAGGTGAGGCGAGCGCCTTTCAGCACCTCAAGCCAATACCCAAACTAACTCAATCTGCAGATCAGAAAGGCTCGCCTAGAGCAGCTCAAGTCGCAGAGCGGGGCCGCAGGAGGGTCAGGCGGCAGCGGCAGCCAGGAGCAAGCACAGAGACAGTGAGCGCCCGTTCTCTCGGTCTGAAAACCTAATATATCGCATTGCTGACCACCTTACTGCGACAGACAACAAGAGGGTACCATTCCACCACCGACACCACCTCGTCTATGTGTGTGCGCCGACCGATGCTGACAAGTTTCCAACCCTGTAGCCGAAGCGCGCAAGTCGGTCCTCAACCAGATCCTCGAGCCCGAAGCCGCCGACAGGCTGGGGCGCATCCGGCTCGTCAAGGAGCAGCGGGCGACTGACATCGAGAACCGGCTGATCATGCTGGCGCAAACGGGGCAGCTGCGGCAGAAGGTGACCGAGGACCAGCTCAAGGAGCTGCTGAACGCCATGGCGGACAGCAAGGAGGAGGAGAAGATTGTCGTAAACCGGAGGAAGGGATGGGAAGACGACGACGATGACTTGCTGGATTTGTAGGAGGGGAACATTGATACTTTGATTTGGGAACAGCATCGGCTACAGCTCCTCCTGGTCACGATTTCGCATTGATATCTTACAGCGTTCTTATATTGTACACGCGACCAGAGAATTGTACAGTTCCTCCCCCCTGATATAATCGTCGATATTCTACTCAGCACCCACACTGGCAGCGCCCTCCTCCTTGCGCCTCCGTCTCTCCTCCCTCTCCCTCCTCCGTATCTCCCTCAAATCCGGCGGCGGCTCCACCCCCAACTCGGCCCTCAACTCATCCACATCCCTCTCGAGCTGCTCCTCCCAGTACACATTAATCACCTCCCCGGCCTTAAGCCCGTTCCGCAGCGCCCAGGGCAGATACACCCCCGCAAACCGCCTCCGCTCGCTCGGCTTGAGCGTCGCGGCCGCGAACACGCTCATGCCCGTCATGGGCAGCAGGGTGTTGGCAAACTCGAAGGCCTTGAGGGCGACCTCGCCCTCGCGCACGATGGGCAAGCCCGTCAGGGCGTGGTAGAAGTCGTGGCACTCGCGGTAGCGCTGCAGGACGTAGGCGCACTCGGCGTCATCGACGTAGCGCACCGCCGCGCGCGTGTCGGGCGAGACCCCCTCGCGGTCGAGCCAAGCCACGTAGGTGCGCCCGACGGTGCGCGCGGGCAGCGAGCGCAGGTGGGGGAGGTCGAGCGAGGTCGAGGTGACGCGCGGGCGGTCGCGCAGGATGCGCCGCCCCGTGGGCGAGGCGAGCATGGCGTCGCGGAGGCGATAGATGAAGTAGGGGGTCGCGGTCGCTTCGGCGAAGGCGGCGATGAGGTCTGGAGGGTTGGGGATGGCGGGGTGTTAGTTGGTGGGGTGGATAGCGCATGGCAAGAGAGTGGGCGGAGGTGGAAAATGCTTGCCTGCTCGTCGCGGGTCCCGAAGAGACATCAGGCCCGAGCCAATGGCCAGAGCGGCCTTTTCGATACGAGTGAGAGAAACATGGCCTGGGTAGTTGGGCGGGGGGCGGGTGAGACTGGAGAGGGAGAAGGGCTGCGAGTTGCTGAATTCGACGGTGCTTCCAAAAACTGCGGCAGCAGCCCGGTGCCCTTTGTTGCGGGCTACAACTGCCGCTGTACATCTGAATGTCACCTCCATGGCGAATTGGGCGCGGAACACCAGTATCGCATCCTGACGTCTGGCCGAAGGAGAAGGTGGTCCGTATTCGCCGGGAAGTGGTTCGACAAGTTGAAGCTCCGAGTCGGGAGCTCGGCAGGTTTATGACCTTTGTGGACTCGAGAGATACCAGACCCTAACCCTGATCCACATTCCATGCACTGCAGACTGGAGCCCACGAAGACCTCGTCCTTTGACTGCCATCAGACAATGAGACGTTCACGGTGTAACACAAAAGAGCACGAATCGGAAGTACTGGGACATGGATGGCAATGTAGAGCCCATTTGGAGTTTCCAGAGAGGACTTGGGACATCTAACCTGCAGCACCAACTAATTACCAATTTCCAATACCACAAAAAATGCATCATTTCATGTTGAACATCTTACATCACTGAATACACCCTTTCAGATTCCGTCTCCGGCTTACAGTTCTTGATCTGAACTCACATTTGTCACAATCAGCTTACGACTGTGACCTTGCGTTCCGAAGTACGATGGAGATCTACGATGAGCTCCTCCGCTGGGCAGAGGACCGTGGGATCGAGCTCCATGGCGTCGCACCTCGGCCGATTCTCGGAAGGGGGATGGGCATGGTCGCCACGAAACCGATCAAGGTGAGATGGAAATACTTACCAAGAACTGCCTCACTGATGAAGGCCACTCACCGTGCCGCAGGCCAACGAACGCATCCTCCTCGTCCCCACATCCGCCCTCCGCAGCCTCGACACAGTCCGGGCCAAGGTCAAAACGAGACTCCCCAAAGACACCAAGGCCCACGCCATCCTGGCGGCCGACCTGGCCCTGGACAATCCAACCTCGAAAAATTATCGCCCGTGGAACGCCGTGGTCCCCTCCCGCGAGTCCATCTCCAGCAGCCTGCCGCTGGCCTGGGACACCCGGCTGCACCCCTACCTCCCCAAGCCGGCCCAGGCCCTCCTCCGCGCCCAGCAGTCCAAATTCGCCCGCGACTGGGCCGCCGTCCAGCAGTCCTCGCTCGACACCACCATCACCCGCCAGGACTTCCAGCACGCCTGGCTGCTGGTCAACACGCGCACCTTCTACCACGAGACGGCGCGCACCGCGAGGCTTCCCAAGGACGACCGCATGGTGCTGCAGCCCGTGGCAGACCTCTTCAACCACGCCGCCGACGACGGCTGCGAGGTGGCATTCTCCCCAGCCAGCTTCACCATCACGGCCGACCGCGCCTACACCGCGGGCGACGAGGTCTGCATCTGCTACGGCAGCCACCCCAACGACTTCCTACTAGCCGAGTACGGCTTCGTGCTAAGCCGCAACCGGTGGGACGAGGCGTGCCTCGACGACGCCGTCGTGCCCGAGCTGAGCCCCGCGCAGCGGGGCCTGCTGGAGGCGAGGGGGTTTCTGGGCGGGTACGTGCTGGATGCGGGGACCGTGTGCTACCGGACGCAGGTGGCGCTGAGGCTGCTGTGTTGTGCGTCGTCGTCGTCGTCGGTCCGGGAGTGGGAGGCGTTGGTTGACGAGGGCGAGGATGGTGGGGAGGGTTTGCAGGGCGAGGTTGATGGGTTGTTGGTGAATATATTGAAGAAGTATCGTGGTGTTGTACAGGCTACGATCACGGAGCTCGAGACGCTTGAGGTAGGGGAAGCTGGCCAACGAGAGATGTTGCGTACGAGGTGGCACCAAATCGGGGTGTTGATAGACCGCACAATTGAGCGCCTTGGGTCTTGAGTGTTCTTTGATTTTACAGGCAAACGGTTGTGGTATCTGCGGACTCTCCGTTGTCTCGTTTTCCGAAGAACCCTTCCCTGTTAGGGAACCCAACTTGACTCAATACCAACAATACAAACTGGACATAACATAATCTCTATCCGTGACAACGCCAACCCCCAAAGAAACGGAAGGTAGCAAGCTTCCCTGGTATACTACGCATTCTCACGACTCCAAGCCACATGAGGTATCCTAAACACCGCCCGCCATAACGTGGAGTGTAAATCATAAAGGCTGTCAAGCATCGCCCACAAAGGTCACCACAAAAGTCTCTAGCAGAAACCAGCCTTTACGCCCGCGCTTCACAACCATATCTCAGCACTGACACATGCCCTCTCCTGCACAACACAAGACCAAACTAGCACCGAGAACACCACAAATAATACGAAGGCCCATAGTGCTTGATTCCGAAGTAACTGAAGAGCAAAGACCCGAATAAAGCATGACTCAGAAGTTGAATGCAAGATTGAAACCCGACCCGTGTAGACCCAAAAGCCAAAAAAGAAAAGAAAGCGTAACGCAAATCCGTGCAACCTCCAAGCCACCCGACGGACAAATTTTGGCAAGCCCGATGCATTGTATTGTTAAAACAGTCAAGTTCCCCGTTTCTGGCCCTGGACGGCTTTCGGGCAGCAAACCAAGCGAGAGGAGAGAAAACTCGGGACGTAGAAATATTGAAGAGGCTGAAGCAGCGATACCTACCACTAGTACCGAGCGACTCGGGGATTATCCTACTCGCCGCGAGCTCGCTTGGTACCGTGCGGGTTCTGCCACTCGTTGGACTGGTTGCTGCCGCCGAAAAAGGCCGGGTTGAAGCCCGGCTGCATGCCTTGGAAGCCTGCCATGGTCTGGTTAGCTTCGAGGTGGCCTTCGAGTCAATCGATCGATGCGAGGAAAACAAAACATACCCGGCATACCGGCACCCATGCTTCCGCCCATACCGCCGCCCATCATACCCATGCCGGCCATGGGACCAGCCATGCCACCCATGGGCATGCCGCCGCCCATGGCCATACCTGGCATCATGTTCATGCCGCCACCGCCACCGCCCCGGCCGCCGCGCATACCGCCGCCTCGCATGCCGCCGCCCATCATGCCGCCGCGGCTGAAGCCCCCGCCGAACCCGCCGCCGCCGCCCATGGGGTTGTTGAAACCCATGGTGTTGGCATTGAAGGCGTTCATGTTGCCGCCCGAAAAGCCGCGGTTGAAGCCGCCTTGGTTCATGCCACCGCCGCCGCTGCCGCCGCCACGAGGCCCGTTGAAGCCCCCACGGCCGCCGCGAAATCCGCCAAAGTTGTTGTTGCCGCCGAAGTTGCCGCCGCGGTCATTGTACACGGGCCCGGGAGCGGCCCGGCCCTGCCCATCCTTAGCAGCCCGGTTGGGCGCGTCCTTGGGCAGTGTGCGGAAGGGATTGTGTGTCGGCGACGAGTAGATGACCGTGTGCCGCTTCTGGCCGGGCTGGTTGTGCTCGCTGTTCAGGGCGTCGATGCGATGCTTAGTCGCCGTGGCAGCTTGCTGGGAGGTGAATTCGATATAGGCTTGGCTATCAGCTGAGTTAGCACCTCTGGCCAGTCGACATTGAACGTCTGACTCCGGACAAATTTCACTTACCCCTTGCTCTTCCCGTTGATCTTGTGCTCGCTGAAGGTAATGTCCTTGAGCTCGCTCTCGCACCCAGCCCGGCACACCCAGCCGCGGATGTCGTCGTCTGTGTTCCACCAGTTGAGCTCCGACACCATCAGCGCCGTCGTGGCACCAGGGTCCACAGGGCGGTCGTCGGATCCCTCCTTACGCTTCACGCCCTGCTGCGGGCGCTGACCAGCGGCGCTCTGGGAGCTGGTCTGGCCGGCGCCACGGTCATCCATGTTGTTGTCTTCGCCGCGCTCCTCGTGGTAGTCCTCATGGTTGTGGCCGTCGCCGTTGAGGGTATTCGAGTCGTCCTCCTCGTAGCCCTGGTGATCGCCATGGCCGCTGTGGTCGTTATCGCCATGGTCATGGGCGGAGTCGCCATAGACATCGATCTCAAACTCCTCCTCGGCCATGGTGGTTCTAGGTATGTGTCGGTCTGCGTATTGTCGGCCAACGTCTCTCGGTCGCGATCAACTGCTTGGGGCCTGCTTTGCGGAGATAATTCAAGCGTGAATTGCGCGCCTGGCTATGAATTAGAATACAGAAACCGTCGGGAGTGCGTTTGATCCCATGGAGTCAGCAACTTCGACCGGAAGGTACCAAGCCTTGCCGAAACTTGCAAGCTCCGTCGCATGCAGAGACGATGGGATGATGATCAAAGCGAAACCGATTAAAAAAAGGAAACGGACGAAGCATCAGGCGGGAAAACAACAGATGATAGAGAGTTCGCCATACGTACATTCCACTCTCCGACACGATGATTGACCGATGACGATGGACGGCTGGTCCTTGTAGGGAAGAAAGATTCCAAGATGCAGCTCTGTGCCAGCAGTCTTGGGGACAGGGAGTCGGATGTTCTCGTCTTGCTTCTCAAAAATCTTCCTCCTTTCTCCCCGCAAGGCCCTGTCCTTTCAGAAAGGTACAGGCAAGTGTGCAATCGCCAAAGGGTTGACTCCGCTTCGAACCAAACGCGAACTCTGGGGCTTCGTGATCCGCGACGGGGGTTCTAGTGTGATTATTCCTCCTTTCCTCCCAACTGTAGGTCGTTGACAAAGAGAGTTTCTATCGTTAGCCAAACGTCGTCGGAACGTGGTCGGGACGGCGAGATGGAAACTGTTGAAGCACCGTGGCCAACGATGACTCGGTATGAGGTCGTGAGGGCGTTCGCGAGTCGCAATCGAGGCGCGGTCAGGCGTAATCCGCCAACGACAAGGTTCCAGAAATGCGAAACTCCCAAGAATCACTCGAGAAGGACGTAACGGGATTGTGATGCGATCCGGTGGTCGGGTGCGAACCGTTTCGATGGTTGGTTGAAGAACGGTTGCACAAAGGGGAATTGTTGAAGTTCCGAGCTTGTCGCTTTTGAAGGACCCGGCAAGGCTGAAGCACTCAGCGGAGCCAACTCCAGGCGCGCGCTGCAGCTTATCTTAGCGTTATCAACAAAATGAGGGTTAGGGTTATGGACATCAAGGCATGCCTGCTGTGTATGCTCAGCTATGGAACTGGTAACGTTAGCGCTCATTCAATTGTCAGTCTCAGAACGAACAACATGGAATTTCATAATCAGCCCTTGGTTTGGTATCGTCTTCTTCTCTACGATTCCTGCGAGAAAATTTACCGAACGAACGTCCGCGATGCCAGACCTCCCAGCCCTCATGACGCCGTCCCGAACATTATCATGAACAACGAAAAGACATAAATGTCATCAGACTGCCAGTAAAAACACGAAGCAATCTTGGTGCCGTGCTCAGAGTACAAGACTCAACGAGAAAATACCCACATACTCCATGACCGACGTCCAAAACAGCCCTAGGGGTCCCGGCATGGAACCAAGTCCTCGTTGACCGGAATGCCCATGGCCGGGTAGCCTTCATCAGTCTCGCCCTCGTTGAACGAATGCAGCGATGCCGTCCCAGCTTCCTGGGCCGGACCACTCCACGAAGAAGCTACGGTGCACGTTAGCCTGGCTGTTTGTTTGCCCGAGAAAGGAACCTGGAAAGCAGCGAGAGTGCTTGCCGACTTACCAACCAACATGGGCGCATTCGGATGCCACGCGACGTCGCGGACCATGGCCTCCCAGCCGTGGGTGTTGCGATGGTGCAGACGGTGCCGGCGGTCCGTCCTCGGCCGGGTCGGGGCGTCCCTCGTGGCGGCCCTCACGTCGATCTTGTCCGCCAGCGTAGCGTCGAGGTTCCAGACGTAGACGAAGCCGTCGTAGCTGCCCGAGTAGACGTAGCGGGAGTCGGTGCTGTTGGGCGGCGAGAAGTGGCACCGGATCAGCGTCCGCTGAACCTTGTGGCCGCGGAACGTCACGAGCGAGTTGTCGTGCGGGTGCTGGAACCACTGGTAGTCCTCATACTCCTGCCACCGGTAGTCGTACTCGTAGTCGCGGTTCCTCGTCGGGGCCGTGGCGTCGAGTTCCTGAAACCGCGACGTCGATATGGCCATCCGCAGGTCCCACAGCTTCATGGTTTGGTCCTTGGCGTTGCTGAGTATGTACCGCCCGTCGCCCTTGCTGTCGATGTACGTCAGGCCTTCGGTGTGGCCCACAAAGGCCCCGGCTTCCCGGCCGTCGGCCATGCTGCGTGTGTCCCACACCTTGATGGTGCAGTCGTCCGAGCCCGAGTAGAGGATATGTGGAGACATCTTGTCGGCAAAACAGACGGCGTTCACGTCGTCGGTGTGGCCGACGACGTGGTGCAGCGACTTGCGCCGTTCAATGTCGTAGACGACGATCGAGTTGGCGCCAGTGCCCGCGACGATGTGCCGCCCGTCGCCCGAGAAGCGGACTGAGAAGATGGCAAAGCCGCCAAAGACATAATCGCCCTGGAAGGGACGGGCTCCCTCGGACAGGTTGAGCGAGTAGGGGTCGCCCGTGTCGTTGGGGTCGGTGGCTGCAATGCCGACGTGGGGTTGGAGGGAGGAGAAGGCAAGCCATTTGTTGTCTGGGCTGAGGGCGGCATCGGTCATGGTCCACTGGCCGAAGGGGTAGCTGGCCGTCTTGTAGTGCTTCCAGTTGTATGGGCTTGATGTGTCGTACAATCGAACCTTGAAGTCCTACAGTACCAGACTCGTCAGCGGACATTGTCTCTAGCTTCGCCGTCACGCTTCGCTCTACTTGCCTTGACACAAGCATAAAAGAAGTTTCCGTCGTCGGAGAACTGGCCGCAACAGACCGGGTCGTCATAGTGGATAACCATCTCTGGCTTGGTTGAGGGTATCATCGACTGTAGCTGCTTAGCCTTCTTTGCCACCAGCAACACACGGAGATGTGGTCGGGTGTCTTCCTACCTGAGCCATAAGGCTTTGGTTGACCTTCTGGCCTGATGGCCCGTCATATATGCCCAACTCACGGTCTAAAAGTCGGCGGGCGAGGGCCTTGCGGTTGGGCGCCCGCGTGTCAAAGGTGCCAAATGCACCCGACTCCATCAACTTTCTGCCTTCGTCGCTCGGGATCTTGGGGAACCGCTTGTTGCCGCTGGGGCTCTGGATATTCCAAGAGAAGCGGTGGCCGTCGCCCGTCTCATCATCCTCTATCGTCGGGTTGAGGTACTGTCCCCGAAGCAATGCCAGGAACTCTCGCTGGGTAAGAAATGGGCGTCCCGGCCCGCCTGCAACTTGCTTAGTATACTATAGCTTTGCGGATAGTACTGCTGGGCTTTGCATACCGCCACCTATCCTAACAACCCGTCGTTGTGGCTCTGCGGTACCTTCAAGTTGGCCCTCATCGCCGTGAATGTTATCTCCTTCTCTTGCGGCGTCCAAGATTTCCTCTATGAGAACCTCAAACTCAAGACCGCCGCCTAGACCGGTTTGAGAAATATTGTCAATAAGATGCGAACGGTGATGTGGTTATCGACTTGTTATTCGGCTCACCTCTTGATTCGTTATCTTCGTTCTCATCTTCATCCTCCTGCCCTTCCTCGTCCTCATCGTCGTGCGCCTCCTCCTCGTCCTCATCCTCTTCGGCCTGCTCCTCCTCCTCCCCCTCCTCATCTACCCAAGTCTGCCAGCCATGCGGCTGGTGCGCAGAAGCGGCTTCATCGTCTTCCCAGTGTTGCCGGCCCCAGTTGGGGTCTGTGCTGATGTCATGCGACTCATGGGCCGAAGGGGCCTCATCGTCTTCCCTAGGCGGTCGGTATTGGGATTCACTGCCGCTCATGGTGAGTGTGTGTCGAAAGCTGATGATGTGCGGCGCGACGGGGAGGGAAGCAGTGGCACAAAACGCTCGTGATTCGTAAGGATGTCAGGCTAATTCCCGAACATGCAATGACGTTCGCTTCAAAGTCGAGCTTTATCATTTAGCACTTGTGCAGCGCATTGACCGGGAACCAGCACCGTCCAAAGTCAAATAACCGGGCCAAGTTTGCTATGGGAAGACACAAGCATTGCTCAACAACCCTGCGATGGTTCTACCAATTCATCATCCTGCGGAGGCTACGGAGGTGCTTTGTACGGCATTTGGGCAAATCGGAAGCTGGGTGGACGAGGCGGTGGCGGCGGGGTGATTGCACACGGCGGAGTTTAGCGGCGGATTTACAGTCACTAGCAGGTCGGCGCTGACAAACCTCCACTGTTCAGGCGATGTGGCGGTTAGCCCTAACCCTTGTAGAGCGAATTCTCAATACGTGCTGGGAAGCTATTTGCATCGTGCAAAGGGCGGTTGCTGGTTTCTACTCCGGAGTAGGTTGAAATGATGTGTGAATTCGTATTATTTGAAGATATGAGTCTATTTTTTGTAAGCTGATCTGGCCGAGCGGACGATGTTCGTGGCTAAGGGCATCGAGGCGCAGACTCGGATAGTTAATGCGATTATGAAGCAGATATGGACCGTGCGGACGTCGTCAATTGATTCGAGTATGCAATATGCTATTATACGAGCTTGAGATACCGCAATACACCTCAGGCGAGGTTCTCGTGTTTTGCAATCAAGACAAACAACCTCCAGAGCTAATTTCAGTTTCACAATGCTGGTTGCAAGGCAGATGTGCACTTATCACCAATTGTTCTGTATCACTCACAAGAAATCCCTTACCGAGTCTCTCCAAATCCAGTGCAGAGTATTTTACGGACAATTCACATGCTCCCTTCGTTTTGGGGGATTGGTTTACGGCCACGGGTTAGGTGGGAGACTTCGGCAAGCCGCGGCAAAGCACCTCTCGGTCCCCGGTTCAAGCCCCATGAAGGAAGGACCATCCTCACACAAGAAGAGGGCTCTCCTTTCCACAAACATCCGCTCGACGACTGCAACCCCGGATCTTGACCGGTACTCTCCCAATTGACACCCAGGTCGGCGGAAGAGCACCATGTCTGCTGCCAATCGCGGGTTACGCCAGGCCACCAGATCGCTGCGCCTCCACCGCTGCTGCCCGCCCTCCACTCTGCGGCCCTTGAGCGCTCTCAAGAAAGCTGTTAGCCCCGTCTCGGTCGCGGCCACACACCGGCACAGCAGCTTCTCCACTATGGCTTCGCTCCAGTCTGCCAGCGCCGCGGCGCCTTCGCCGTCGTCGGGCAAGGGCTACGACCAGGAGGTTCTCGACATTGCGAGCTACGTGCACAACCAAAAGATTGATTCGGAGCTGGCTGTGAGTGGGGAACTCCCCTCCCCGACCCCCGCAGCAGCCAGCCGGCTGACCTTGCTGCCCTCACACAGTTTGACACGGCGAGATGGGTGTTCCTCGACACGCTGGGCTGCGGCCTCGAGGCTCTGCGGTTCAAGGAGTGCGCCAAGCTGCTCGGGCCCGTCGTCCCCGGCACCACGGTCCCCTCGGGCACCAAGGTGCCCGGCACCGACTTCCAGCTCGACCCCGTCAACGGCGCCTTCAACATTGGCGCCATGATCCGGTGGCTCGACTACAACGACTGCTGGCTGGCTGCCGAGTGGGGACACCCCAGCGACAACCTGGGCGCCATCCTCGCCGTGGCCGACTGGGTGTCGCGGACGAACAAGGCGGGCCAGCGCAAGGTGGCCGGCGGCAAGATCTTCACGGTCCGCGACGTGCTCGAGGCCATGATCAAAGCCCACGAGATCCAGGGCTGCCTGGCCCTGCTGAACTCGTACAACAAGGTCGGGCTCGACCACGTTGTCCTCGTCAAAGTTGCCAGCACCGCCGTGGTCAGCAACATGCTCGGCCTGAGCGAGAAGCAGACGGCCGACGCCATCACCCACGCATGGGTGGACGGCCAGAGCTTGCGCACCTACCGCCACACGCCCAACACCATGTCCCGCAAGTCGTGGGCTGCTGGCGATGCCTGCCAGCGCGCCGTCAACCTGGCCCTCAAGGTCCTCAAGGGCGAGACCGGCATCCCCTCGGTTCTCTCGGCCCCTACCTGGGGCTTCTACGATGTCCTGTTCAAGGGCAAGAAGTTTGAGTTCCAGCGGAGCTATGGCAGCTATGTCATGGAGAACGTGCTCTTCAAGGTGTCTTACCCTGGTGCGTCTCTACCGGTTTCCTTGTTGCCCCTTGATAACGAGTGCTGACTTGGCATGTGTGCAGCCGAGTTCCACTCGCAGACCGCCGTCGAGGCGTCGGAGAAGATCTACGCTCAACTCAAAACCATGGGCAAATCTGCGGCCGACATCAAGGCCGTCACCTGCCGGACGCACGAGGCCTGCGTGCGCATCATTGACAAGCAGTTCAAGCCCATGGACAACTTCGCGGACCGCGACCACTGCATCCAGTACATGTGCTCCGTCATGCTCGTCTACGGCCGCCTCACCGCGGGCGACTACCCCGACGGCTCCGAGGCGGCCACGTCGCCGCTGGTCGAGTCGCTCCGCAAGAAGATCAAGTGCGTCGAGGACCCGCAGTTCACGGCCGACTACCACGACCCGGCGCTGCGCACCATCAGCAACGGCCTGACCGTCGAGCTGAACGACGGCACGGTGCTGCCCGAGGTGGTGGTCGAGGCGCCGCTCGGCCACCGCCTACGCCGCTCGGAGGCCAAGCCGCACATCCTGGCCAAATACAAGCGCCACCTGGAGCCCCATTTTAGCGCCGACAAGGTGCGGGAGCTTGTTGACCTCGGGCAGGACGCCAAGACGCTCGAGGCAATGAGCGTGGACGAGTACGTTGACCTTTACGTGTGCAAGGACAGCAAGTTCCTCGAGGAGCAATAGATAGGTGATGCGTACGAAGTAGATGATAGATGAAAGGAACGAGACATACCCATTGTATGACATTGAGGCATGGTGAATGCTTGCCCTGGGGGGTACATTCCTACGGCCTCCGCCTTGTATGTCACGTCTGGCTGGGGTCCCGTCATGACCGGGTGTCGAACCCGAGAACGACATTCGGAGCATGACCTTACTAATGCACCCAGCCTCTTTGGGTGGTCTAGACCACCGTACACTGGCGATCTTTTCCGTACCTCCTAGATCTCCGTACCTCACTCAGCCCGGACCTCGCGCGGGGCATAACAAATGCCGTTCTTGGTGGTGATGTGCCGAGTGAGACACGCAGGCGAAAATTAGCAGATCATCGGCTCGCGACGGCGTCTGGGTTCCAGCCACCTGCAGTGACGTCCAGTGACAGCTTGCTTACGGTATTGTTTTCTGCTGACTCGGGAATCTCGACCTACTAATCTCGACCTCATTTGTATTTCCAAGTAACAAGGATGCTGCATATATATGCATTGCCGACCCTCCACGGATCCGAGAATGCACGAGTCCCGTCACCAAGCAGTCACCTCGCCTCAGCACTCTGGAGTGCTCTTTCTGATTGTCCGTCCGCCATATCTCGGCTCGCCGTGGTCTACGGCTACATGTCCCGTAAACAGACTCAGAATACTTAGCCATTGCGCCACCCCTGGCATTAAAACTGCTGTACAGCCAAATGGGAATTCTGGCCTGTCACACTTGCGCATCTCACAATCACAGTCAAACTGCCATGCTGCATCCATGACCCACCCATCCATCCATCCATCCCTTGCGTACTGTGTAGATTCTCAAGCCCCGATCGATCGCCAAGACCTCCCCGGGGACATGATCCTTGCTGTGAAGCATGTGGTTTACAAACGAATAGGCACTGCCACCTCTCCAACTGGCTGCGTAGATGATAACGGGATTGGCGTCCAAGGGATGAGATGGCAAGGATGGTTACCTATGAGATATGAGAATGCTCTGCACGCCTCCATGCATGCAGCTAGAAAGGCGGGGAAATGTTGAGATACCTGGCTTGCAGCCGTTGACGCCGGCATGCAATGCAATGCAATACAGCTTGGAACTCCCGTCACACCCCTCTCTGAAGCAAGTCTGGACAAAGCCATTTCTCATATGGTTACATTGACAGAGAAAAGGTGAAGAGGGCTCATCCAATGGGATCAGGGGGAGGAAGTACACACCGGACACCGGTCTCCCGGCAGTCAAGCTCCTGTTCGTCTGGAAGAGCTCTCTGACATCTTTTCCGTCTCCTCCGTTTCGTCCCTCGAAGGTCTTGGTCTGGTCTGGAATGTGCGGGCGGGCGTGCCATGGGCTGCGCTGCATGAAACGTACACTATTCATTGGCCTGGCATGGGTATGACAAAAGCCCATGGTGGTCGGGCTATCTGTGACGGCCCGGGTTGGTCCTTGTTTCCTCGGTTTCATCCGTCTGAAGGTTTCGTAGGATGGGATAAAGAGGGGGCAAGGATTTGCATATAATGGAGCCTCCCGAGTCGTCCACATTGTTAGTGGTAAGAGGTGTACGGTCGATGAGGTCAACTACTGTGGTTGCCGGCAAAAGTTTTCAAAGTGGGCCGGGTACCGACCAGGGTCACGGACAGAGGCCCACCCTCCCCATCAATGTACCAACGCGTCGCGCGTGGCCGTCAAGTTAGAAAGGAATATGCATTCCATTGGCATCAATAACAGCTTGTTGCCGTAGAGGCATTGTATCTACACGCTCTCTAAGGAATTCCTCAGGGACTGCTTCCCATGCAGTATTTGTAGATACAATGCCTATACGGCAACAAGCTGTTATTGATGCCAATGGAATGCATATTCCTTTCTAACTTGACGGCCACGCGCGACGCGTTGGTACATTGATGGGGAGGGTGGGCCTCTGTCCGTGACCCTGGTCGGTACCCGGCCCACTTTGAAAACTTTTGCCGGCAACCACAGTAGGTTCTAGGTAGGTTGACGGCTCTTCGACCTACACCGGGGCGTGCCTGTCGGTGGTTTCTCTATATCATCGGACGTATCCCCATGGATGGTGAGTGTCTGGATGCTTTGATCTCTTCGTTCTGTCTTCACCTTGTGTTTACCTATATCTATTCCATCGCCTCCATCGGTCCCATCCCAGACTACTCAACATTTCAAACCTTCTCGAGCTTGTGAGGACTACTACCCTACCTGCCTTACCTTATGCATTCTCTCATCATGGACCGTGACGTGTGCTACTGCGCGAGCTTCTATGTAAGTGGATTGGAGGGGTCAACCCATCTCATCCAAGGTACGCTGACGACCACTCTTTACCTACGCCGCTAGTCGTCGGTCAAGTGCACAAACATGGTGATCAAGTTCGGTGAGCGATGTAGACTCTGCAAGGTGAGTCGACATGTCCCCTCCAAGCCGCTCTGCTAGAGTGGATGGCTGACTGAGGTGGATGCCAGGTCATGGACCCGTGCGGGAGATCAATCAAGCAGGGGCAGCTCCCTGACGACATGCTCTACCTGAGTTCTCAGTCCCGGAGCGACGAAGAACGAGACGAGCAATCGGGAACCAGCCCCGACACCGCTCGGCGTCCGTCTTGGCCGTTTGACGGGCTGTCAATGCCGTTGTCGAGAAAGTCAACGCAGGACGGATTCGGTTCCAAGGCTGCCAGAGTCAATCCGAGGCCGTGACTTGAGATACTGCTGCAGGATATGTCCCGGCTGAGGAAAACGCGATGGCCGGGATCCTACACTTCAGGCCACGCCTATAGAGTGCGCTTCGCCATGATAATATGATAATGAAACATATTTTTGCTCCCATGTAATACCTCATGCTTCCTAACAGCTCATTGACGACATGACATTCCGACATACCAGTCCCCAGTCCGCATATACCCAAGAAAGACAAAAACGCCAAACCCTCCTATCCAATCCGTAATTTCGCATTTTACCACACGATTCATTGTCATGATACCCAAAATACCGCCCGAACCATGCCCCACGCACTGCCCATCATAACCCATTGCCATGGAGAGTCCGGCTCCCGTCCCTCTCACCCCAGCCGTCGATGGTAATACAACCCGCGGTCTTGGTTTTCGGACGAGCGCATAATCTCCTCCTTGATGCGTCTCCGCCGCTCGGCTCTGCTCATCGGTTTCTGGGGGGGTTCCGAGGCGCCAGCGCCCTCCCCCTTTCCGTTCTTGTCGGCTTTGCTCTTGCTCTTGCTCTTGCTCTTGCTCTTGCTCTTGCTCTTGCTTTTGCTACCGCCATCCGTCTCGATGATCAGTTGCTGCCGGGCATGTGAGCCGTCAGCGTCGTGATGGCTGTTGTCCCCATGACCAGGCTGCATGTCACTGGGAAGTGATTCCGGGTTCGGAAGGTCGTCTGCCGTCGTGGGCTTGATCTCGATAGCCGGCTGTTCGTCCCCACCGCCGCCGCCGCCGTCCAAAACTACGATGGTGCCGTCTTCTAGTTCTGTTGTCGCTTGCTTGAATCGGTCTGGAAGATACATTCTGGGCGACGGCCGCGGCGACGGCTTGATGGCCTCGCGCAGGTCGCGGAGGGTGCGTTGTTGGAGGACATAGCCGCTGAGGAAGAGGGCGGCGGTGCAGAGGAAAACTAGGATTGAGGTTCCATGTCAGTCAGCTGTTTTGTTTACTTTGTGGAATAGTGGCTGGTGGTTAATGGGTTGAAAACGGCAGATTGCATACCAATGCCGGACGAGACGGCAACCGACACCTGCGCTGAGGTCAGGAGCATTCTTCTTCAGCTGGTGTCGCTTTCAGACCAAATTTATGGATCGGTGATCTTCGACTTCAATAAGTGAGGTATGGAATCTTGGGATGTACATGGGAATGTTGAAGCTTGCAACAAGCCCATGACATGCACCACGCTGACGTTATTCCGCCCACCATCTCCTGTCAAAGCCGGTTTCGCCCCTTGCAAACCAAATAGAGCGCTGGTTGGCGGGGCAACTATCGCTATCGCCCCCTGTAACCCGGGAATCGAAAGATTGAGTGGGGCGATCTCTCAACTTCGACAATCGAGGCTGAAGTTGAAGTCGAGCTTCCGATCCGCAACATCCCAACCGACCCAAATCAGATCCATCCGCAACGTCAGCAATCATGAGAAAACCGGCGTTCCACCGCGCTGATGAGCGGCGCTTCCTCGACGAGCGCGGCAGCTCGGGCCCGCTCGCGCCCAACGGGCTGAACCCGGCGACCATCATGGAGAAGGCGGTGCGGGAGCGCATTGTCGACAGCTACTTCTACAAGGAGCAGTGCTTCGGCGTCAACGAGGCCGACATCGTCGACCGCGTCGTCGAGCACGTCGACTTCATCGGCGGCGTCACGGGCACCGTGCAGAAGCCGACGCCCTTCCTCTGCCTCGCCTTCAAGCTCCTGCAGCTCGCGCCCGGCGACGACGTCGTCGACGAGTACCTGCGCCACGGCGGCGACCGCTTCAAGTACCTCCGCGCCCTCGCCGTCTTCTACGTCCGCCTCACCCGTCCAGACAGGGACGTGTACGCCCGGCTGGAGCCGTTTCTGGAAGACCGTCGGAAGCTGCGCCGCAAGGGCAAGAGCGGCACCAGCCTGACGTACATGGACGAGTTTGTCGACGACCTGCTCACCAAGGACCGCGTCTGCTCGACGAGCCTGTGGAAGATGAGGAGGCGGGATATCTTGGAGGACTTGGAGATTCTGGAACCGCGGGTCAGCCCGCTGGGCACGCTGGAGGACCTGCTCGAGGAGGAGGAAGAGGAGGAGGCAATGCAGAACGGAGACGATGCAAACGGACAGGGCCACGACGGCGATAGCGACTCTGTTCGCTCTGTGTCGAGATCTAGGTCGGAAACTCGTCCACGATCGAGGTCGAAGTCGAGATCTAGGTCGGGATCCGAACGGGAGCGCTCGAACCACGACCGGATGGATGTCGACGAGCCGGGGACTCAGCGGTCCCGTGGCGGTAGGAGCCCTTGAAAGCTAGGTAGTCAGCAAACCAACATCAGAGTACGGGAGTCAGACGTGCCTCTGTGACTCGTGGTTCGCCGCTCCAAAAATGGAGGATGGATCGGCCAGGTTAAAATAACCGTTGGGCTGAGTAGCGCTACAGCAATTCTCCGACCTTGTGCGCAGGGTTTGCTTCGCAGGCCTGGGCGACCCTCTCCCGGCCCTTCTTCAGAGACAGGGTGCGTATCAGGCGCTACACCCTCAAGGAGACAACCTCAGTTGACTCTGCCTCAGGAAGCCGCCCATCCTTCGGTAGCCACGTAAGAACCACAACGAGGAGTGACAGGGTGAGCCCAAACGGCCCAGACAGTTAAGAACCCGTAGATGCAAGGAGGTTCAGGATGACTGGGATGGACGCTCCATTGGGTCCCCGTACCACAGAAAGATAGGCTCAAAGAGCATGTCTGTACAAAAACCGGATAATATACACATGATATCACACAAAGATCGCCCAATGGAAGTTCGTGACTAACGCCCCGGTCCACGGAGTGCAACAGGCGGCTGGGGTCAGTTTGACACTTCTCATCCGAGAGCGAGCTCATCTCGCGCCTCCCGCCGACCTGAGCGCCCAAGGTCACCTCGGCTTGCTACTTCCCTGGAGAATCTTTAGTACGGCATCTGCTACCGCAAGCAGCCGGGCGTCGTCCCAATATTGCCCAATCAGCTGTAGTCCTGCTGTGGCAGTATTCTGCTCAACGTCACCCGCCTTTCTCGGCGCGACGGGCATCGGTATGCTGATCGCTGGCAGGCCTGCCAGGCTTGCAGGGACTGTCAAGACATCGTTCATGTACGCATCTAGCGGCGTCTGGCTCATGACACCCTCCAGCTTCGGTGCCAGCGTTGGCGCCGTAGGGCACAACAAGAAGTCCACCTCTTCAGGTCCCCATTTGTCCTCCATGTCGATGCTCTCATCGAGCTCGGTAAGATCAAACGTCTCCCTCTCGTGCAGCGGATTGTCGAGCGCAAAGACGCGGTTGAAATCCTTGCGCACCAGCCGGCGCACCCGCTGCGCCTTGATAAAGTAGTTGTCCATGGCTTCGGAGCTGAGCGTGTACGAGCCCAGCAGGATGCGCCGCTTGACCTCGTCGCCGAACCCCTTGCCGCGGCTCCCAGCGTAGAGAACACCGCCGGCGGCATCGCTCGCGGCCTCGGTATCCCTCGCGCCGTACCGGACGCCATCATACTTGGCGAGATTGGATGACGCCTCGGCCGGGGCAATCACGTAATAGGCCGCCAGCGCGTGGCGCGTCGAGGGCAGCGAGACCGGCACGGCGCGCGCGCCGAACCCGTCCTGGAGCACCCTGGCCGTCTCGGCCCAGGCGTCCCGTATCCTCGGGTCCAACTCCTCGATATTATACTCCAGCGGTATCCCAAACCGAAGCCCCCTCAACACCTCCCCACCAGCCCCCGCTCTCTTTTTTTTCCTCCACCCAGAAGTATCGTCATACCCCTTCCTACCCTTGACACACCTCATCCTCGCAGCCGCCGAGAGACTAGTCGGATCCCTATTATCCTGCTCCTCCCATAACGGGCCTCCTCCTCCTCCTCCCTCACCACCACCCCCACCCCCTCCCTCACACCCAGTGACAACCAACTCCCGAATTCGGCCCACGCCCCGGGCCAACAGCCCGACCGTGTCGAGCGAGTTGGCGTACGGCACGACGCCGAAGCGCGAGAGCATGCCGTACGACGGCTTGTACCCGACGATGCCGCAGTAGGCGGCCGGCAGGCGCACCGAGCCGCCCGTGTCGGTGCCCAGCGCCACGTCGGCGTCGCCCGCCGCCACGGCCACGGCGCTGCCGCCGGAGCTGCCGCCGGCGGATATTTGTGAGGACAACAGGGGTGAGGCGCCTTTGGTAGGAGTTGAGAGGTCATGTTGGTGGGTTTGAGGGTTTTGTTGTTGTACTTGTGATGGTGGTGTTTGTTGTGGCTGTTGCGCGACGGCGCCAAAGGCCGAGTGCGTGCTGTGGCTGCCCATGCCGAACTCGTCGAGGTTGGTCTTGCCGACGACGCGGGCGCCGCGGGCGCGGAGCTGAGAGACGATGGTTGCTTCGAAGGGGGAGTGGTGGGCCGAGAGGAAGGGGGAGGCGCATGTTGTCGGTTGGGAGCTGCCTGTCGTCGCGATGTTGTCTTTCACTGCGAGGGTGAAGCGGAAGGGTGCGGGGTGGTGTTGCTCCTCAGCGGTTTCCGGGGCTGCTGGGAGGAAGTTCCTGTCAGTCCCGTGGTTGAAACTGGCACTTCGGTCGCTGGAAAGGGGGTGGAAAGGGAAGGGTGCCTACTTTTGGAGATGAAGTGATTCAGCAGCCGGCGCTGCTGTCGATTTGAGGAGCACACATGGCTCAGATGGAGGCTTCGGGGCCTCCCCCTAGCTGACATGTGGTAAGTCCGCTGCCTGGTTAGTTGGAGTTGTCAATTATGCCGTCTTTTGAAAGAGAAGCTCCCTGGGCTCGCTTTGAAGTGCCGTCGTCTCGGTGAAGGGTCCCAAGTCCACGACAGTCCCGCGAGACGGTACCAAGAGGTATTCTATCACTGATAAGGGTTAGGGTCTCGAAGCTGCAGCAGCTGCATAGCGCTGGCGTTGCCAAGGCGGCTCGTTTACTGATCCGGTCTCGCTGGTGCAGGTGCTGAATCATCCCCCGAAAATATCGTGTGATGTCATTGGCGTAGCTCTGTACATGTATGTACCTCATATGAGACACGCACATGTAAAACTAAATCCATTTCGTTGTCAATTCCAAATCTTTCATGACAAGCAGTGGTTGAGGGCTAGCAGACGCATACACTGATATGGCGACTAGCTAGAATGTTCTACGAGAGGGCACGTCGACGATAACTTCCGAAGGGCAACACGGCGGTGCGCGACTTGGCCACAACCTGATTATATTATCAACGAAGCTTCATGCCGAGGCCTGCCGGTGTCGTTGGCACCCTCATCAGGTCCAGGCTCAATCCCAGCTTTGTAAGCCCCATACAAGAGTCCACACTTTATCTGCCCGTCATCGTGAAGGCCTCGCGGTTTTTGAGAGTCTACAATTCATCGTGGTCCTTCATATCCAAAGCTAATGTCTCACCAGCCCTCCTCTCGCCCACTCCAGTGCCACCGAACAAGAGCCTTCGGGACATCGTCCAATCCCTGGAAACAACACCGAAGTACAAAGCGAAACCTCACCGCAAGCGCTGTCCTTTTGACCGGCACAGCCGCCGCACTAGCCTCCCTGACCCCGACCAAGAACAACAACACAAAAGCCATGTCGTCCAAACTCATCCCTCCAAACCCGGACGAGGTCATGGTCATCCGCGATGTCACCCCCAACGTCGTGACCCTCTCAGTACCATTCCTCCGATTCGGCAAATTCCCCGTTGGCGGGCGTGGCACGTTGGGTAAAGACACCTTCTCCTCAAAACTTCAAAATGACACAACATGTCCCTCATGCTGACAACCATCTCCAGTCCGTCTCACCTCAGGCGCCCTGGCCATCTTCTCCCCCGTGGCCCTCACCGAATCCGCCAAAGCCAAGGTGGCCTCGCTAGGCGGCGACGTCCGCTACATCATCGCCCCCGACATCGAGCACCACATCTACCTCTCCGAGTGGGCGGCCGCTTACCCCAATGCCAAGCTCATCGGCCCCGAGGGCCTGCCCGAGAAGCGGCAAAAGGTCCAAGACGACGCCAAGATCGGAAAGGAGCCCTTCGCCGTCGTCGTCACCAAGGCGAACGGGCGCGAGGTCAGGATCGGCGACGACTTCGACGCCGATTTCGACATGGAATTCGTCCACGTCCACCCCAACAAGGAGCTCGTCTTCCTGTACAAGCCCGACCGCGTCCTCGTCCAGGCCGACCTGGTCTTCAACCTGCCCGCCGAGGAGCAGTACTCGCGCGTGCCCGAGGACCAGAAGCCCAAGCCCGGTGCCCTGGGGAAGCTCTTCAACAGCTTCCAGACGACGCAGGGCGACGCCATGGGCATGAAGAGGTTCCTGTGGCATGTCATCAGCCGGGCCGACCGGGAGAGGTTCAATGAGAGCGTCAAGAGAATCGCGGGCTGGGAGTTTGACACCATCGTGCCGTGCCATGGCGAGACCATGGTGGGGAACGGGAAGGAGGTGTTTGAGAAGGTCATGGCCTGGCATTTGGAAGGGAAGCATGCAAAGAAGTGAGGGGGAGTGACGGGTGGGATCTGAATCAGTTTATTGCAGAAGCAGCACGGTAGTTTGGCGTTGTTTGTTGTATTGTACCATCATTCATTTTCTTATATCTAATGTATAATTCTTATGTGACCAGGCAGACATAAAGCACAATTTCGAACTCCATTCCCCTGATATGTTCAAGTTGCCGTCAGCCCAAAACAAAACCCGATCGACTACCAGAAAGAAAAACCATTCCTCTTCTTCGCACCATACCATCCCCAACCCATCATCCGCCTCACCCTCTCTTCCCCACCACCACCACCACCACCACCACCAGCCAACCCCCTAACCCACCCAGCCACGCCCCCAACCCGCTCCCCAACCGCACTCAACACCCCAACACTACCACCACCACCACCACCATGATCCAGCCGCCTCCACGAGAACAGCGAGTGCACCCGGTCCGCGAACCAAACCCAAACCGGCTGCGTGACAAGCCGGTAGTCGACCCGGGCAGGCGACCAGCCGAGGTAAGTCGGCGAGGCCTTGGCCGCCGTGAGGTCGGCGATGTAGGCATACCGCCAGTCGTTGGCCGCCACCCAGATCTGGCGCTCGACGAGCACGGCCACGTACGAGAGCGAGGCGTAGGCCAGGAAGAGGGACACGGCGGTGCCGACTATGGCTGAGGCGGGCGGGAGGGCGGGGTAGTTAAACCTTGGGAGGGGGGGGGGGGGGGGGTGGGGGTATCTTTGCGTTTCTTCTTCTTTTTCTTGTTGTTGTTGCTGGGTTTGTCCTTGAGGGAGACGGCGACGGCGGAGGAGGAGAAGGACGCGGCAGTGCAAGTGGGAGTATGTGCGTGACGCGGCAAAGGAAGCGAGGCGGTAGATGTAGTCTGGCAGACCAAAGGGGATCGACACGAGGAAGGTGACGGTCGCCCAGACGTTGAAAGGCTGCACCAGGACCAGCATGAGAAGCCAGCTGAGGGAGGTGAGGACGCGGCAGGCAGTGGTCCACGGACGCGACGACGGGGAGAGGGCGCCGTGGCCGTGGTGGCCTTGGCAAGAAGAGGAGGTTGCTTCCGAGGAGACGGCGTGCTCTGCCGATGAGGTCGTTCTGCCGCCGGCGCAGCACCCGCCCCGGACGGTCGAGTAGTAGACCCGCGGGAAGAGGTAACGGAGGAGCGTGCAGAAGCAGGCGGCCTCGCCGTGCTGGCTCGGCGGGGTCGACGCCTGGATTTTGAGGAGAGTCTCGGTCAGGAGCTGCTCCGCTCGGTGGCGGTCCGAGGCGACCTCGGAGTCGAGGAAGGCTTGGGTTTCCGCCCGCTTCATATCCAGTTGATGGATACGCGCTCCGTAGAAGGCATTTTCCCTGAGGAGTTCGCGTTCGTGTCGGTCGATGTGGGCTTTGAAGGCTGCCTTCCATCGGTCGTCTACCTTGCTGGCCGTGTTCCCCGGCCGTTCTTGCAGCCTCTGGAAGGCCTCCTTCTGCCTCCAGCCAAGCCTAGCCAGCTTCATGATTCGTGACTGCTTCTGCGTTAGTTCGGCCAGCTGGTCTTCCTGGCTGCGAATCCCGCCCTGAAGCTCGCGCCGCCTCTTCTCCACGAACGAGTCCGCTATCAGCTGCTGTATCTGGGAAACCAACTGCGCCATCTCCGCAGTGCCCTCATTGCCGGTCGCGGTGTGTAAGCTCCACGTATCGCCATTTTTCTCAACGAAACTGCTGACCAGCCGCACCAGCTCGCGTGATTGTCTGGAGCCGAGCGGCTGACCAGCATGCCGTGCTCGGTACGTCTCGTATTCCTCGCGCAATGGTCTCTGCTGCTCCTGAAGTCCTTGAACGGCACTGGTCTTCTTCTCGAGGCTCCCAAACAAATCTAGCTCCGAATCAGATTGCCTCGAAGTGTACTGTTCGAGTTCCAGCAAGCCCCTGAGGTACGTGTCGTGTACCCTGAGATCATTCTGTATGTCCCACGTATCGATCTCAGCACCGTCCGCCAGGCACTCCTCCAAGAATGTCGCAAGAGCAACAATGAGGTCTTCAGTTGGCGTATTGGGATCCAGGGACCCGAGCCCGTCGAGCATTTTGTGGGCCTGGTCGAGAGAGCCGCGGACAGCGGCTTTTGCGGCCGACTGCGTTGCGTCCGTCTGCTTTGCGTCCTCTTCGGCCAACTGGTACAACCTGTCCATCTCCGCCTTGAGCTCGTCAATGAGACCCCTGGCGGCTAGAAGGTATTCAATTTCGTACGCGCTGCCGGGAAACGTGATGTCCCCCAACCCCCTGAACGAAAAACGAAAGCCGATGCTTGATGGGAACGACGTGTGCGATTTCCAGCTGCGTTGGGAGAAAGTGTTGGCGGCGTCGAAGTAGACAGATCGTTGGCTGTCTTGTTGTCTAGCGCCCTTGGAGCTCAACCTTTCTGATGGCGCTTGTTGCTGAAGGGCATCGAGTTCGCATTGCAGCAACGCCTTTTCGCGCTCGACAGCTGCCAGTCGCTTTTCCACCTCTTTGCGCTCTTCGTCCATTCCTACGGCGTTGACAATGGCCCTGTCAACCTCTGCCAAGATATCTTGTAGTTCCTTGTCGTGCATGGCGTTGACATTCGCACTCTCTTTTGTTATTCCCTCGATGATGTTGTCAATCTTGGCCACCAGCTCATCCATGGCTGCCCGGGTGACCTTCTCGGCTCTGAGCTGGCTTTCCGCGAGGTCGCGAATGACCTGAGCAGGCAGGAGAGGCTGCTGGACATGGTCGGGAGAGGGCTCACGTCCAAGCCCACCGAGGATACGTGCAAGCATGGCGTGCAAGTCCTGTACCGAAGTCTCGATGCCGTCAACGCCCTTCATGTACTTCTCCAGTCCTTTGGCGGCCTTCACACCCTGCTTGTCAAGCAGAAGCTTGAGTTCTTCAAGTCTCTGCTCAAGCGCTTCGTGTCTATCTGTGAGTGTGTCAGTGAATCGCTCCTCTGCCTGCCGCGGCTGGGGATGTGGCCCGTGCTTACCAGGCAGGAGTGTCAGGAGTTCGGCATCTTCTTCGGTCCTCTTCACGCCAAGTGCCCGTTCCGCGTCGAGCTCGGCCTTGAGCGCTTGGTTCCGGAGCTCGAGTTCCCTCACCCTGAATTCCAGATCCGAGTAACCCCTGGAAGGCGCCTGGTGTGATCTGGCCTGTTCTCTGATCCCATCCGCTTCCGCTTTTAGTATGTCGTATCTGTCCCCAAGCTCCGTATAGCGGGCGTTGCTGAGGGCAGCTTCAGTGCGGGCTTCGTCCAGGGCATTTCGGATTCTCTGAAACCACTCATCACGGTCAGCCCGGTCAACCTGGCCGCTGCCGGGTGAACGAGACATGGCCTCGTCGTCCAGCGGTTCCCATTCACCAGCGATGTCTTCCAGAGCATCACGCTGTGTCTCCATCGCATTTGTGAGCTCGGTGCACCTCGTCTCAAGCTTGGCCGACGTCGTAGCCAGAGTTTTGTTTTGCTCCTCCAGGCGTTCGTTTTGCTGCCGAAGTTCGTAATTCTCTCTCTCGAAGAACTCCACCGTCCGGTTGAGGTCGTCGTTCCTCTTTTGGGCACTTCTGGCGACTTCGCACTGCTCATTGACCTTGCTCTGTGCATCCGCGAGGGCCAGAAGGGCGTCACGCTTGCCTTCCATCGCAACGTCGTAGAGCTCCAACACAGTCTGCCACACAGCCTGGACGGCGTGGACCGCCTCTCCCATATGTCTGTGAAGTATGCCATGCGAGTCTGCCCTCTCGAGCATACCCTCACGAGGAGGGTCCGTCACATCCTTCAGGAGGCTCCTGATCCGGGAAACCACATCAGGCGACCAGGGCTCATACTCCGGATCATCCTCTGCCTCATTCCGCCTCAGTATGACCTGGTTGGGCGGCAGGTATATGTCTCGAATCTGGCTAAGGAGACTGGCGTTCCGACCCCTGTTGTTGCTGATGATGCTGGTGGCGGAGGTGCGGCGATCGGTCAAGGATGGCAAACGGCCAAAAGCCCGCCCCGGGGCCGATGGACGACGGAAAGGCGAGGCTGGGGATCGTCCAACCGACGACATGATTGGCGTTGATGGGCCCATGAGGCCGAATGGCTGCAGAGGTGTCGAGGGAGGCGAGCCTCGTCTTGCCGGCTCAAGCTCGCCGAATCCTTCCAAAGCAGGCATGTCCTGCGCGTCGTCTCCCTGACCACCAGAGCCAGCTTCACCTCCGGTACCAGAAGCAGAGGTGCGTATGTTGAGCTCCGGAATCGGATCCAGCCTTCCCTGGCCTGCAGCGTCGTCGCTCGCCGGATAGAGTCGCCCCCTGGGCGAAACGTCGTAATCTTCCTCCGCCATGGCTTCCAGTTCCGCGAGGAGGGACTGCGTCTCGTGTAGGCGGTATCAGGGATCCAAAATCTGGAATCAAATCGTCAGAGAGGCCAAAGACGTTCCAGTACTTGATGGCTTGTGATGGGGTTGGGCTTGATGTGAACGGTGCGCTTGCGAACAAGGCCTGAGCTTTAATCAGGACAGGAGTGCAAGGACAATAAAAGGGATAAAGTCTGTTTTTGTTCGACGGAGCTCGCGCGCTGTACCAAGCCACGTACTCTAAGCAAACAAAGACGTTTGCGTCTGAATGTCGTTTGCGGCACAAGCGTGGCGTATACAACGGGAGACAAAGCAATCGCCTGCGCGGGAACGACACCGCCTTATTGTGGCCCAAAATATGTCCCGGATGCCGTAAGAATGCGTTGCAATAGACCAAATGCGAGCAAGAAGGCTGAATACTTGCAGCAGCTGGGAGCAGAGGGCGCGTTATGTATCTAGACAGAACTGACCAGACGGGGAGCAGTAACGACTCCAAGCTGGGCAATACTATGAGTACCAGCCGCGCGCGCCGGGCCCTTGTTGCATCTCCTCCTGTCTGTGTGGGATCATGGGCTGCCTTATGTCGAACGCGTCGATAATGTCTCTCCATGTTGCCATGTCAATCGACATGATGGCTTGGTGTCTCATGGCGGCCTTGGAACGAGATGGCTCTGCCGATGCATTTTTACGAACCGGCTCTGTCGGTCATTAGCTTTGCTCCGTCATCCGTCTGGCGGGATTGCATACCAATAGATGGGAGGCCGTCGTCGTCAAAGTCGAGCTTGACACTCCCTTCTCGGATCAAGAAGCTGACGTAGAACATGTTCTCGACGGTTTGGCCGAATGAAAGCGGGTTAACGACGAACCGCACCAGGTCGATTCCTCCAGTGGATCTCAGCGCATGGCGGTCCATCAGCGCCCTCTCCTCCTCGGGTGCGGCGCTGTCGCCGAGATTATCAAGCGCTTCTTCAACCGCATCCTGAGCTTCCTGCTGGGACTGCTCCAACCGTACGTGGATCTTCTTGCAAATGGAGGGAAGGTCGTTCTTGTCCGACTTTTTCAGGTCTTCTGCCCTGAGCTCCTCCGGCCTGACCTCCAGGAGGTTATTAACCCTGAATGGTGCAGACCTCTTTGTGGTTTTGCGCAACTTCTTTTCAATCGACAGAGGACCCAAGAGGAAACCGGGGAGAGCAGGCCTGCGGACGGCGGGTACGCATGCGAAACGACCCAGATGGGCCCAATTCATCATGTCGCCGTCGTCGCCCACCCCGTCCTCGTCGTCACTGCCCAGAGCGCCACGGTTCGGCTGCCTCCTCCTCCTCTGAGTGCTTGACAGCTCTGTCGCCTCGTCGTCGTCGATGCCGCGGCCTTGCAGCATGTATGTGATGCACTTGGAGACGAACTCGTCAACATCGAGACCGTTTCCGACGTTGCCAGATGTTAGTCGCTGAACCCTGCGAGCCGAGAGGTCGGCGGCAATGACCAGACCACGCGCGTCGATGGCTGCCTCGGCGGTTTGCTTGACATTCCTGATGACCTGGTCGGATTGGTCGAGGAAGTCGAGCAACGCCTTGGGATCGGCCTGCAGAAACTCGTCTGGGTTTTCGTGCATCTCCTTCTGCATCTCGCGCAGAGTGCGCTGGATCTCTCGGCGCTGCTGCATCGACTGTGCCGGGTCGTACTCCTCGATGTCGCTCTCGTCTTCCCCTTCAGGAGACGGATCCCGCGTCCGGCGCCGGCTGGTCGACGGCTCGATGCCAGCGTCCGATGTACGCTTCCTCGCGGAGGAGCCAGCGGCGCCCGAGACATCGCCGGCTCCCCGAACTGCCAGATTCCGACGGTTCTCCATTTTTGCCGTGACGGGAGAGCGGATTGTGGCGCGTGGTTGACGCGATGCGAGGGCGGGTGTGTCCGATTGCGGGTTGGTCTTTTGAGACGTAGAAAAACTGGAGTAGATGGGTGCACTCTGAAGACACGATAATCTGTGTCAATCGGTCATCTGGACTTCGGCTTGCCGAAGGGGGCGAAGATCTTGTCACGTCGATGGGGTTTAACTGCCAGCAGGAGACGCGTTCGGTCCCGCAATGTGGAAAAGGCCTGGCCTGTGGTGGGGGCAAAGACCATACTCGTTGTAGGGCGTCCTACCCCGGAAGGTGGGGCATTTCGGAGTTAAGACAATCACGGATCTGCCTGCCCAGATGGAAACTCCATGACATCCATCGGCCGCTTCCATTGCCTGGAGTCTCCGTACATTACCTACTTCACCCATCTTGCTGTGAAAAGGAGCTTACCTTTCGCCATCTTCCATCTTTGTCCCAACGTCAAAACACAGCAGGCTCTACATGCGCGCTGTTGGAGACGGCACTCCATCATGGAGCCCTTCTCATTCGCCAGTTCCGACTCTCTCGATTATCCCGTGAGCATTCGAATGTATGTGACTTTGTTTTGTTGTCGCCCGTGACATTGAGATGGCTCATCAGGAGACAACTGGGCATATCATAGGTACTGAACATTACACAGAATCAACTTCGAGGGCGCCGAGGCTCCACTTCCTTTTTCCACTCTCCTGGAACACCCGGAACTTCGCCATATCGGATCCAACCAAAGGTAAAGCGCACATTCCTCGTGTGTGCTGCCATGCGATGGTGCCCAGGCTGATTTCTGACGTCCGCCGCCCAGTCCGCACTCAGACCTCTACATCACAGTCCAGGTGTGGGCCGGATCCAAGCCGTTGACTGTCCCCGTCCAGACGGCTTACAAGTCTTTCCGGACCGAGAGACGCTGGAACGAGTGGCTCACCCTCCCCATCACCTACTCAACCTTACCGCAGAACTCGCGCCTCGCCATTACCATCTGGGACTTGTCCCCGACCGGGGGCCAGGGCGCACAGGGACACGCGATCCCTTTTGGCGGCACAACGCTTGCGCTCTTGGACAAGGACAATCAGCTTCTCAAGGGCCGCCAAAAGTGTCGCGTCTACAGGCACAGGCAGGCCGACGGCAACGATGACACCAAAACCCCCGCCGTCCTTGCTAAGAAAAGGGCCAAGAAGGGGGAGCCCGAGGCAAGAGAGGCGGACGAACTGGATCGCATGGAGAAGTTGTTCAAGAAGCACGAGATGGGCGAGATTCCCCGTGTCGACTGGCTCGACCAACTCGTCTTTCGAGGCTTCGAGAAGCGCGGCCTGCAGTCCGCCAAGATGTCTCTAAAGGAAGCTCAGCAAACCAAGGGCGGGCAAGTCGATGGCTTGAACGGCGGTAATGACACGGGGACTGCGCCAGAACCGTCAAGCTTTAGTCTGAACGTTGAGCTCCCGAGATTCGACTTTCCGGTCGTCTTCGCCGACCACGAGTACCCGCCTCCACCTGTCTCGTCCTATCTACAGCTCTCTTCGTCCCAATCAAACGTGATCCTCAAGCCGCCACCCGAGGTGCACTTAGGCCCAGGCATCAACGCGATGGATGAAGATGAGGGCTACGGTGGCCGCTTGATCCATGTTTACGACCCGGAAGTCGCTGCCAAGGACAACCCGGCTGAAAGCAAGCACCGGAGGCTCGTCCGCAGTCAGCATCGAAATGGCATTTTGGACAAGGACCTGAAGCCGAACGCCAAGGTGCGGGACGAACTCAACATGATCATGGCGTATTCGCCAACCCACACGCTGTCGCCCGAAGAAAAGGATCTCATCTGGAAGTTCCGCCATCATCTGACGCGGAACAAGAAAGCCCTCACCAAGTTTGCCAAGTCGGTCAACTGGCAAGACCAGTCAGAGTCGAGGCAAGCCGCGCAGATCCTCGGCAAGTGGACCGACATCGACGTCGACGACGCGCTGGAACTGCTGGGCCCCACGTTCGATAACCCTGCAGTAAGAGCCTTTGCTGTCAACCGCCTACGCAAGGCCGATGACCAAGAGCTCCAGCTGTACCTTCTGCAGCTGGTCCAGGCCCTCAAGTACGAACACATCTCGCCCCAGCCTGATCATGAGACAACCCAGGACTCCTCGTTGGCTCGCTTCCTCATCTCGAGAGCCGCCGACAACTTCACGCTTGGGAACTATTTCTGGTGGTACGTCATGGTGGAGTGTGATGACAAGTCGCAGGACCAAGGACCGGTGAACCGGGCCATCTACGAGAAGATTGCATACGACTTCATGACCGAGATCGTAAAGAGGCCAGGCGGCGAGGAGAACCGAAGGAATCTGAAGAGACAGGGCGAGTGGATCTTGGTTCTCTCCAAGATATCTGGCGAGATCAAGGAGTCGAATGAATCCATCGCCAAGAGGACAGAACGCGTGAAGCACTTCTTGGCCGATCCCAAGAACGAGCTCGTCACCATCGATCCACCACTCCCGCTGCCTCTCGACCCAACGGTAGAGATCATTGGCGTTGTGCCGGAAAGCACAGTGGTCTTTAAGTCTTCCCTGCATCCCATCAAAGTCTCCTTTAAGACGTCTGCTGGCGGCGAGTACTCCATCATCTTCAAGACGGGTGACGACTTGCGCCAGGACCAATTGGTGATTCAGATCATCACACTGATGGACGAGCTGCTCAAGAAGGAAAATCTCGACCTCAAGCTTTCTCCCTACAAAATTCTGGCCACCAGCACGACGGCGGGCTTGTCGCAGTTTGTCCGCTCGGCGAGCTTCCAGGCCATATCGTCCAAGTACCGCAACAACCCGGCGCTCGCATATCTCAAACAAAACAACCCCGACAGCCAGGGTCCCATGGGCCTGCGGAAGGAGGCGCTGGACACGTTCGTCAAGTCCTGCGCCGGCTACTGCGTCATCACCTACATCCTTGGGGTCGGCGACAGGCACCTGGACAACCTCCTCCTCACCCCGCACGGCCACTTCTTCCACGCCGACTTTGGCTACATCCTGGGCCGCGATCCGAAGCCCTTTGCGCCGGCCATGAAGCTGTCCAAGGAGATGGTCGACTGCATGGGCGGCTCCAGCTCGGAGCATTACCGCCAGTTCAAGCAGTACTGCTTCCTGGCGTACAGCGCGCTGCGCAAGAACTGCAACCTGATCCTCAACCTGTTCACCCTCATGGCCGACGCCAACATCCCCGACATCAAGCTCGAGCCGGACAAGGCGGTCCTCAAGGTCAAGGAGCGGTTCCACCTGGAGCTGGACGAGGAGGAGGCCATTCGGCATCTGGAGAGGATCATGGACGACAACCTCAATGCGCTGGTGCCGGTCGTGATTGATAAACTGCATGAGCTGGTGCAGGCCTTCCGGGCTTGAGGCTAGGGTTTGGTTTCCAGGCGTGACGAGGCCATCTAGGTTGTAGGGTATTTTCCGAGTGTGTTGGTGATTTTGTACTCGGTATGGTTGCATCAATGGGCTGTCTCTAGAGGTGCTCCTGATGTGATGACGGTTATATTCAGAAAGGGTACTCGGTTGATACCGAATCCATAAAAGCCCAGGCTGGAGTGTACCCGATATCTCTCCACGGTCGATCATATCTGTCTAAACCACCTATGTGTCGCCAAATACAAACAGGCCCTTTCCGGGCCGGAAGCCCTGCAAAGTGCCCTGGACAGCATTCTTGAGCGTCTTCTCCTCGGTGTCCCAGTTCCACTCGATTTCTTGAAACGGCGCCTCCTTGAACTTGCCCTCCCGCATCAAATTCAAAATCTCGTTGACCGTGTTGCGCTTCTCGAGCGGATTTTCCCTGGCCCATTCACTGAGCCAGAAGCCCTCAAACCGCAACCGCTTGAAGATTTGCGGCCCCGTGGGGAAGGGAAAGCTCTGCCTCGACATGCCGCCGTACGTGACCATGCACCCCTTGGGGCTGAGGGCCTTGACCATGGCGGCCGCCGACTTGCCCCCGACACAGTTGAGCCCCAGCATCACGGGTTCCTTGCCACCCCGCGTCCACTCCTCCTTCAGCCTCGCCGTGAATGACCGATCGAGAAACTCGCTCTCGGTGACCACGACCGTCGCGCCCAGCTCCTTCAGCTCCCCCTTCAACGCCTCCGTCTCCTCGGGCGTCGCCCTCTCCCGGATCACGTTGATGCTCCGCAGCCCCCACAGCGACCCGAACTGGATGGCGGCCCTGCCCACCCCGGAATTCGCCCCGTTCTGCACGAACCAGGCCCCGCCCGTGGCCCCCTCCCCGCTCGCAAAGCTCCTGACGCTCAGCTCCACCAGGTCGACATAGTCCTTCAGCATCCGGTACGCACTGCACGGGTTGACGCTCACCGTCGCCACCTGCTTGGCACTCAACCGCCCCTGCCCCCCTTCCTCCTCCCCCTCCCTCCCGCTCCCAACCCGAAACAACACCCTCTCCGCATCCTCAACCAGCGCGTGCGTCCGAAATGTACCAAACCCGCTCGACGCGGGTATCACCCAGTCCCCCCTTTTCAGCAATCCTCCACCCCCACCCCCACCCCCGACAGCAACAACCTCAAAACACCCCTCATTCCCCGGCACGGCCACCGGCTCGGGCGTGCCCAGTTGCAGCTGCGCCTGCCGCGAGAAGGACGGCCTGGCGCCGTAGGTGCCCTGGACGGTGTTGACGTCGGCCGGGTTGATGGGCGCGGCGAGGGCGCGCACGAGGGCGGCGCCGTCGGGCAGCGTCGCCGGCGAGAGGGAGTGCGTGTGCAGCCGCAGCACGTCGGCTGGCTCGCCGAAGCGGGAGAAGACGAGGGTTTTGGCTTGGGTGTAGCCGTAGGGGCCGGATTTGTGGCGGCGCGGCTGCTGCTGCTGGAAGTAAATTGGGGGTCGGAGGGTTGGGGTGGTGGGGAGTAGGGGGGTTGGTCGTCGCCGGGTGGAGAGGAGGAGGAGGTGAGGGCTGAGGGCGGGTTGGGGTCTGATGAGGGCCGCCATGATTTACTCCGGTTTGGTTCGGATCGCCGGCTGGATCTGTCTTTATGATCGGCTTCTACGTAGAAATGTAATGAATGAATTGATCAGATCGAATCGGATGAAAACATGAGAGCAGAATCTTGGGGGACGAATCTGCGAGAAAAGGTCGCAGGGAACCGCCTCCAGCAATGTTTCGCTTTGGCCTAAGAAATGGGCGATGACTGGATCGTCAACTGGCTGTACCAGATCAGTTCACGACCAAAGCGAGGCATGGAGACGTTCCGCATGGAAGACTTATTATCCGCGGTAGACTTTCGCTGTCGGCTCCGGTTGCCCGAGGGCCTTCGTATGACGTCTCGAGCTGATCCGATTCTCCACCTAAGCTTTGACCAATCAGGAATCACTATGAGGTTCTCTCGAGGCTCTCCACCGAGGACACTGACTGCGTGTCACTGCCTTTTCGGCTTGGGAAGTAAACGGGAAATTGACGTTCCGTCACACCCGTCAGGAGGAGTACCGATGTGAAGGCCTCTGTTCACTAGAGCCCCGCCGGTAGGATAGCGGTGGCATTGCAGTGCCTCAAAAACAGGTATTCGACCATCTCACTTCATCGGCACAAGGGGATTGTTGGCTGGCTGTGGATAGAGGGCTCCTCTTGCTAGGTATTGTGAGGGACAAGTGGCATCAAGGCGAGGCGCAAGGGCACTGCAAGTGCCGACTCAAATCTGCTAATCGAAAGCTGAGGAGAGGAAGAGGGAGAGTATACAGGATGCGCGTCTGCGACGCGAAAAAGACAAGTGGGCGCACAGGCCACCCACCTGATGACCAACCGAATAGAGCATGAGTCCACGGTGCGCTTTCCGTCACAGGTATGAGGTTTAGTGTATCGTCTTTGAGCTCCAGACGCCGAGCAGAGTTTTCATTCTTTTTGGCCGGCCACACGTGTGCCTGGTTGAAAAACGCTACTAAAGAAAACTGGCTTGCCATAAGCTTCGCTGGCTGTGTAAGTCGTCATCAATGCTGGGTAGCAAGACGTGAACCACAGCTCCCCCATATCTCTGGTTATCTCTTCTTCCTCCCTTTTCTCTCCTTCCTCGTCCCTCCTCCCTCGCAGGGCTCTTTTCGTCCTTCCAGGTTCCTTGACCGCAAGATTACAGTGTGGTGTACAGCAAAGCAAAGAGCTAGCCACCGTTGCCCCCCATTTCCACGAATTGAAGTGTACAAAGTGTTGTTGTGTCGGGGTGGAAATCGCTGTCGCCACAGAGCGCCTCAGCCATTGTCGAAAAACAGAAAAAGAAAAACCATGAGCAGATCTAGCGTTTAGACACGCCCTCAGCAAGCGGCCAAAAGACATCAAAAACATCTCAAGTACCACAACAGCCGCAGAGCAGATGGGGGTAATAAGCAGCAAAGGAAAGTTTTCATCAGACACAACAACCCATTTTCGTCAAAGACAAGCAAAGTACGCAGATAAACAGTCAAAAGAAAGAAAATCAGCTGGGTATCTTGCGTTTGCAACTCAACAGCACCCCCTAAGTAACTGCCCGTCTTCTGGGCAGGACCATCTCCCGGTACCTAGCATCGCGAGGCCCCTCAAGCACTCTCGTCTCAACGGCACGTCGAGCTCCGCTGTCGAATGACATGACATAGCGTCGAGATGGGGAGTCGTAGACCGACCCCCGCTCTATTTGATGTCCTTGAATAGATCGCTTCCAAAACTGTCGTCGTTCTGGATGCCCAGAGGTGACTTGAGCTCGCTCAGCTCGGGGATCGAAGGCGGCGGTGGGCCCGACGGCTTCCTGTCGTCGGTGGTGGCCGGCGGCGAAAGCGGGGTCGATGGTTTGGAAGGAGGGACGACGGCCTCGGGACTCCGTAGCCGACCGAACCAGCCGCTCGAGCGCTTCGCCTTCCGCGAGTCGGCGACGCTGTTCGTGCCGCGGCTCTGCGGTCGCCCGTCGGGAGCGGCCTCGTCCTCGTTGGCGTAGGCCGTATTCAACAAGCCCCGGCTGAACAGGCGGCGGATACTCCCGGGTCGGTTCGACAAAGTGGGAGAGGCAAGGCTGTCCTCGGCGCGCCGCTTGGTGCCCGCCGTGGAGATGTTGGATAGCTGGGAATGCGGCGACGTCGCCTTCAGCGGTCCGTTGGTCGCGCCAGCGTCTCCCAGTCGCGGCTGCCCAATCTTTGGCGTATCTGGCGGGGTCGGACCGGCCCTCTCCCGGATCGGCGACGGCGGCGGCGGGGGTATGTCGGTACCGTCCGTCAGAGAGCCGAGCTTCAGATCGAGAGCGGGAAGCTCAAAGCGCTTGGGCTTAGCGGTGCCCGTGGGCGCGACCGTAGTGCTGTTGGAACGGGACGGCATTGCTGCGTGCGCTGGGAAGAGAAACGAAAGACTGGGACGAAGGAGGGCCGACGGGCAGGGCGCGTGTAATCGGTGTCGAAAGCCGGTGAAGGAGCGGAGGCACGGCGTACGGAAGCAGCGACACGCGGGATGGATGGAGTTCAAGGATCGACCGAGCGTCGGGAAAACCAGCAGGAGTCGAACGGAACAGAGTCGGAAGACCAGGGCAAGCCGCCTCTCTCTCAAGCTGCAGGCTGCGCTAACGTGAAATGACTGGCGTCTGGGGGTGCTGAGTGGCTGGTGGGTGCCGAGCTTCGTTCAATTGTTGCTTGTTTGTGTGGGACTGAAACAGCGATCACGCCAAGCTCAGCCTGGTGGAAGCAAAGTTGGCAGATGGTCGTCGTGTTGGCTTCAACGCCTTTCTAGACACCTGAGCGAGTCACCTCGATAAGCATTGAATTGATGAGGCAAGCTTGTGATGGGTTTGCGCGGATGTTGAAGGAGAGCGAGAACCTAGAAGGGCCCGGGACTGACGGGAACCCCTGGAAGTTCGGCAGGGGACCTGATGGATAGTGGATCACTCGCTCACAGAAACAGGAAGGCGGGTCGGTAGGCGATCCGAAAGTGGGAAGCCCCTGGCTCGGTATGCGTCTGTGTGGGGCATGGTGAAATGCATCTTTCAAAGTTTCAAGAACGGCATCGCGTGGAAACTGGCGCGGGGAGTCGACTTCACTCGTCCATCTACTGTGTATGAGTACCTTATATCCTCCTGTTTTTTCTGATTCTCGGTGCCACGGCCGGCTCATGTTGTTGCTTCTCTCCAAATATCACAATTCGGTACAAGACTTGAGCGGGCGGCGGCATCTTACTGGCTCTGCCGCATGACGACCGAGAGCCCCAACCAACGGACGCTCGCCTTGGTATCTCAAACTTTGGGAGTCGTTAGCTGGACCGTTCCACCTGATACTGGCTGCGGTTTGAAGGCCCTCCAAGATCATGCTTGGGAGCTCCACTGTGCAACCTGTCTGCGCCCATCTACGGTTACTGTGGAGGCAACCTCAGGTGGTTGGCAATTTTGGGATTGAGAGTCTCACCGATACAATGCAGGGACCCGTGGTCGGAAGATACAATGCATGTGCTCCGTGAGGTGATGTACTATCGAAGGCTGCCACCCTGAATCTAAGCCGACTTCTACCACAGTATGCAGAAACTGGTTCGAAAGTAGAATCCCGACATGTGCTATGCTCACTCAGTATCCATTCCGCGGCCTCCCGTCCGATTCCCCCAGTCGTAGCCATCGCGGCGTACCGTCTCGTCGTATTCGTCATCTGGGCTACTCAACAGTAGCATGTCCCTGAGAAAACTCCATCCCTCCGCCGTTGAGCCTGACAATTGACTTCGATCAAACCTGTCCCCCCTGACTTCTTCTCAACTCATCAGAAGACGAACGGGACAATTCCTGAGAGCCCTGACCTCGGCGCATACCCCACCAGGTTTCGCGACGACATTTGCCAGTATAACTATTTCGGGACGGCGTATTGCTGTGTCCAAGCCTTGGCCGTCGCGATGGCGGCTTGCTCATCCTCCTTCCAGCTCTTGGCCACGTCGGCGGCCAGCGGATCATCGGGATTAGGAGCGCCGAGAAGGGCTTGAATCGACAGGAGGATCGTTCGGATCTGTAACGCAGGGGACCAGTTGTCTAGAGTCTGATAAGCTTATGCCCGTCGCATTTGCCGAGGGATCGCCCAGCACCCACTTTTCAGGACGTCAAGGCAGATGCGGCCCAACTTGTCGACGTTGGGGTGGAAGATCTTGGTCAAGAAGCGGATTTTTGGCGGGGCCATCGGGTAGTCGTCAGGAAGGAAGAGTTCGAGCTTGAAGATGCCGCCTGGGAACGCCCGTCTGTGTCAGCCAAACGACTCGTGACCGGCCCAGATGGGGAACAAGCTTAGAACACACCCTCGTACGGCGATGACGAGGGGCCGTGGATCTCTACGTCGAAGTACCGGAGATTGTCTTCGTGGGGAACGGCGCTGATTCCAGGGACTCTGTTTCCGTGAGTCAAGTCAGACGCGCCCGCGTGCTTGGAAGAGGGGTTGTGAGAGGTGTCATACGGCTCGGCCATCAGCCTCTCCGTTTCCTTGATAATCCTCTTTGGCAGCGCCATAGTGAGAGTCGTTGAGGAAGTCAGAAGATGATGTGACCTGGAGGGCAAGAGTCGTTGTCGTTGCCCCGCAGCGCAGCCCGAGGGGTTGAAAAGTCTTGCTCGAGGTCTGATACCGGGGAATAGTGTATCGCACCAAGATTGATGTAGCTCCAAAGAGTGTGTGCTTCGGGTATAGGGGAAGTGGATCAAGCGGCGAGCTTTATGTAGGTGTGAAAAACCAAGCCGTCAAGTTGAAGTTGCGACGATGACCTGAAGCCGGAAGCGCAAACCAAACGCCAACCAAGTGGGATGTTGCCCGACAGACCCACCAAGGCAACCGATAAGCGCACGTGCCACCCGTGCATGCCTCCTACAGGGAACCGGGAGCATGTTCCATTTCCGGGCATCTTCAGGTAAAGGGACCCACTTGACGAAGGGGTCTCTGCTTGTGGAATTGGCTCGGCGTTGTCTTCATCAATCCCGTCCTGCCAGTGACTTGGTGGGAGGAAGATCGGGTGAGCAGGTGCACCAAACACGCCACCAACTCTTGATCAATAATAAATTTATCTCACTGCTTTTTACTGCCTCATCGCAGCCGGCATTCGGCAGGACTGCAGATGGCGGGGTTGAGCAAATCTCGCATTTCAACAACTAAGCACCATCACCAGAGTCTTTTCCTACCTTCAACTCGACGAGGTATCTCAACTCAAACTGCAGCTTGCATCGTGACCCTTGAGCAAGGCAGTTAGTTGCCTGAGCTCAGTGCAATCGACAATGCTTGACGCCACGTTCCGCACATAACATGCCATCCTCCTTTGTCCAGCTTTCGGCTGCGCCGAAGAAAGGAAAACCGATACGATCGGCGTTTGAGAGCGAGAGTTTCGATGCCGACGGCGCCTTTCGCGTCGATGGCCTGGTCGGATCCGCAACCATCTCGCCCTCGGGCCGAGATGTAGCTCTAGCATCGTGAGAACCCTCTGTCTTCCCACCTTGCACCTCAAATCACCGACTTTGCTGATCTCGCACCCTTTGCAGCCCTGAAGGCCTCGCCATCATCGACCTGGACTCCCCCTACAGCCCCCCGCGGAGGCTGAGCAGCCACGGTCTTCCATGGCTTGTGGTGGATGTGCAGTGGTCACCCTTTGCGGCCCGCGACTACTGGGTTGCATCCACGGCGAACCATCGCTGTCTCGTGTGGAACCTCAACAAGCGCGACGACTACTCGTCCGGTGCCATTGAGCATTCCCTCCAGGCCCACAGCAGAGCCATCACCGATATCAACTTCTCTGCTCATCACCCAGACTCCCTCGCCACCTGCGCCGTTGATGGCTACGTGTACTGCTGGGATCTCAGGAGGCCGAGGCAGCCAGCGCTCGCCTTTTGCGATTGGTTTGCCGGCGCCACTCAGGTCAAGTACAACCGTCAGAACCCATATGTTCTGGCCTCTGCTCATGACCGCTGGCTTCACATCTGGGATATCAGGCGAGCCGCTGAGCCTCTCAAGACCATCAGCGCCCACACCTCCAAGATCTATGGCATCGACTGGAACCGCACAAAATCGACCCGCATCGTGACCTGCTCGCTGGACAAGAGTATCAAGTTCTGGGACTACGCCGAGAATGATGAGGAGCCGCGGAGAGTCATTCGTACCGAGTTCCCGGTATGGCGAGCTCGGCACACGCCTTTTGGACACGGGCTACTGGCCATGCCACAGACGGAGCCAGGCAACCTGTTCCTCTATGACCAACGCCCTGACCCCGAGGCTCCCGTGGACGGCACCGCCAAGCCCGTGGCCGTCTTCCCCGGACACGGGAACCACAAGGCCAAAGAGTTCCTCTGGCGAAGCCGCGGGGGTATCAGCAGCGAAGGGATCGACAACCGCGAGTTCCAGCTTGTTTCTTGGGGCGAAGACAACAACCTGCTCCTTCACAGGGTTGAGCATGAGCTTCTGGAATCCGTGGGCCACGTCCGAGGCGCACCCCTGATGAAGGGCCTCAACGTCACTCGCAAAGGCGCCACGTACAAAACCTTCCGAACCGTTGACGATGCTGTCCACCGGGATCGCAGGAGCCCGACCATGAGCGATCGTCCGGGAAATGGTGGGCAACTCCGCCAGAGCGCTCTCAGCATCGGCTTAGACTCGGGCCTTCGTCGGGTCGGGCCTTCTTGGCGCGCCACGTCCATGAAGGCGAAGACAAACATCAACAAGCATGTGGATAAGACCCAGCTGCAAATCGGCTGGATGAAGGGCATAACCATGTCAAAGCGGAAGTCCAAATCCGATGCCTCCGGGCGCCCAGGTCCGGACGACTCGGGCCTGTTCGGTCCCGGCTACGATAGCGGCTGGGGCGAACCTGACACAATCCAGGATGAGTTTCTGCGTATTAGCAACCAACTTCCAAATGTCAAATGGGAAAGCATCGACTGGGACGCCCTCGCCCTGAATGCCTCGCTGAAGGGACCATGGGGCGTCAACCGCGAGATCATCTTCGTCAAGGTGAAGGTGGACATTCCTACCAGCTATCCCAAGAGCAAGGCGCCCAAATTCTACGTCGAGAAGTCGTCTTTCATGCCCGAGGAGACACACCGAAAACTAGACCAAGAACTTTACGAACTGGCACATCGTTTCTTGTTGCGAAAGCAGAACTGCCTCTACACGGCCTTCATCTATTTACTTGGCGAGGCCGACCTCGAGACCAGCACTTCCTTTTTCCACAACGTCCGAGACTTTGATGACGACACGGATGGGCTGGCCGATGAGAGTTCCAGCGAGGATGATGAGAACGATAACCCTACGGGTGGTTCCGTATCCATGTCGCAGGAGCTCGGCAGCAGCACCGAGTTGGGTCCTTCGGCGACCCTGGTCTCAGCTCAGCGGCAGGCTGTTACTCCGCTGCCTATGTTCTGCGGGGCCAGGTTTTCCAACGATGGCAGGCTGGTGTGCTTTTTCCCAACCAAGGAGGAAAAAGCAAGGGCCCTGTTCGCCCTTCCACACCCAGACTCCTCCAAGGAGCGACCGAAAGGAGAGCCCACGTTTGCTGGTTTCGGTCGTCTATCCCACGGCTCGCCGCCTCCAAAGCAGCGCTTTCATGACGAGACCTCTGCAACAGACGATCAGTCGGGAGAATCGGATGACTCAGAGTCGACAACGTCGACCGACTCGGAGCCGACAACGGTGCACAAGATCAATCCTTGGTACCAGCCAGGGCGCCGCTTCCGTAAGACCTGGAGCGCCAATGAGTCAATACGCTCCAGTGGTGGTGGGACTGGCGCTGGCACTGGCACTGGGACTGGCACTGGAACGGGAACGAGCCGGAAGAGGCCCGGTAAACCCAAGAACCTCATCTCGATACATAACCTGCAGAGCGAACTGCCCTCGAAGAAGCAATTTGCTCAGGAATACGCCATTTTCGGCGACGGGGCTGATGTATGCAGCCACAACGCTGCTGTTGCCGAGAAGTATGGATACCAGGATCTTGTCCATGTCTGGCAATATGCTGCCCTTTTGCTTCGAAGAGACATCCCGCTCGAGGTGCACGACCTCTACCGCAGTGGCCAACCTATTCTCGTCATCGCCAAGGGCGCGGTTGCCCGCGCACAAGAAGGAGAAGATGAAGGAAAGGCTGTGTCCAGTCTGGCCGGCCGTGTGAGATGGGGCCATCACCCTCTGGCTCGAGACTTGATCGGCGATCTCTTTGACTATTACGAGAGGATTGCCGACGTTCAGATGCTAGCTATGCTGGCATGCATATTTGGCGACTACTCCATCGAGGAGGAAGCAGCCATAGCGGCATCCCATCTTCCCCAGCCCAAAACGCCGCTGCCGATGAAGGCACCCTCGTTTTCGCTCGAGTATTTCCCCACCGATCCGGCACACTGGAACCTGAACTACAAGAGCCAGGCGAGCTCGGCCATTACAACTCCAAGAACAGCCCTGACACCGGCCATGTACTCGGACCCGCCCAGCTCAGACGAGATCCCGGGCTCCATCGAGCCGAGGTCGCACTCCTACTCGTGTGGAGAGACGCCCCCGAATCCTGCTCGGGAGCATCTCCGAGAGATGAGCCAGACACAGAGTCTGTCTACATCCCCGAGCAACAGGCTATTCCACCGCTCCAACTCGACCGTTGCCGCCGCGATTGCTGCTAGCCTCCCCCGAGCGCTTGCCGGAATCGTGTCCGGCTCCCCTCCCGATTCCATCCGGAAGCGGCTCAGCCCAGCTGAGATCATGCCGAGCAACCTTACCCCGAGCGCAGTCGCTTGGGCTGGCCCGACGATGTCTAGCGCTGGCCCCGATACCCCCGGAACATCGCGTACCTCCTTTTCGGAGGATGAGTACTGGAAGGATGATATCTTCTCCATGGTTCCGGTAGCCGTGTCGTGCATTCCAGAAAACCAAGGCCTCTTCGACGACGACGGTTGGATGTCGACCCCCTTGATCGACCGCAACCACTTCCAGCTCTACTCTAGCTACCGCTATGCCTACGCCGAGATGCTCCAGATGTGGGGTCAGCCCCTGTCTCGCCTCGAGATCATGAAGTTTGACGTCCTCAAAGACAAGCTCTCTGCCAGTGGGGCCACCACAAACAAGTACCCAGAAGACTCGCCACCAAACACCAGCCCATTCTACCCGGCGGGCGCCACATCTCCCACCTCTCCTTTCGCCGACCGCAGAGCCTTCTTCCAGGAACTCCTCACCTCGGGGCGCGGCGTTGACATAACCGGCTTCTGCCGCGTCCACCCCGGCGTCCCTCTGGAACCGGCAGAGTACCTCCGCCCACCACAACCGCCGCCGCCGCCCGCCCCCAATCCGGCTCCGACGACCAACAGCCGAAGAAGCCACCACACCAGCCCGGCCGCCGGCGACGTGCCGCACGTCGTCATCAACGGCGCGGTCGGCGTCTGCCACCGCTGCACGGCCCGGCGCGAGCGCGAGCACCACGCCGACCTAGTGCCCCAGACCGAGATGGAGTGCGTCTACTGCTGGGAGCCCGTCGTCGGCCTGTACGCGCCCTGCCTGGCGTGCGGGTGCGTCTCGCACGAGGCGTGCCTCGCCGAGTGGCACGCCCTGGGCGGGTCCGAGTGCCCCGTCGGCCACGAGTGCCGCTGCGTAGACGAGGCCAGCAGCGCGGTTGTGGTGAGCTGGGCTGGGTTGCGGGCGGCGGCTTTTTCGATGCTTGCTGGTGGTAATGGCGGTGGTGGTGGTGGGGCTGATGATGGTCATCACAGGGAAAGGGGGGGCAGGGGCGGCGGAGAGAGCGGTCCCGGTTCGCCGAGGCCGCCACCGACGACGACGGGCTTCAGATCGGCCAGGTCCAGGCGCAAGTCGGCGCCAGCGGACGCGGCAAAGTTCCACCTTCTCCGCAAAATGCGTGAGTCGGCGGCTGGGAGGCCCGTGAGTCCCAGTGGCGAAGGGTACGGCGCCGAAACGGTCGCCGCCTCCTCCGCCGCCCGGACGGTTGCAGCCGGCGAGGGCAGTGTGGGTGGCGGCGGTTCCCGACCCGGCAGCAGCAGCAGCAGGAGAGGCCAGGACGACAGCGACATCGACAGCAGGACGGACTGGGAGAGCGTCGCTTCGTCGTCTAGTCGGACGGTCTCTGCCATGGCGATGAGTGGTCTGGCGGGGGGGTCGAACTTGCTGGCGGGCGTGAAACCACCACCGCCCATCCGAGGTGGCGGTGGGGAGCCCATCTCGGCGGCGCAGCTGAGCTTGGGCAAGAGGCTGAAGAAGCAGCTGGAGGATTCGGGGCGGCCGGGGGTGCCGCGGCGGAATTCAGGCGGGCTGGCGATGTGGAAGACGACGTCGAATGGTGGGTAATGACGATGTAAGGATCAAGTTGTATTGCTAAGTAAGAGACTTTCTGTTGGAGTTGTACGTTAGCGGTTCGGAAAGGGGTGGAAGAGTGGTAGCGGCTGGAAATTTGCTGAGGCACGTGTAATTTGTTTGGATATGGTGCTCAATGAACAAAGTCGTGGTCCCCTTCCGGCCTCTATATTATATCCGGACCATCTGACACTTGCACGGTCTCGGTAATCCCACCTCGGCGACTCTTTGACAACTTGGAAGTGACTGTGCTTTGAACGGTCTCATTTCTGCACTATTTGTCTGTCAATTCGTAACTCTTTCATTCCCTCATAGGAAGCAAGGTAACGAGCTCTGTCTGAATCACCAGCTTCTAAAGCTCCCCTGTTCCCGTATGTGCACTTTCCTTTCGTATCCCGCCGTCATACAATCTCCTCAAAACTTTACAACCTAGGCGAACCAAACGACGGCGTATCCCTTTCGTCTCGATTTTAGTCTTCCTCTCCAATTCCTACAGCAATTTCATTCTCTCATCAAAAATCAAAAACTCACGACCAATTCTTGGCAAAAAAGTCCAGCACCGTCTTGTAGCCGCGCGTGTACTCGGCCTTGACGCGCTCGTCGGACAGGTCAGCGCGGGCGGCCATCCAGCCGTGGATCTGGTCGGCGAAAGTCTCGACGTGCTTGGCGGGCGACGCGAGGTTGGCCTCGAATTGCTTGACCTTGTCGGCGGGCTCCTCCTTGGAGGCGAGCATGACCAGCGGCACCCTGACGCCCTTGGCGTCGTCGGGCTCGACCATGGCCGGGTGGCACTCGGCTGCGATGGCGAAGGGGTTGGCGTCGCTCGAGGTGACGAGGCTGACGACCTTGCCGCCCCAGCAGAACTGGTGGGTTTACGGCTGTGTGAGTGGCGTGGGCTTTTGCTAAAGGGAGTGGAATTGGGGTCGGGGAAAGGGGGGTTGCCTACGCCGATAATGCCCCAGGACTTGATCTCGGGGTACTTGGCCCCAAGGGTCTTGACATAGCCGGGCAGCTTGCCGGCCACTCCAGGGGGAGGGTTCTTGCTGAAGAAGGCCCCCAGGTTCTTCTGCTTCTCGGGGGTGTTGGGCGGGTACCTGTGCGCGCGCGTGCGCTGTCTCAGATCCGGCTCGTTGCCGGCGGGAACGACTAATGTATGGGCGGAACTCACCATTCGATGGGGCAGGGCTCGCCCTTGAACCAGTCGGGGATCACGACCTTGTACTTCTGGCTGTGAGATGTGGCGAGGATGTCGGCGCCCTGGAGGGTCTGATCGAAGTAGCCGAAGATATCATAGATGACGACGATCCCCTTGGTGGCATCTGCCGGGCCAGTCACATCTAAAGGTAGAGAGAGACTGTCAATCAGTTGGCTGATTCGGACATGGTAGGCAGGTGTTCGGGGCAAATGGGGCGCACATGTCTTCATGCCATCGACCTCGTCGTAGGTCCCCTTGGCGCTGTAGCCCGTCGACACAACCGGCGGAATGTTGCAGCAGGCCTCATTGTGGCCGTGGCTCGCTGGCATAGTCGACATTTTGGCGGATAGTGGAACACGTGGGCGTAGAGAACAATGCTGTGTGTATGAGCGGCGGGACGAAGGGAGAAGCTGGCGGGTGCTGGCGAGGCGGCGGGCGTAAGTACATGTCCCTGGTCGTTTCAAGACGACTCTCGGAGGTCTCGGAGGCAGTGCGGGGTAGTAGGCCCCCGTGCGGGCAACAAGACGGAGCTGATTGAGAGCGGGCATACCTCTGGGGATGTGCTTCAGTCTGCCTCTATTTTTGCGTATTTGATCTATGATCTCTCAAGGCGCAGCCAAGATGAATATTGAAGAGAAACTTGCAGGCTGTTTCGTCTCTGCTGTTCTTCAACTTTGAGTGTTGGAAGAGCAATGCGGGGTAGCTTCCACAATCCACGAAGCTCTGATGTCACTCTCCTGCATTTGCCGAAGCCGAGGCCAATGATCGCTCCGCTTGTGGAGCTCATTCCCCGCCATAATCAAGCCCGGCTCAATCCCGAGCACTCCGCCGAGGATCAAATGTTCCACTCCTTCCATTCCAAGGAAATCGGGCAGTGAGCTGAGTACTTTGCCGAAGTTTTTGTCTTGCAGTCCCTCATTGTTCATTAAACTCATGGCGGATTCCCTTGACTCCCGTCTTGCTCTGCACGAGCAGCTCCCCTAGAGGTTGATTACACAGGAGCGAGATTAACAAGGGGAAGAAGGGCAGCGCAAACGCGAGGGAAGCGTTCGTTCCCTTGAGACGTCCCGTCGTCCGTCCTCCAGCCGAACCTGTGTCACGGTTCAAACGCTAATCCGATATCCCGACTTCCTCATATCCTCCACCGTCTTTATTACCACCTGGATCTCGGCCTTGAATCGCAGCGTGGTCCATATCTCGGAGAGAGGAATCCATCTCGCATTCAGCTTCTCCCATTCTTCCTGCGTCCCTATGTCCCCAGCGTCGGTGCACCGGGCCGTGGCCGCGAAGAAGTAGACAACCTTCAGCGCTTCGGTCTCGGACTGCGGATCGGGGTACAGGCACGCGCCCACAAATTCATGGCTTAAATGGCCCTCGGTGATGTTGGGCGGCTTCATGGACGTATCCGAGTGGTGAGCCCTCGGCGGGGTCGCTCGAGTCGCGACGTCGAGTTGGACTGGCTTAACTTGGACGCCCGTTTCCTCGTATGTTTCGCGGAGTGCCGCCGAGAACATGGTCTCGTTGATGTTTCTCCTGCCCTTGGGCAACTGGAAGAGCTTCAGCCGGTCGTTCCAGATGACGAGCAGCCTGCCGCGCTCGGGATCGATGGTCACGGTGCCGCAGGACATGCCGAGCGCACTCGCCGGCCGGAACACCATGCTCCTGTCGACTTCGTCGAGCCAGAGCCTGAGCTCTGACTCGTCTGAACCGGGCCGCGGCTCGGGCCGTACCATAATGGGGGGGGGGGGGCAGTTAACGACTCGAACGTTGCTGGAAACGCAGACGGTGGGGAACACGACCCGATGAGCTGGAGGAGGCGGGCGACTGGGTAAATCCTCTTCTACACGCCCACCCGGAACTGAACGAACAATCAGCGCGCGCGATTCCCCAGGATCAGGAGCTGGTTTTCTCTTTATGGCCGCCTGAGGTGGTCTCCTCGGCGGTTGGTTCCAAGGTGGCCAATCAGTATCGTGGCTTCCACGCAGCATGGCATTTTCCGCCCATGTGGCGACAACAGTGCATGGCAAACCGCTGCGCCTAACGCCCGACCGGTGAGCATGCGAGACAGGGACGGAGGGTATGCCCAAGCCCCCCACTGCATGCAGGTCGACAAAAGCGCTGGCGAATCACGGTTTCACGCAGGGCCCGGCCATCGGGTGTATCGACGCTAAACCCCAAACTTTCCGGGGCCCCAACCGCCCTGGGAACCCCGGAATATTCGGAATGCAACCTGACGCTGAGCTCCTGGGCGGCTGCAGCATCAAATCGCGGGAGCTCGGGCGGTTAGTTTGAGAATTTTATGCATGAGAACCAAGCTGGGCCAGGCCGCCTGCAGCATCGGAACTTCAAGCCGGTCATGGATGTTTTGAAGCACCCCGGTCAAGGGCCGCTCATCCTGTTGTCACAGACAGGGGAACTGCCGGGCAAAGGACGGCCTTGACACATGCCACCACCCTAGCATGACCGGTGAGCCCAACCCCTTGCACAGGCATAACAACGGTTTTCCGTACTCGGTCCTTGTCCCATCCGAAACTCCACCAAGTACCTATTTTCAAGGAGACGGATAATTCTCCTGATTGGGATAAGGTATGTACTTACTGTGTAACCCCCACCGGACTCTGATTGCCAGCGTCTAGCTCGTCACACCCTGATGTGGAATCAACCGCATACGGGTCAGCTGGTGTCCAAGGCGGGAGCCAGCGACGGCCCAATCGTTTGGGGAGCATCTCCTGCCGCTGCACATCTTGCATCTTTCCCACCCTTGCCGCATACGCAGCTGTCCCACACACCCATCACGGACGATATCACGCAAGGGCAGCGGCATGACCGTTGGGTAGGTAGGTGTTGGTTTGAGATAGCAGATGGAAGTGCAAGCTCGGGGCCTCCGAGGGAAGGGTGAAGGAGCCTGGTTAGTGCCAGCAAACAATATCGACTTTGGAAGCGTTCTTTGCGATGTCTAACACAGCAGCATTCATTGGCATTACAGATAAATCCGCCAGGTGAGATTCGAACTACCTACGGAGATCTCGCCTATTTTGTAAGGTGCAGACAAGTAACGTACTTGGTCAAGACGCTAACTGCAGCCGAGGGTACTTAGATCACGCACTATCTCCGCAACGCCAGAACTCAGCGCGCAGCAAGATGCTCCTCTATCTCGCTCGAAGTTTCCCAAAACTGTCAGCCACCCCGTGGGTCTGCGGCCCGGTTGCGGCACCCGATGGGTGGTGCGGGCTACCAAAGGGGTATTCAACGGCGATGACCTTCCGCTGACAGATGCATCTGTCCGAATTCGAAGACAACCCGGCTGACGCCTCAACGCTAGCTCCGGTCTTCTCTTTTCACCTCTTACATCCATCTCGGGTGGAAATTCCAAGTCAATGGTTGATCTCCAACTCCCAATCGATTACGCATGACCATCCGACAGCCAAGCATAGGTACAATACCTACTACCTTCCTCATTTAGACGGCCAAAACACTAAACTTTCCTGTGCTGTGCCAAGCGGCCGATCATCGCGATTCCAGCCGCCGAATTTCTCCCGCTTCCCAAGTCGGCAACCCGAGGGTACACCTGTACGGCTCGGCTCGGCTACGACTTGTACAATACCTCAAGGGAGCATGGCCAACTACGGCAAGCCTCAACAGGCTCTTCCAGCGGCCCGCGGCCCCGTGCCTGTGTGAAACCCATGACATCCTCCTTCCTGCAACCTCTCCCTTGCACGCTTGCACATCCCGCCCGACCCGAAACTCTGACGTGCATGTCTGTCTGTAAAGGGCAGTGAGGCTTCGCAGAAGCCTCACAGAAGACAGCCAGACGACTAAGAAACGGACCGGGGACATCTGCCGAGTCCCGGCGGGGTAGGTATCTGCAAGGGAAGGGGAGGGGGTGGGTGTGGGCAAGCTGGAAGAATGGGAAAAGCAAAGTTTGCCATGGCGGGATGGCCACCCACCGCTGTTATGCTTGCTGTAGTGCAGCGGAAGGATGGAGAAAAACCAAACACAAAATGCGTATCACGAAGCGGGAGGTAGGTAACCATGGATGGGCAGGAGGGCACGGCAGCATGGGGTTTTCTACACCGAGGTTGCACCGCCATATATGCAATCGCGGGTGGGCGTGGGGGTCGAGTAAGTGTAAGGTGTGATTCCCCCTTGCACATTCATTGATCGCGTACGGAGTACAACGGAGGTAGGTAGCTGCAGCGTCGACACCAAAAGGGGGCGGGGGGGCACAACCAACAAGCCGACTGACTGCAGGAGTACGACGGTGGCAGGATATTGTCTTACAGCGGCACACCATCGGACGTGACCTTCCACTGAAAAAGGGGGAGGGGGGGCGTCTCCGCCAGTGGCCGACGCTCTCCCACTCTGCAAGTTCGGGAACATAAAACTGCTGTGAAGCTTGTGTCTGCCCCTGCGGCAGGTACCTGATCCCTGGATGGATGGGATGGCGTTATTGCAGTAGAGCGGGATGGGATGGATCGCGTGGTGTGCCGATCTTGTTTCCGCCAGCGCCACAACACTAATGATATGTTTGACCTTTCTTCCCGGATAGATGATCCAGCCGTCGATCGAATCGGAAGGATTGCCTGCTTTTTGCCATGCATCTTGCATCTCGTGTGCAGCCCGCCATTCCAATGCATGACGATATCCACGCGCCATATTGAGCCGTGATCGATCCAATGCAGCTTTGTTATCTCGACGGGCTAGCTACCTTGACTACTGCGCAGACAGATGAGCATACTCCTTGTTGAAGGCCCGCCCAATGACCATGCGCCGGACCTCGGAGGTGCCGGCGCCAATCTCGTACAGCTTGGCGTCCCGCATGATGCGCGAGGCCGGCATCTCCTCGACGTAACCCATCCCCCCCAGGATCTGGATCGCGTCCAGCGCGCACTCGGTCGCGCGCTCGGCGGCGTAGAGGATGGCGCCGGCGCAGTCCTGCGTCCGGATGAGCCCCTCCTCGTCGACGGCGCGGGCCGTCGCGTACGTGTAGGCGCGCGACGCCTGCAGCTTGGTGTACATGTCGGCCAGTCGGCCCTGGACGAGCTGGAACTGGGCGACCGGGGTTCCGAACTGCTTGCGCGTGTGGGCGTAGGGCAGGGCGACGTCGAGGGCGGCCTGCATCAGGCCGAGCGGGCCGGCCGAGAGCACCAGCCGCTCGAGGTCGAGCCCCTCCATCAGCACGCGCACGCCGCCGTCGACGGCGCCGAGCACGTTGTCGTCGGGCACGAAGACGTCCTCGAAGACCAGCTCGCCCGTGTTGCTGCCGCGCATGCCCATCTTGTCGAGCTTGCGCAGGCAGGCGAACCCGGCCGAGCGCGTCTCGACCAGGAACGCCGTGATGCCCTTGGACCCGGCGTCGGGCGCCGTCTTGGCGTAGACGACGACCAGGTCGGCGTCCGGCCCGTTGGTGATCCACATCTTGGAGCCGTTGAGGACGTAGCCACCGTCGACGCGGTCGGCGCGCGTGCGCATGCTGACCACGTCGCTGCCGGACCCGGACTCGGACATGGCCAGGGCGCCGACCCGCCTGCCGGCGACGAGGTCGGGAAGGTAGTGGCGCTTCTGGGCGGCGGAGCCGTTGAGCTGCAGCTGGTTGACGCACAGCTGCGAGTGGGCGGCGTAGCTGAGGGCGACGGACCCGCTCGCCCGCGACAGCTCCTCCATGACGACGCAGTGCGCCTGGTAGCCCATGGCCATGCCGCCCACGTCCTCGTCGGCCGTGATGCCCAGGAAGCCGGCCTCGCCCAGCTTGTGCCACATGTCGGCGGGGAAGCTGTTGCTCTTGTCCGTCGCCGCGGCCACATCCTCGGTCAGCTCGCGGCGGGCGAACTCGCGCACCGTCTCGCGCAGCTCGGCGAGATCGCTCGGGGAGGGCGGCTCGAAGCCCTTGGGGTGCTTGGACGAGGCATGGCGTTTTTGTGGGAGCGAGAAAGAGGCGAGGGCTGGTGTGGTGGTTGTTGTTGGTCTTGTTGATGATGACGGGCTCAAAATAATGCCGAACTGCCGCAGCGAAGCGGTTGTGCTGTGTGGTCTTGTTGCGCGGCTCAGCGCTCGTGAGATGGTCGAGGTTGACATGTTTGCTGATTGAGAGACTGGGGAAATTCGAGGATCTGGGCACCTTAAGGGACTCGGAAAAAGATGAGGTTCGTCTGGTGTTGGCCGACAATGGCCATTCTTACCTTGATTGTCCCCTTCCATTGCCCTCGGGTCCCTTAAGCCGACGCTTCCCTGGGTACAATCGGTGCAGGGGCATGAACGGCATGTGCCAAGGGCAGCTCGGCGCGATGTTATCGCTGGCGTCCAGGTGACAGGACGTCGGCTTGCGCCGGTTTGCTTCGGGCCGTTCCCAATTGATCCCATGCCTTCTTCCCCAGCTTTCGGGTTCAATCGTCATTGTATCTACTGAGCCGCTTCCCCAGATCGTGCAATTGTGCTGTTTCTCCAACTCAATTCTGTGTGCCTTCATCTGCGCTCCAGAATTTGTGGTTGCAAGGCCAATTGAGGGTCCAGAATGTCCCTGTCAACGGCATCACGAGAGATGCTGCTTCTGTCCCGGCAACTCTGCCGCCAATGCACGCGCTCACGGCCACTGCGGGCCCACCGTCCCGGTCGCAACACCACTCTCCCTGGCACCGCGACGGCGAGACGAACGGTTGCCACCTTCAACACGCCGCACCAAGCCGGGGCTATATCCGTCATCAAGAGCAACGTCGACACGAGCTCGGATGAATTCAGGGAAAACGAGCGCCTCATGGGCGAGGCCATGGCCCGCCTGGACGAGCTGACGCGCAAGGTGCAGCAGGGCGGCCCGCCCAAGGCGAGGGAGAAGCACCTGGCCCGCAAGAAGATGCTGCCCCGGGACCGCGTCACGGCCCTCATTGACCCCGGGACCACCTTCCTCGAGCTGTCGCCGCTGGCCGGCCACGAGCTGTATCCCGAGGCCGACGTGCCCGCGGGAGGCGTCATCGCCGGCGTGGGTGTGGTCGAGGGCGTCGCCTGCATGATCGTCGCAAACGACAGCACCGTCAAGGGCGGCACCTACTACCCCATCACCGTCAAGAAGCACCTCCGGGCGCAGGCTGTGGCCCAGGAAAATAACCTGCCGTGAGTCGTTCGCTGGATAAAGACCGCGTCGCTGGACTAGCTAACCCGATATTTCCACAGTTGCATCTACCTGGTCGACTCGGGCGGCGCGAACCTGCCACACCAAGCCGATGTCTTCCCCGACCGCGAACACTTTGGCCGCATCTTCTTCAACCAGGCGCGCATGTCGGCCGCCGGGATACCCCAGATCGCAGTCGTCATGGGCCCCTGCACAGCCGGCGGCGCCTACGTCCCCGCCATGAGCGACGAGAGCATCATCGTGCAAGACCAGGGCCACATCTTCCTCGCCGGGCCGCCGCTCGTCAAGGCAGCCACCGGCGAGGTCGTCAGCCCGGAGGACCTCGGCGGCGGCAAGATGCACTCCTCGGTGTCGGGCGTGACCGACTACCTCGCCGTCGACGACGCGCACGCCATCGTGCTGGCGCGCCGCTCCATCAGCAACCTCAACTGGCCAGTCAAGGCCGCCTCGGCTACGCCCAGCTTCTCGGAGCCGCTCTACGACCCCTCGGAGCTCCTCGGCATCGCCTCGACCAACCTCCGCAAGCCGCTCCCCATCCACGATGTGATCGCGCGCATCGTCGACGGGTCGGCCTTTGCCGAGTTCAAGCGTGACTACGGCACAACGCTCGTGACGGGCTTCGCGAGCATCTACGGCCACCGGGTCGGCATCGTGGCCAACAACGGCATCCTCTTCAGCAGCTCGGCGCTCAAGGGCGCCCACTTCATCGAACTGTGCGCTCAGCGCGGCGTCCCGCTCGTCTTCCTGCAGAATATCAGCGGCTTCATGGTCGGCCGCGACGCCGAGCGCGAGGGGATCGCCAAGAACGGCGCCAAGCTGGTCACGGCCGTCGCCTGCGCCGACGTGCCCAAGTTTACCGTCGTCGTCGGCGGCAGCTACGGCGCGGGCAACTACGGCATGTGCGGCCGCGCGTACGCGCCCCGCTTCCTGTGGATGTGGCCCAACGCTAGGATCGGCGTCATGGGCGGCGAGCAGCTCGCCAGCGTTATGGAGACGGTCGGGCAGACGGTCGATGCCGGGCTGAAGGAGCGGATCGAGAGGGAGAGTGATTGTGTCTTTTCGTCGGCTCGGTTGTGGGTGAGTTTGCGTTTTTTCTTTTCTTTTCTGTTGCCCCATTAGAGAAATTTTTCTGAACCCAACGCCACTTCTTTACTTTCGGTCGCTAACATATTCTGTTCAGGACGATGGGGTTATCCCCCCGGCGCATACACGGCAGTATCTGGGCCTGGGCTTGAACGCGGCCATGGGCGGCCGGAATGTGGTTGCGCCCGGACAAACTAGGTTTGGCGTTTTCAGGATGTAGATCATGGTAGCGAGCGCGCGTGTTGCATATCAACTATGTCTTGTCATGAATATCCTTCAGGCATATTCTCTGGGGGCGGGATGTTACTGACTAGAATCGCGGCGGAAGGACGAGGCGAAGTCTCTCTGCTACCCAATGTGGTTTCTTGAGAGGTCGAACAGCCTAGGATTACCATGATCTGACATCGCTCCGGTTTGGCAACTTCCTGTTATGTATGCAGAAGGTTGGTATTGTTTCCCACCTTACCCATGCTTTAAGTCTAGACGTTTGTTTCCGATCTCGGTCTTCTCTGCCTTTTTTTCCTCCCCGCTTCGTCGTAGCCCCTGTCTGTCGTGAAAATCCACTAACTAGCTTCCAAGGCAGCGTCCTCGTGACACCATCAGCGGGGTTCGCGTTTCTCAACGATGAGTTGCGGACAGATATACAAATCGAGATCGCCCGTCGCGTTCCTGTTGCCAACCATGCCACAGTTTTTTCAACACCACAACCCGAGTGGAATATGCTTAGGCAGCTACACGCAGATCTACCCCTAACCCTCGCTTCTCGGTACCACCTTGGATTCTCGCAGGCGCATTTCGCTACTAGCTGAGTCGCAAAACTACTCGTCTCGGCAGCATTGTCCTCAGCTTATCAGCGAAGACAACACCCTTCTGGCTCGAAAAAAATAACCACCGAGTCAGGAGACGGAAATGTCGATCCCGCGGGTCCTCCGTGGTGTGGGGCGCGCCCGGCTCGGAGCAGCCGGCCCCGCTTCATTGCTCCCCACCTCCACCCGTCTCCGAGCCCGCGCTCTGTCCGAGTCGGGTTCGGTACTACCCGCCCGGCTCCACACACTGCCGGCTGTGCGGCGGCGGCAAGACGACAGCAGCATATTGAGCAAGGAGCCGACGATTAGAGAGGCGCCTGCCTCCGAACCTGTCTTTGGCGCCGGTCGGCCCGGGCCGGCCGACGTCGTGCCTACGCTGGCAACCTTCTCCTTGCAAGGCAAGGTCGGCGTGGTCACGGGAGGGGCGAGAGGGCTGGGGTTGGTCATGGGCCGTGAGTCATCTTCAGTGGTAGTTCGATTAAAAGAGGGGAGGGAAAGGGGCTAACAGGGTGTCGTCCCTTAGAGGGAATGGTCATTAGCGGGGCAGATCTGGCCATCGTCGACCTCAACAGTATGTCTTGAGTTTAGGGTGCTGGCTAGAGGGTAAGGTACCTTACTGGGATGAACATATCACTTACACCAATCCAAGAGGAAGAAGCAGCTCTCCAAGCGCAGAATATCATCGACACTTATCGAAGGGACCATCCCGACGCAAAAAGGTCCGTCCCTTCTCTCTCTTTGTCTCTCTCCCCCCCACCTCCCAATATTTTCTGCTTCTCCCTTGACATTCTATTCACTGTTCACTGATCCCGACCAACCTATTTAACTCATCAAATCAACTGACTGACTCTTTCCTTCTTCCGAGATCTGGGAAGCAGACTGCCCAACGTGACAGCGCACTACGCCGACGTCGCGGACCCCGACAGCGTCGAGGCCTGCGTCACCGAGATCGTCGCGGCGCACGGCAGGATTGATAACCTCGTGACATCGGCCGGCTTCACCGAAAACTTTAAGGCCGACAAGTACCCGGTCGACCGCATGCGCAAATTGTGGGCGGTCAATGTCGACGGGACCTATCTGTTTGCCACGGCCGTGGCGCGGCATATGGTATGTTTTTCCCTCCGTATTCGTCTGTTTCGTCTCATGAGGTCACGGTCCCTTGCTCGGAGGATAATCGATTGGGGTTTGTGGAATAGGGGACAGACAAGCGAGGGGCGAGGGGAGCAAAGAGCCTGCGCTGTCTGACAACTGCTCATCCGCTGCGACTGAGAACAAGTCTTGCTTGAGGTGATCTCTACTGACGACTCGGCACGCAGATGGAGAGGAAAGCCAAGGGAAGCATGGTTTTTATCGGCAGCATGAGCGGCGCCATCGTGAATGTCCCCCAGCCTCAAGCGTACGTCCAGTCGACCACTCACATTCCCCTCAACTACCCCTTTGATCCCCCATAACTTATCAGCCAAAACACCACTGGCACAGCCCCTACAATGCCTCCAAAGCCGCCGTCCGCCACCTCTGCGCCTCGCTGAGCGTCGAGTGGGCCCCAAAAAACATCCGCGTCAACACAATCAGTCCCGGCTACATGCTTACCGCGCTGTAAGTTTTGCCCCCGAAGCGGTGGGCCGTGTAATACAATACAATACAATACAGATTGGACACAAGGAGTCTTGTTGAAGTCGCACGTGGCTGGATATACCTAAGTTGAGCTAACACACCTACTTTCCGCAACACAGAACCAAGAAGATCCTCGACAACAAGCCGGACCTCAAGGAAGCGTGGATCTCGCGCATCCCGCAGGGACGCATGGGCTCGCCCCAGGACCTGATGGGTCCCGTGACGTTTCTGCTCTCGGATGCGTCTGCGTACGTGACGGGCGCCGATCTGCGGGTTGACGGTGGCTATACCGTTGTCTGAGGAAAGCAGCTTTTTTGGATGGGGGGGTTATGGCAGTTTGAGAAGTGGTAGTTCCTCATCGTTCTCTGTTTATAGACTGAGGCCGACAATGTCCTGGGAGATTGCTCGGAATGTAATACTCTTCCAGCAAGCGGGCCCGGGATAGTTGACGTTGACTTCAGTCTTCTCGCACAACCTCTCGACGGGAGTGAGTGAGAGTGTCTGAGACTCTCTTTTGTCAGATGTCTTTCTGTGTGACTTCAAGTTCCTGACAGTGGTCTCAGGGCTAAGCTTTTATCCCTAGCCAAGGTGTATTGGCGATTGAAAAAGAGGTGTGTAGCATTCAGTTAAAGGGGTACGCCTTCCGAGGCTAGGGAGGGTGGCCTCACTCAGCTGTGGCCACAAGTGTCTTAACTGTCCGTCACATCTCACATCGGAGGCCCTCCCCCCACATATCCTTTCCCACAGTCTTGGGTCTCAAGAAGCCGGACCTTGGAAACCCTCCACTTACAAGTGCCGAGAGTGTGTGGGTTGAGTGAGAGTCGACGATCACACCGACATGCGCAGACCTCAGCCTACCTGCCGGATGTGCCAGCGTATCGGATACCTAGAGACCATGGAATAAAAACCAGCCGCTTGTAGCCCGCTTCGGACTTCGGGTGTTCGTAAATGGTAAATACAGACCAAACCCTGGTTTACGCAGTAGAGATGGGATACCCGTCAAGTTCCGCCCTCACAAACAAACAGGGCTGGATGGTGAATGTGGTAGAGTACGTAAAGTACCTGGTACGTTGTCGGAGCTCCTCGTGCCGTGGGCCAATAGGTACCTGGTCTCCTGCGAGGAACCGCTGCGGTCCTCCTCACCGCTATGCGCCGCGAAGGCCCGCCCCGCTCCGGGTGCGCCGGTGAAGCTGGACAACCTGGCGGCTGGAATCTGGAAGGGCAAAATGCCCACGCGTCATTAGTTGTCGGTACCGACCTGGTATTGCGCATGCCCAACACCCGCCGGGCAGCCCCGCCCCCGCAGTCGATGTCAAAAGCGGCGGACGTGGGGGCGGGGGATACCTTGTGTCTGCGACATCAGCCGGATCCGTCGATGTGAACACAGTGTTGGAAACGCGATTTTGATACGGCATGTGATGTGGCATGCTTGCACGCGCTTAAAATTGTGAAGGCGGCTGAACTCGTGATGGGGGGTGGTTCGTGCGAGGGATTGCCGGGAGCCTGAGTCGCACGCGAAGGCTGAAGGCGAAGGGAAGTGGAAACGGGAAGCCGACACGGGATGTCAAGTGTCTGTGCTCGGCTCAGGTGTCACCTTAAATCCACGTGCCGTGAATCCTGTCAGGTGACGGTCGCCGTGTATCGCCAATGCGGAGGTGCATCAGGTCCCGTGGTGAGATTTTGGAGGTTGGAAGCACGGGAGACGTCAGTTTCAAAGTTCCCGAGTCAAAGCAACTGCGATCAGCGGTTCCTTCCATCTCATCTCGTTGGACCTCTCGGTGTCGAGCCCAAAATCTTCCATTGATGTTGGGCACAGCTTGCAAAGCAATCGCCTGCGCTGATTTCGCAATACCTGACCTGATGTCATGGTGTTTCGATACAATTTCTTTTCGACAAACACTGCAAGTCTGCAGCCAGGCTGCCAGGATATGGAAAAGAAAATAAAAAAGAAGAAGAAAATTTACATAAGCTACGGATAGCAGGACAGCCACTGGATCGCCGCCTGACAAGCCCCCTGGCACCCCACAGACAGAAGCACCAAGGATCCCCTGAGGTTGCCCTGGCCCCTGTGGCCAGCCAGCCAGCGTCGGTCAGCAGGCAGGGACGGTGGAGACTTGAGACGAGGCTGGAAGGCCAGGCCCTTGCTTTGTGCCTGCCCGTTGTTTTTCCCAAGCGTATCTTACCTTCCTTATGAACAGCTCACCCAAAGACTCGGACACAGCCGCAGTTGCTGTTCCTTCTCCAGACCCATGTCATTTCCTCGGTTTCTTTCATCCCTTCCGTCCCCCTCTCAGGTGACGGGATGAACCTTGGGAACCACCAAGGCCACTCGGAAGTCATTCGTGCCTCCCTCGGCGCCAGAGACGTCCGCTCATCAAGGCGGTAACCACTAAGGACAACGGGACTCTCCGGGCATGGGCTTTGAGCTTCTATCTGCGGCCGGCGACCAACCTGGAACCTATACTACAAAAGGTTCAAAACGACGGCGGTGAGCGACGATACTCCACCCAAGCCAGCGGTGAAGCTCTCCTCTCAGTGTAAGTGCCTGACAGAGCCCTGTCTTGTTTTCCCTTCCTTTGCCAGCCAGCACAGAGGAAACACACTCCTCTGAAAAGTCATGATGCCTCGCCGTGCCACACACCCAGGCAGCTTCTGTGGGAAAAGAAGCAAATCCTTGGGGCGCCTTCCTGGTCCTGCTCAGCCTCTCCAGACCATCCTTTGGAACGGATGACACACTGTCGGATATACAGAGTACCGCCGTGCCGGTGCTCTTCGCCGAGGCGGTTAGCTCAGTGACGTGGTCGCGTCTTCCAGCTTCTCTCTTCTCGCTCTTAGCCCTCAAGCCCCACCCTTTTTCTTGTTGTGAAGGTGCCATGCGCTACCTCACACACCGAGCGGCTATCTCACCTTCATTGGCGGATTTCCGGGCGGTTGAATGTGTTTCTTACTGACAAGATAGATTTCACCAACGCTCCATGCTCCAAATCACGGCCGGTTTGGTGCTCGCCGTCTGAGCTTTCAAGGCTTCGGGGCTCATGTCTGCCTTGCCGTCGGCTCTGATAACGGCTCCGACTGACCTGCTCCCTCGCCCTGGACAAGCCATGGTCGCACGGGAACCGCGAAGCGCCGACTGTCTGCCAGCCCGCCTTGGTCGTCCAGCCCCGTGCGGGTTATCGCAAAGATGGAGACGGTGATGCCCAGAGGGCTGTTCGAGAACACACAGGAAATCTACGCTGAAATAGCGAGCTATCCTGTGGTTCCTCCCGAGAAGATCAAGCAGTACTGGAACGGTAAATGGACAAACACAGTGCATCCAGACTTGCCCACATATCCGGACTAACGCCCACTTGCCAGCCTATACTACCACGTTCCGAAGGCTTTTCGACCCGAGCGCTTTTCGCCTGGAGAATTTCTGGTGGCACGTCTGGGGGAGTGACAGGCTTCGGAATCTCAGTGGACCGGCCCTCGCCAGGCTGTTTGAGGAGTTCTCGACCGGCCCAACCTTTGTTTCGCTGCGCTCGCCTCCCGATCCCTTCACGCGCTCAAGGGTAAGCTTTTCCTTGGATGTTCGATGGCAACATAAAGTGCTGATCCACCCCGAGGCACCTCGCCCAGGCAGACCACGGATCCAGGACAAGGAACCCTCAAATTCTCGGTCCGCCCATGATGGCTCGGGACAGGAAGCTGGTCCGTCTGATGGCAAAATGAAACCAACTCCTTCCTCTGCAAGGCCGCCGCCGCCGCATCCGATCTTGAAGAAGTCAAGAGGGCCGTCTTCATCGGGCCCGCGACCCACTGCACGATTTGCGTCGCCGCCTGCCTCGAGTGATGAAGCTATCCACGACGGCGAAGTCGCCCGCTCTGCCACATCGGCGCCGGCATCGGACATTCCTCCTCCACCGCTACCCTCATTGAAGGAGCAAACCCAAGGTGGCGCTCCTGCAACCGTTTTACCGGCACCGAGCGCGGCCCCAGCAACGGGACCAACACCCCCAGATCCGACGCCAGTCGTGCCCGAGGCGGACGTGCAATCCCCAGCAATACCACCGCCCACTAGGGTGGCGAGAGCTTCGACAGGCATCGGGCGGAAGGTTGTGGCCAATACCGCCGCGTCAAGGAGGAGGCCTACGGCAGTACGCCGAAAGAGTTCGCATTCGTCCACGGGGTCGGAATCTGGCCCTCGTGTGGCGGGCTTTGTTGCTACCTCGCAACGCTCCGGGCCCAAGCGATCAACACCGACGGCCTCACAACTTCCCGGACCTAGCCCCTTGTCATCCGAAACGAGCGATTTCCGCGTCAGTGAAAAGGCTGCCGGCAAACGTCCAGCCAAAACGGCAACGAGAAAACAGGCGACCGCTCAAAATTTACCACCCGCCCAGGCCAACGGTCCCGAAGACGAGCCAACAGTGGCGCCGCAAATGCTTCCAGTCGGTCCGCAACGAAGATCTACATGGGACGTGAGGGACTCTGGTGCACCTCGACAGGTGATTGCGGGCTCACCAGACCCCCTCCAACGACTTCGAGCATCTCCCTCACAGATCGGCCCCCCTCCCGTCGCAGGGTTTGTAGACGACAATCGATTCCGACAGAGACCGGCCCCGATGGTCCGTTCCCTCTCCACCCATTCCGAGGGTCCGCGACGAATGCGGGAGCTTGGTGTTGCGCTCCTTCCGTCGCAAGCCACCAGCAGTGTTGCAACCGTCACCGCCACGGCTCGGGGCCAGTTCGACTCGGAGACGCTTCCCTTGGCACCGATTATCCCAGAAGAAGCCGACGACGCCCCGGATGGGCTACTCCGTGGCTCGCAGCAACCGTCCTCGGTCCTGGGCCAGAAATTCAGACCAACGCCCCCGAATCCAGCACCGCCCATCCCGTTTGGGCGATCCAGGAGTGAGTTGACTTTGCTCCTGAAGCGAGGGAAGCCGGTGGATGGGGAGGACAATGAGACGAAGACGAAGAAAACAGGCATTTAGGGTATCTTGTGGCAGACAGTGTTTCGGGGGTGATGTTGTCACGATGGTGTTGAGACGCACTCCCTGCATAGCATTTGGCGTTCCCGGAGCGAACAACTAGCGCAATACGGATTCCTTGTTTTGTTTGAATCCTCCAATGTTGCCTTCGGAGAATATGCACTGGGGATATCCTGATCCTTACCTAACTTGAAGGCTATCTTTGGGCAGCTTGCAACTCTGCTGTTTCATCTAAGGTAGGTACCGGAGGAGGATGTATTGTACCACCTGTGAGGCTAAAACCCCTTAGGTACGCTCCATCTCTACTGTGTATGTTGCAGCGCGGCTTGCCAATGTGTCAGTTCATATTCGTACCTCCGTAGGGATGGGCTACCGCTACCTTCTGCTCATCCTCAGTTTCTGATGAGACCGGAGGGCGGGGAGGTGTGCGGTGCCCCACGTCCAGGACCCTGGTCACGGATGAGGCGAGTGTAACACACCTGCAGCTTTCCCAGGTCGTCTAGAATCTAGATGTGGGATATTGTAACACCCGATGGGTCTAGATGTCCGCGGAGGATGGCTACAACACCTATCCGTACCACACATGTCGGTCACGGGTTTTCAATGATAATCCTGCAGCGTGATGGTCCATCAGCAGATAGACTACCCTGTTGATACTCCGTGCATCGTGGCCAACTACAAGCAATAGCGTAGCATAGCATAAGGTATCGAATGAATGGATGGCTTGATTGATATACTAATAGGCGTGTAATATGAATGTAGGGTAATCTCAGATCATGTGTGCTCAATATTATTATTATTAATCTTACACCGCAAAGGCTTATGCCTCACTCAGCTAGAGCAAGCGGTCCCTCCTCGTTGCTTTACATGCAATGCATCCTCTCACGTGCTGCGCCTTCACAGCGCAAGCGCTGTGTAGGCGTTCCCTGTATACCCTCCTATCCAACACTCCGGAACTCATCCTTCCGGCTTGGTGACGACGGTGCTGTGGGCTGTGTGCTCAATATAAAATAAAGAAAGCTATGAAAGCGATAGTTGACTGACTGAGATCCAAACTCAACCTCTCCACTCAAGCACATTCCACTCACATTCTCGTCCGACGTCCATACCTACATAAACATAGGGCCTAGCTAGTAGCCTTGATTAATGCAAGTCTCCTGTTCACCAAGCAGTTCAATCCCGGCGCCTTGTCCAGTGCAACACAACATGGCTTTTGAACCTATGTAAATAACCTTCGACTTGAAGCGCCGCCCCCGAGATCGCCGGTAGCATACATCCCCAATCACATCCCAAACCCAAATCTAAACTTGTGCGCTCCAGCTCTGGGTATATATGCGCGCGCTGAACAATTTCCTGCTTGCTTGCCTGCTTGGTTTGTCCTTCTTGCTCAATCCATTCCGTTTGCCCCAGATTCCAACTCATATCCCCATTATCCTTCCTCATATCCCTTTAACCCCTTATTTCCTTACTTTTCTGCCAGTAGATCCCATATCCCACTACCTCAACAACAACAACCAGAAAACAAACCACCCATCATCATCATCATTCATTACCTCTCCCCCCACCCCCCATTTTTAACTATTAAACCCAAACATCCTCCTCAGCGACCCAAACCGCTTCTTCTTCCCCGTCGTCGACGACGCCCCCGCCATACTCCCCGCGACCGACCCGTCCACGCTAGCAGCAGCCGGCGCCGTCGCCGTCTCCAAACCCATAGACGACGACACCCTCCGGTGACGGTGATGGTGGGGATGCAGATGCAGATGCAAGAAGGAGGCGCCGCCGCTGAGCGTGCGCGTGCCCAGGTTTCCCGACGACGTGTTGGGCCGCCCGAGCTGCGCGGCCGTGTCAAAGGCGTGGTCCTCCTCTCTGTCGTTGTTGTTGTTGCCGTTGTTAGTATTACTATCCTTCCCGCTGCCGCTGCCGCCCGCAAGAATGCCACCACCACCATGGCCTTGGGTAGTAGTAGTAGTAGCAAGACCACCACCGACTGCGGGAGCGAGAGCGGCATCGGTCGTCGTCGGCTTCAACAAAGCCGCAACCCCCGAGCTGCCGCCGCTACCACTACCGCCCCTCTTCCCACTCCCCCGCTTCTGCAATCGCGGACTCCTGATAGGCGACGGCACCACCTCGTCGACACCCTCCCCTTCTTCTTCACCATCGCCACGGCTCCGGATGAGCTCGAGCTGGCCGACGCTGCGCTCGAGCCTGGTATCCTGGCGCGCGGCACTCTCGCGTATCTCGGGGCGGCCAATCTTTCCCGAGTCGGAGCCATCCTTTTTGTTGCTGTTGCTGCCGCGGCGGTGGCGCAGCACAGACATGATGCTGTTCCGTTTCGGTTTCTTGCTACTACCATCAGCAGCAGCACCATTTCCGCGGGCAACCGACGACGGCGCGGCGTTCTGCGAGGAGGTGCCCCCGAGCTGGCCCCTGCCGGACCGGGTGCGTCGGAGGCCGGCGGTGTCGACCGCTGCCGCCGCGGAGGAGGAGGAGGGCGGTAGTATTCCACTTCGGGTGGGTTTTGACGCCGCTCCTCCTCCTCCGTGCTGCTGCTGCTGCTCCTCTTCAGAATCTTCCAGTTCCTCCGGCAGGGCGGTGCTCGCGATGGAGCTCGCCTTTTTCACATGGTGTCCTGCTCCGCCGGTTGCTGCTGCTGCATACGAGGCGGTGGACGTCGTCGATGCTGGAATCGGCATCACGGGGGGCTCGTCGTCGTCGCTCGAGTCTTCGAAGCGGCTACGGAAGCCAGGGGAGGAAGAAGGGCCGCCGGGGCCGCCTTCTTCGTCGCTCGAGTCGGCGAACCGGCTAGAGAAGCGAGAACCGGAGGAGCCCTTTGTTGTTCTAGACGTCTTGGGGCCGGCGTGCTTCTTTCCCCCGCCGTACGAGAGATTGAAGCTTGGCATGCGTATGCCGCCACCACCGGAACTCTTCCTCCCCGCAGGTTGGTCGCGCAGGGTTGTGCGCATGTGGGTGCCTTCTGCGATGCCGGACAGGGAATGGTTGGCGGGCTGTCTGGACTCGGAGCCGGTTGGGGAGAGCGCCCGTAGCGAGAACCTTGTGGAGGAGGAGCGTCCATCGCCGTGGGCGGATGTGGGAGAAGTTGGCCTCATTGAGCTGCGGAACCCGACGCCTTGGATTCTGGCAGTCCGGGAGCGCTTGAAGCTGCTGTCGCTACCCGAAGATCCCCGTCTCGCCACGGGAGGGCGGGGAGGGTCGCCCTCTTGCGTTGCTGACCGGCGGTGTGTCGGTCTTGCCAGAACCGCCGCAGCCGGAGGGGTCGACATTGGACGCTTGGATCTTGCTTGATCACTGCGAAGACCTGAGGGACCACTCGGCCGCATTGACTTGCGGAGAAGCGACCCCTCGGCGGATTTGACCCTGGCTTGCTGCTGCGACTCGCCGCGCATCGTCTTCCGCATTGGCGGGATATCGTTTTCGCTTCCCCCAGTCCATCGTTCGCCGGGCTTGATCATGTAGCTGCGGTCCGGGTCTGCTGCTCTCTCCTTCTCTTGTTTTGCCGATGTGCGCTGCGCCACGTGGGCGGCTAGCACTCTGGATTCAGAAGCACTTCGGTCGGCTGTTCCGTTCTTGTTGACTTCCGCTTCAGTCGGTGGCTCGTCCCTGTCAGCCTCTACGCCTGCCTCTTCCATTGCCTCCCTTTCCAGCTCCGCTCGCTTTTCCGCCGTCAAGCTCCTCCACCAAGCCTTTGCTCTCTCCCAATCGTCCTCGGGGCTTTCTGGAGGCTGCGTCTCGACGGCGGTTGTGGCAGATGATAATTGGGTCTGGAGCTCGGGAACTTCCTCGGGATGATTGTGGCGTGCAGCGTCCCTGGGGGCCTGCCCGGCCTGGGACGGCGGATGCGGGCTTTGCTGCAGCGGGCTATCGACCACGGCGTCAAGCGACTGAAAGCCGTCCCCTTCCGGCTCGGAGTCAACCTCCGAGAGGTCTTCGTATGCATCGCTGAAGACCTCGCTATCGGAATCGCTCGAGTCTTGCGTGGCAGTAGGCTGGGTGAACTCGGCCGCAGTGCCCTGCTGAGCGACTGCAGCTGGCTGAGCAAGGCTTAAGACCTGTGGAGACGCATCTGCAGGCGACGGGGCAGACTGATCGGACTCATCCTCCGGAAACCAGCCGGGCACATCCATATAAGACTGCGCGGGTGACTTGCCATCCGCGGCAGGAGGTGTCGGCTGGGAAACGGAGATGGCGGGAACATGTGGCTCCATAGACACCTCATGTCCCATGGTGACCATAGCAGGGACGACGTCGCGAACGGGATGGTCCGCCGAGCCATTGACAGAGACTTTGGACACCTCGATGTGCGGTTCCGCAATGCGCACTTCTGATGCTGGCTTGGGTCTCAAAGCCTCGGAGTGCTCGAACTCGGAACTGAGAATGGAGCTGTTGTCTGTCGTATCCGTGAAGTAGCCGGTGCCTTCCACACTGGTGACTATCGGAGGCAACGGCTCCCTGCTCCTCGACGGTTGTTCCGCACGCATGTCTCTCTCACTGGATCTTCTCGCCTGCTCTTTCGACAAGACAGCGCCCAGAGCATGGTCGTTGCTTGGACCCAGAGGCGGACTCGGGAGCAACGCCGGCGGGTATCGGGTCTCGCCCTTGGGCCGAACGAGCGGTCTCTCGGACAGGTCGGGACTGATATCCCGAGGCTTCCTATCCCTCACGCTGCCGAAGCTAGGCAGAGCCGGCCGCGGCTTCATCACGGCATCATCGTCAAACGCTGGCAAGTCCTGGCTGCGGCTGACATTGGGTAGCCAGCTCTGGCGGCCGGCGTGCAAAGGGCTGGCGGCCGAGCGCACGTCGTTTCCGCTTGCCGAGGCGGCGTCGCCCGCCGCGCCGATGGCGCATTCATCGAAACTAACGCGTACAGACTTTTTGCGCGCCACGGCTGGCTCCTGGTTGGCGTGCCCAGAGGCTTCGGAGGTGTCGTCGGAGGGCGACGGCGCACGGGCCGGGCTCGTGTGTTTCATGGCCGACTTCCGCGGGGAGATGGACCGAGGCGGCGGGGAGTGCTTGACCGTCAAGCTGTCCTGGACAGGTCCGAAATGCGCTTGCCGGGCGGGGCTGTTCGAATGAGCCCGGTCGCGCAGGTTACGCGCGTCCCACCCACGTTCTGTGGCACCGGGCTTGGGTTTCCCGCCCTCCGAGACAGGGACTGAGACACTCTTGGGTTTCTGGTCCACCCGAGCCACAGCAGGGCTATCCGAGAGACTGTTTGGCGGTATGGTCTGGTTGGGTGTTGTCGATGCCGGCGAATGGGTCTCGGGCCCAGCCTCGGCCTGCATTCTCCGCCGACCGGGAACTGAGTCCAAGGCAGAGAGGACCTTTTGGGTCGGTCCCTCGTTTCCGGAAGACTCTGGTTCTGGCTCCTCCCGAACTACAGACGGCTGTCGTCGTACCACGAACTGCGGCGAGTCCGATGTAACTGGGGCGATGCTCCGAGAAAGCTCCGGGGCTTGTTGAAGGTGTTGCTGCTCAGATCTGTTTGCATCTACCGTCGGCGAAGCCATCTCCATTTCGTCTCCAAGCCCGTCAACGCGCGCTGACGCCTCTTGGGCCGGCGCTGGCTCCTTGGGCGGCGCTGGCTGGACTTGTTGCGACACCTGAGCCTGTGCTGCTCCGCTAGGTTGTACGGTCTTCGCTGCCGGTGCGGAATTGGGGGTTGCGATCTTTGTGCGACTCATTGTACCCGCAGCCAGGTGCGATCCGGCCCGCTGGGGAAGCTTTTTCTGCTTCTTGGGGCGCGTTGCTGCTTGCGTGGCGTCCATAGCCGCCTGCTGGGCAGCCAGCAGATCTGCCCGTGGTACCATCCTCCTCGAGTTCGGATCATAAACCAAGGACTGGTCTGACAATGTAGAAGTATGCGATTTGCTTGCGGACGGCGAGATCGACTGCACTCTGCGCCGATCCCTGGACTGTGCTGCTCGGGCTGGCTCCTCCTCGTCTTGAACATGCGGTCGCATCTGGCTTGTGTGGGCGACCATCTGAGCCGCGCCGCACTCGTCGGTCGGGGAGGGGGCGGTTGAGGAGCCTCGCCTTGTGCGTGTCGGGTAGGAGAAGTTGATGGACGAGGCTTGACTGTTCGGCCTGGCTCCTTCAGGCAGATCCTCGTCCCGTGCGAATACCTGCAGCGGGCTTGACGGCGGGCTAGCCATGGCTGGATCCGTCCTCCGAGCGGTCCCCAGATCCCCCAGTTTCGCAGCGCCAAACCAGGACGGCGCCTCCCCGGACGCGAGTTTCTGGGACGCGAGGCGTACGGGGGCGCTGCCCGCGCCCAAACTGGTTGCCTTCCGCTGGTAATTTCCCTGCTGAGCAGCCCCTTGCCTAGACGCCGCCCCGTCCATGTTTCTCGGCAACGCGGGGACGGGCGGCATGTCGTCGCCGACAGACTGGCCTCGACGGTGGCCAGAGCCGCTGCTGCCGGGCCGGTGGGGGCTCGGGGTACGGAACGTCCGTTCGGTCATGGAGCCGCTGCTGCCGCGCCGCTGCAGGGTTGGCCTGTCCTGGACGTGGTCCGAGGCACTGCTTGCAGTAGCGACAGAGGTGCTCCGGCGCATGGTCCGCTTTGTCAGGACATCGGCTACGCGTGTCGGCGTCATCGGTCTCGCGCGCAGGGCGGCGGCGGCGGCGGCAGCCGACAGGGAGGGATTCGGTTCATGGCGCTTGAAGACGGCAGCGGCAGCAGTAGCCGCATTCGGGTTCGCGGTTGCCGCGGTGAGTGGCTGTTGAGAAAATGCCATGGCTTGTCAGCGCATCCTGTCGTGGTACCTTGGGAGTTAAACCAGCGGCAAATGGAATTGAACAATTCGATTCACACGGGCAGTGCCATCATGCGTGCCCTGCTGATATCATGACCATGATGGGATGGACCCCAGAAAAGGGTCTTGGGGAGAACAATGACGACATACCGGATTCGGTGGACGATGTCTTCGGGAGCCAAACATCCTTGCACGAATGGAATATTCGGCAGACCCGGGCGCGTAATTGGTTAACTGGTTGGGGAGTTCATAGGGAACGGGTAGAATGTGTGCCCTCAAGTAAGGTCGCGGAACGACGAAAGGTAGCACGATAGGTAAGCTAGGTGCTTTTTTCGGGATGGAAGGGGAAATGTGTTGGGCATTGAATGAATGGGAGGTTGACACGACGCGGCTCAGTGAGACAGAAGGACCCTAGCTGCCCTGTTTGAAGCTGAGGTGGGCCCCTGGTGTGTACCGTACGCTACCAGGAAACGCGAGGCCGCCTTTGTTGATATGGTATGATACCAGGATACGTCTAGGTCAGCAGAGTGGAGCACGGTATATTACTACTTACATGGGTCAGTTTACATACACTCGAAATACGGATACCGAGCTGAGAACCCTCCACATACCTAAGGGCGCGAGTTCATGAGATGGAAGGTCTTGCATGTAAGTGGCATACTACACAGCATACGGTAGCCGCTTTCTGACACTTGCACCAACTGGCTGCTGGAGAGCAGAGTCGACAGTCAGTCAGTGGACGATGTCAGCTTGTATTTGTTCCCACAGTTTGAAGAATCCACACACAAGAAGGCCGAGTGAATTTGTTCATGACATTCGCTACACGCAAGGCAGCCTATCTCAACATCAGCTGTCCCCAACAGCGCAAAGTAGCCCCGGGACAGACAGCGATGAGACTGGGAAACCCCCATGATCTCACCTCCTCGCCGATTCATTCTTTCCGCTTTGCTGTGAGTGGCGTAACCCGGAGCATCGCCCGGTGATGTGGTAGCGCTGAGACGGACGGAGCCGCTGAGGAGAATATACACAACAAAGCTCGAGGACGAGCGCTGCCGAGGATATCTTCCAGGATGCTTCGCGGCAGGAGTCTGAAAGCCAGAGAGTATGTTCCGCACAACATCCGCGCCAACAGGAACACTCGCTCAAATAGAGCTGCTCACTGCCCGGTATCCAGCCGACAGTACTGCAACAGCATACCTCAAGACACAAGCCAAAGGCCTTTCCAGACAGAATCTCTATATCCCCTCATCCCACTCCCCTAGGATGTGCCAAGCGATACAACATGCTGATGCTTCTATACCTGCCGGCTGGCGATGCAATGACTGCTCAAGCCCCCGACAGTCCCACCAACAAAGCTGGCTGGCCCCAGCTACGTCCCTCCTCCATCGTGTACGTCCGATTGAACGTCAAGGTGGGCCGGGACAAGACCGTGTCGGCCATCGCTCCCGGGACTACGCTCGGCGGGCACATCGTCCTCGGCGTCGTACTCCTCGTCCTCATAATACTCGTCGTCGTAGTACTCGTCGCCTTGCGCCCCGGTGTCATAGCGATCGCCCGAGACCGCGCGGCCGTCGGCATGGTGGTGTGCGACTTGTGCTGCGTTGCTGCTCTTAGCGGGGACCTTGTTACTCTTCCTGCCCTTATGTCTGCCCTTCTTCATCCTCTCCCACTGAGCTCTCCGCTGCTCCTCCACCTGCCGCTGCTTTCGCTCCTTGATCTCGTACGCCCGGACCAGAGCTGCCGGCGGCTTTCCAAAGATGTCCTCGTATTCGCAAAAATGACAAATCCAAATGTCTTCGTCGGGTTTAGGCGGGTGCCGCTTGTTGTAGAGCTGAGTCTCCCGACGCCGCGTCTTGGCAGCAGCCTCGTACTCTTTGGAAGCGCTCCGACGGGATGTCTTCTGCGGCGCCGCACGATGCTGATTTGGGGCCCCAATTCCCCCTTTCGACGGAGCTTCCCTCGTTCCGGCCTCTACGGCCCGAGGCACAGCCGGACCTGCATGCTCAGTCTGCGTCGGTGGCGAAGACTCGAACCAATTCTCCTTGCCCCGGCTCGCTCCACCTGCCTGAGTCTGTGGAACGCCTGTCCTCCTGTCGGAGCAGGAGCCGGGCCAGGCCAGGGAGCCAGGAACCTGAGAGTCACACGTAAAGGTGAACTGGGTCGACGCCGGACTGCGCTTGGTTGACGACTGGGGCAGGAGACTGGTCTTCTCCTGACCTGGTTGGTGACGCTGGAGCTTTTCCGCATTGGCAATGGCATTCGAGATGATACCGGTGCTCCCATCTTTGAGCCATGTCAGCCATATATACCCCAGAACTTCTAATTCAGGTCCACGTACTCATAATTTCGGTGGCCCACTGACCCGAGCGTAGCCGGTTGGTCCTCGAGCCCCAGCTGGTAGTTGGGTCGTACAAGGGCCGCAGTGGGGTTTTACCGCTCCTGGGCCGCCCATAACGTCCCCTGCCCGGCCCAGGAACGTTGTGCACACTCGACGCCGCATTGTTTCCAGAACCGGAGTGAGTTGTCGAGCTTGGGGTCAGGGCCTCGCCCTGGGCCTCTGGGGAGTGATTTCCCTTTGCAGGGGAACCGGTTGCGCCGGCGGAATCGCCAATGGCGTGAGCCGGCGCAGAATCCCCGGCAGTCGGAATCTTCCGTTTCTTATTGTTCGTATTCTCGAAAGGATCATACCCATCAGGCGACGACGCCGGCGAGAGAAGCGACGAGGAATCACCATATCGTCCATGCTCGGGTCTCGGTCGTGCGACAAGGTTCCCATGTTGTGGAGTCGCCCGGCTCATCCCACCACCCCCTCTGAGCATAAGACTGTCTCCTTTGTACTGGTTTCCTGCCCCATTCGTGTGCGGCTGCCGCGGCTCGAGGTATGGCCCCGCATAGTCACGCCCAGATGCTGGGCCGGCGCCATGGTGCTCGTCGGTCAAGGGGTACGGGTACGAAAATAAAGACGTCGAGGTCTGCGGGAGCGGGGGATACTGGATCGAGTCGGCAACCTCGGGAGACAGCCGCTCTCTTAGCCGCCGCCTAGGCAAGGGTCGAATGGGTCGATTCGGGAATAGTGACGACGGGGTGTCATTAGCCATCTTGAGCGCCTGGTCGTATACTAATCGAGGTGCTGAGCGGCGACGAGTTAGTTTCCAAGCGACGCCCAGAATGGCAGATGCCAAAGCGAGGAGGATGGTGCTGATGGCCAGTAGCTTGGTCCCAGCAAACAGGGAAGTAAAAGCTCGCAGGCACAGCATTTTGGCAGGAGGCTGCTGCAGAGCTGGCAGGCCTGTCCGGCGGCTGATGCGTAAGGGAAGGTGGTTTTGTGTTGTGGGAATCCAGAGGAGCAGTCGCACTGCGTTCAACTCTTCAAGTGGAATGTCTTGCTCGGAGAATGGGTGCGGGAGAAGGTGCGAGCAGGCAGACGTACCCATCGAAGCCTCATAGTACCCAGAAGTTGTCAAAGCAGCAGCACTGCAGGCAGGCAGCTCGACAGGTGCAGGATGAGGGACCCCTTCCTTTTCCCGATTACCTCTTCGCCGGTTCCTGCAACTGCACCCTATCAGGTGCGAGTGCGAACGCTTCCGCCGTCTTCTCGTCTGAACTCTCGACGTCGGGTCGTTACAAAGCGGCGGTGAATCGGGCGTTCGAGCGAGACTCGGAGTCAGAGTAGGAGTCGTTTTGTGGTCCTCACCTGTACGAATCCACGTCAGCCCTCTTGTCCCAATCTTTACTCGAAGAACAATAGGATCCAAAAAAGGAAAAGGGTGCTGGAAGCCCAGATGAGGCCATAAGAACTCCCAAAAAAACCATCCCACCTCGCGGCACATTCACAGTGAGTGAAGTGGCCGAAGCGGCCCAACTAACCTTGGAGGGGCCGGGGATGGAATTCAACGGGGGGGTGCGGACCGAGTTTGGGTCGGCCGGCGGAGAACCACCCACCTTTTCCGCTCAATGTGAAGTTAAACCCAACTTTCCGTTGAGCTGCCGTGAAAATAAGTCTGAAGGAGCCGGTGGGATGTTCGGCGGCAAAGTAAAGCAATCCCGATGCTTGGGAAAGCCGGTGACTCTTTTCGCTGACGGGTTGTGGCAGTACTCGAGGCACGAACGTTGTTCAGTGCTGGCAATCGACTTCAGTGGCCGAAACGGAATTACCTAAGCCGAGCACTGTTCGTCAACATGCTGGAAGCCCCGACCCCTCGTTCTAGGGCCAAAAAGGAGTGACCCGAAGTTGATCCGGATGCCCCTGCGGGGTGGGGCAGCCGAACTGGCTCGTGAGGTGGCTCCCTTCCGCTTCACATCAGTTCACAAATCTGCGCTCTTGAAAACCTCATCGACTCAGTCGCACAACACTCAAATCAGGACAAGACACATCAGCTTCGACGCCAGACTCAAGCAGAGAGAATCTTACACCACTTCTACATCTTTCAACTATCGGTTTACAAATTCACCCTCCTTCCTGCCTCCACAATCCCGATTTCATTTTCGGTCCAGATGGATAATCGGGAGAGGGATAATTCGCTTCCCGGTACGAATAATGGTACTATACAGACTAATTTATGCCTAAAAGAGCAGCATGGAGCTTCTAGACCCACAAAATCCCGAATTGGTCGCGTCCGCTCCCCGCACCAAGGCTCGCTGCCAGGGCGTCTGCCAAAATCATGGATTCGCGCAGGCTTGGAGAAAAGCGCCCGTCCCCAAGCGCTCCCAGCGAACCCTCCGTCCTTCTCCGTCCGCCCGCCCGTCATCCCACAAACCTCTTCGGCAACCAGCTGATCAATCGACAAATAGTTGCCTCTAACTATACTCCTCGTCATGAAAGAAAGCTCCTTTTCGCTCAGACAGGCTGTGGATTTCATCCGAGCACCAAACCCTTGACCTCGCGGAAAGCTGCGGTCCTCTGCCTCCGGCCTCCTCCTCGAAGCCCTTGTTTGCTCTCGACCCTTCCCTTCCGGTCGTACCTCGAATTCCACGCCCTCGGTCGTGTATCTTGTCGAGTATAATCTGGCTCATCTACGATTGACCCAGTACGAGTTTCCGCACAAACCTATACCCATTGGCCTGAGCTGCTTCATCGATCGAGTCGAGTCGTCTCATGCCGCGGTCAACCGACGAAACGAACCGGCCCCGTCCTTCTTCCGCCTGACGACTGTCAGCGCTACGCTCTTACAGTTGGGTTCTCCAATTGCACGACAAGTGAGGAGATACACTGCCGGATTACCGGTTCGAGGCTTGATTCGGCGCGCGTGACTCGGCTCAACCGCCCTCTGCTCGGCGGTCGGTATTCTGCAGCACGAGGAGTCCAACAGGCCAAGTCGGCCACAAGGAAGCACTCACGGCGCTTCCACAACAACACCGGCCGATTTTGAGAGCTACCTTATCGACTCCCCGCAAAACTACTCTCAATCAATATCATTCCGAGCGTTGGCTGTCCGGTGTCCACTCCGGTCACTACCCGAAAGCGCAGGTACGGCGCACCCAGCGCTTGCTCCCTGCTACTCTGAACCACTTTCTGTGCTGTTCGCTGCGGCATTGGATACAAAGCAATGGCAGGAGCAGATCCCCGGAGGTCCTCGAGGGCGCGAGCAAACCCCTCCCAGTCGCAGCTCTCTTCATCTGCCTCGAGCGTCTCGGGGCGTCCAGAGCGCAACCCTAGGTACTTCAACAAAGGCGCTTCGCCGCAAAAGTCGACCTCTACCGGATCACTTTCGTCCGAGCCCCCAGAAGATACAATCACCGCCGAGGACCCGTTCGGAACGCGCCGCCGGACTCGGGGACAAGCCGAGGAACGAGAAAGAGCAGGAAGCAAAGCCGAGGAAGTGAACATGGCGAGCGGTGACGGCGATGCTCAGGAAGAGGACGAAGCCGTACGCTGCGTCTGCGGCAACGACGAGTACCAGGGTCCGCCGCCGCTCGACGAAGACTCAAAGCACGGCTTCAAGCACGCCTTTGGCCTCGACCCGTTCTTCTCGGCCGATCCCACCGACGATACGGCTGGTCTGTTTGTGCAGTGCGACATCTGCAAGGTCTGGCAGCATGGTGGCTGTGTGGGGATCATGACTGAAGACTCGAGTCCTGACGAATACTTCTGCGAGCAATGTCGCCAGGACTTACACAAATTGTGGACGGCGAGCAACGGGTTGGTCTCCCTCTCTCATTGGTCAGAGATATGCTGTGACTTTGACTTGCGCCCTGTTTGGGGCTGAACACTCGCCTGCATGGTTCAGCATGGCGGTGCATTGGCGATCATGTCTCATGCGGCGCCTCCTGGTGATGAACCCGTGGATTCAATCCAGCAAGCTAACGGCATGGCTGGCAGAAGCGTATACTCCCACTATCTCCCACTTAGGCGAAACGGGCGGACGGGGTCCAGAGCGGCATCTCTCCAGAAGGATACTGTCCGCTCTCCCAACAAAGAGAAAGAGACTCGAAACGGGAGAACATCGTCCGCAAGTCAGACTTCGAAGAGGCGAGCGACGCTGAACAGCAGAGAAGCCGGGTACGACGAAACGGAGGCTTTACTAAGGGCAATCGAGGCCAGCAAGCAGGATGCTTTTCCCGAGCCAGGGGAGAGTGTAAGTAGGAGACCAAAGCGTGGAAGAAGCGACAGTCAAGAGTAAGCCGCCTGCCCGGCTACAGATATGGACTGTCCAGCTCACAATTTTCAGGAAAGCGGACACGACAAAGCGCCAGAAAACGAGTTCTCGATCAGCGTCGCCTTCATCGGACAAAAACGATGAAGACTCAGACGAGGGCGATCTTGCCGGCCGTAACGGGGCGTCGAAATCGAAACCGCGCAGTGCGCTGCCTACACGGAATCAACGCTCCGAGAAACCATCGGAGAGGGAGGAGCGAGAACGGCAGCGGGCTGAGACTGCGAACAAGCGGAAAGGGAGAGCCGATCGTCGGCGACCTGAGGGTATGGAGATCCATCAAATCTCGTGGAGGGTGTTGTTCGCTAACGCCGGAACAGATTCAGATCGGTCGGAAGAAGTGCCTCTGGCGACCCGGACGGCTGCGAGCAAAACGACGCAGGCTGCCGGGACCTTGACTGCGGTGGCTGTGACGGCTGCGGAAGTCTTCCGGCCCCCAGCCGCGGCAGAACCACCGCCTACTTCCAACTCGGCGCCCGATGCGCCGCCCACGATTACGGTCCAGGGCAAAGCCGACAAGAAGAGGTCCCACAAGAAGAAAGGCCGCAATCAGTATACACGCGACCGGGATGCGAACGAGGACGAGTCCCCCGCGCGGTCTCAGTCGCGCGACATCCAAAAGGATGATCACATGCCGCCAGGTGCGGGGAAACCTGGCGGAGACAGCAGCGGCAAGACAAACCCCAAATCGAAAGGCGGGATGAGCAGCAAGATCACCATGAACGACATGAAACGAAGGGCAGCTGCGCTGCTGGATTTCATCTCGCGGACGCAAGTGGAACTCGCCGGCGAGTCGCTCCCGGGGTCGGCTGCCGGGACAGCGAACGGCACCGGTGACAGCTCAGCGGCCGGTGCGGAAAACCCGCCAAGCGAGGCCAGTGGCTATGCCTCAGTGCCGGCACCGCCCACAGGCGACGGAGACGCTCGGCTAGACAAAGATTTCAAGGAGCTTGGATGCATGGAGATGATGGACACTTTGACTCGGCGGCTGGTCAAGTGGCAACAACAGTACTCTACACAAGAGCGATCCGGCTAGTCCTTCTGCTGGGTGGTGTATACTATGGGGTATCGGATGGTTAGGGTTGCAATTTCTTTGCATTGATGGCGTTCCGGGGCGTTGTTGGCTGTGGGAGAGGCGTTCTGGTTGCGATGGGGGCGTACTTCAGTCCACTCGCCAATGTACATCTTGCTTCATTCCGGCTTCTCGGCGGACAGAACGCCGGTATGATTCTGCTGCGGGTTTGTGTGAATAGGGAGTGAGGTGGCTGGGGCTAATATATGGAAGGGCGGTTCTCGCGGACATGGTGGACTTGATGGTAGGGTAGTACCCCTTTGAGGGCGGCGCTTGGGTCGGGATGTAGGGATCGAATTCTCTATGTTTTGTCCTTGCAATTGTTCTGAGACTCTACTTGTACAATTCTAATCAAGTACGATGTTGGATAGGTATCTGATGAACCGTTGGTGCACCACAGCCGTTGAATGCAAGCCCCTGGATACACTGGCCTTGTGTACCTATCCCGCCGCGTTTCCGTATCAACACATACATATGTCGCTGTCCTCCTAGACGTTTTCACGGTTCTGTAGTCTCCTCGCCATACCGTCACAAGTTCAAACCGCACCGTTTCCGTTACCGCCCGACTTCCCCAGCCGCTTGGCCTCATTCCGCGCTTTTCTCGCCACCTTCTCCTTCTTCCTCGCCTGGTTCATACTCAGCTCAGACACCTGGGCCTGCTCCATGGCGCGCGCCAGCGTCTCGGGCGTCACCTCATCCAGCATGACCCTCCCGAACCCGCCGGTCCGCCACTCCTGCACGACCCACTCGGCCGCGGCCTCGTAGTTGGCGCCCCCCCCCCTGGCCAGCTTGCCCACGCGCCTCGCCACGGCCTCGAGGAACTCGTTGACGTCGTTGGTCGGCCCGTCCAGCTTCAGCCGCTCCACGTACTCGCGGCGCGGACCACCATCAGAGTCAGACACCGCCGCCAGGTTGAGCCGAAACAGCAGATAATCCGCCAGCGTCTCGCGCGGCACCAGACCGTCCCGCACGCACCCGACCAGCGCCAGCTTGAGCATCTTTTCCGGGTCCGACACGTACGGCACGAAGACGCCGGGGGTATCCACTACGAAGACGCCCTCGCCCATGCCCTCGAACCCGTCAGATGAAGACGACGAAGATGAAGACGACCCGTTTTCGCCCGGCACGATGCGGATCGGCGAGCTCAGCCGCCGCGTCACGCCCGGGTTGGCGCCCGTGCGCGCTACTTTTGTTTTTCTCTTGGCGGAGCCCCCCCCGGCCCCCCGGGGGTCGGGCATGCCGCGCCGGCGGAGCTGGTTGAGGAGGGTTGATTTGCCCGCGTTGGGCATGCCCACGACGAGGGCGCGCAGCCCTGTCAGGCTGTCGCGCTCGCGGGCGACGGCTTTGATGGCTGAGAGGAGGTCCCGGGTTGTGTGGGCGCCGCCTGTGCCGGTGAAGAGGACTGCCTTGGTGGTGGGGTGGGACGAGAGGTGGAAGTCGCGGAGGTGGGAGGCTGCGAGGTGGGAGGCGGGCGTGGGCGGGGCGAGGTCGTGGTGGGTGTAGACTATGATGCGGGAGCGGTCTGAGGGGGAAGAGGAGGGGGAGGCGGCGAGGGACTGTTCCAGGAGCGGGTTCCACGAGGTGATGGGCAGGCGGAAGTCGCGGCACTCGATGATGAGGCCGACGGTGGACAGGGTCTGGCGCATGCGGGCCAGGCCGGCGTGGTGGTGGCCGAGGAAGAAGGAGCGCGGTATGTCGGGGGAGACGTCGAAGGTCTGGCGGGGTTGGAAGGCCGCGCGGGACACTGTGAGGGTGGTGGCGCGCTGTGCGGCTGCTCTGGCCGCGGTTGATATTGGTATTGATGCCATTGTGTCGATCTATGTAAAAAGCTTCAGGTTGGATGAGAGAACGACTGAAGCCAGGGCTGAACTTCGAAATCGATGATGGGTTTTCACATCTTGTAAAACCTTGGAAAATGAATCACACCTGGCTTCCTGACCTGCCCTCAGCCATAGTCCGATATAAGTAGTGTGTGGCTTTCACAATTTGGAGTCGGTTACTTCGTCGAGGCGTCAACTTACAATCGTCAAAAGTCTCAACTTGAAGTTGATATTGCTTGTCGGTTTGAGTGGTACAATAGCTACCTAGTTATCGGGGCTTAGCTCTCGATAAAAGCATAGCCTAAGCCATGCATCCAGCCGCGGGCCGGTCCGAGCCTTTGATGACCCCTGCCGTGAAACATCAGAGTGATCAAACATGCACCTCTGCAAGCCGTGGCTGTACGAAAATTATTCACAGCTTGACAGTCATTGAAGGTGAAAATCCCGACGTTTGATACGGTCTAGTATGTCGACCCATTTCGTGACATCGGATGCCGTAGTTGGTTATGTTCTCAAGTTCGGAAACGGTCTGCTTGCTTGACCTCCAGTATGGTGACTCTTGGTCTAACCTGACAAAATGCCTCAAAAGAGGCAAGAAGAGTCAGGACAATGCCCAGGAACCACCATGAGCCGGGGGGTGGCTCGCGGGCAGCAGAAATCGGAGAGTGAACTCGAGTCGATCGGCAGGTGACAGATGCTTGAACTTGCAAGCAACCCCGGCTGCTTCCATCTCAAGTTCAAGCCACGGGTAAACCAAAAGTGGCACGATGCCCTAGGATGATCTCTTCAAGTTCAGTAGTCTTCCAACCACACAAAATATTCTCCTCCCAAGGCCAACAGCGAGACACGCTGGAAGGTACGCTCACCCTCGATCCCCACGACCATTGAACGTCAGGTAGATAGTAACAGTCCGTCGCAGGCGAAAATGGCAGAACCCACGTTCGAAGAGGCGTACGAGGCTTACCGCCGTCGCGTTCCCGGCGATGCAAGGGAGCCTTCAGTTCGGGGAACCCCGTTGCACTCATGCGGTTTCTTACGGATGGTACGTACCTTGCCGAGTTTCGACACGACTCCTCCCCTGTCTTGTCAACTACCTATCTTGGACATCTTACTGATCTTGTATTCAACTCTTCTTAGTGAGACATCTCTCGCAGATTACGAGGAAGACAAGGCTGCTGCCACCTCGGCTGCCGTGAGGGAGGTGCGCACGAGTCCCACGGACAAGGCTAAGACTTCGGTCGACTGGCGCGACTACTGGATCGCCCTGAAGACGTATGAGATGCTAGTAGTTACTGCCACGGTGGTCGCGGGGCTGCTGGTTACGGCGCTATTTCTATGCATGCTCGCTTGGTTGGCGATGGGCTTTCTGCTGTGGCTAATGCTGTCGCTGCTGATGTCGCTGCTGGTGCTGCTGGTGCTGCTATGGTAATCCATTCTGAAAGTCGACCTAGGACCAGATGGGGAATGTTGGGCACACTCTGAAGACGAGTCTGGCGAAGGATACATAGGGGGCTCGGATGCAGTATGGGAGACCACTGGATATGATACCCTATGTACTGTAACACTTTAGCAGTCAGTCACAAGAGATAAAACAACCAACAAAGCCTAAACAGCGTGGTCAATTCTATAGCAACAGCAAGCAGCGATTTCACACTGAAATCCAACATACACTCAACCATTTCCTTTCGTCTAAACTCCCAAGCCTCGAGCGAACAAAGACTAGCACAATGCTTTGTCTTCTAGCTTTGTCTTTCTACAACTACACCACCTCGATTCTCCCTCCCGATACAAACAAACAACAAGAGACAGTGAACCCCCAACGCTCGACTCCAACGGCTGTTCAATAACACGCCGTCACAGGCAAACATGGCAGCGCTCGCTATCCTCGAGAAACACGGGGGCCATCACGCGGGCATATTCCGCGCCATCAAAGAGGCACTCGCATATGGTGTGAGGCGCGAGACACTCGAGGTTATTGTTCAAGCTGGTACGTACAATACACTAAGCCACTGCCTACTTTGTGCTTCAAAAAGTTGTCTTAGAGTAAGTATGACATCTGTTCCCTCTTGCTAATTCGATATCCATGAAACCCGAACCAGCTCTCAACAACGAGGAATACCCCACCGATGTCAGCGTAGACGCTGCCATCCTAGCTACCGCGAAGAAGCTGAGCACGGGCATCGAGGTCCAGTCGAGCGAGGATGGCGCCCCCGCCGAGGCGGCTGAAGGCTCAGAGAGCTGGTACGCTGCTTGTAAGTAAAAAAATATCATGGCGCTGCTGTGAACAGATATATGTCACTGGAATCGGATGCTAATTCAGTTATAGACGTCCAGTATCTGATCAACCAGACCATCCAGAAGTGGAGGCAGGAGGAGAAGCTCAACATGACCCAGTGACTGCGGTATGATGCGCATATTAAGAGTCACATCCTGGAGCTCGCTACATGCACAACGGAGGTATGAACACTGTTCGTTACCTTGGGGTCTACATGTAGATATCAGAGAAGCAGAACTGGAATCATTCCCGACACAATCACTACTTGCCGCGAGCCCAGGTGGGATTGCGAGCAGCGACTTATTGTGTCTGTGATGGGTGCTGTCCTCGAGGATTATGCCGGTGTCACTATCATAAGCAATCTGTGAGACACATTCAGCTAAATCCAGGACTTTACATCTTGTAGCTCACCTTAGATCAACGAGGCGCTTGCACCCCCTAGGCACTATACAGCGGAATCCGGTGCTGCCCCCACCTCGCGGGAACAATTGATAACACAACAAGACGGTGGCTGAATCGATTGTTGTAGAAGTATAATCCCGATTACATTCTTTATCCCCAGACCCCCATCACCCTTTTACCCCCTCACTGAAAATACCATTCTTCCGAAAATGCAGCCATGTAACCCCAAATAAATGCAAATGCAGGCGCCGGATCCTTGTGAAACATGAATACCTATACAGTAAATCTGGCCGTGAAACCCACCCACATGCAGCCATCATCCCTTTTTTGCTGGAGCCTGTTGCTTTCGTCCCTGAGCCGGGCTTCCAGCGGCAGGCCCAGCCCCCTTCGAGCCAGCACCCTCGCCACCGCCGGTCGTCGCTCCGCCCGCAGCTTTACCTGTGCCGTCACACGTCAGTAAATGCCCCTTTCTTTTCCCCGGCACCACGCAACGCAGCATGACCGCAGATCACGTACTAGCCCCCGAACTGGTCCCCTTCCCACTCTTCATCGGCTTCTGACTCGACTGACCACCACCGCCGGTCCCGGTCCGGTGCGACGGAATCGCTGCCATCTTCGCGGGGGCCCCAGCACCAGCAGCACCAGCAGCACCAGCAGCACCAGGCGTCGCCACGCTCTGCTCGACACCCACATCGCCTCCAGTCTGCACGGCTGCATCCTGGAGCCTATGACCCACCCTCGGACTGCGGAGCCTGGTGGGAGAGACAGGAGTGACCGGCCTCTGCCCCGCCAAGCTCTCTTCGGCCTTTTCCAACCCGCTCCCCGAGCTGCACCGGGCGTGGGCAAGCCCCCGCGGCCCGAAGGTCGGCGAGGGGATGTGTGTCTCCCTCAGAGCACGGGGACTCTGCCGCGCCGTGTCCACACTCAACCTCGGCCCCTTTGTCCTGGTCGGCGTAGCCGGGGTCGACGCCGCCGCCGCCGCTTCCTCCTCCCCCTGCCCATCCCCCCTTTCCTCTCTTCCACCACCACCACCACCACCAACAGCAACAACGCCTGCCTCGCTCTCCTCTTCTTCCTCATGGTTACTCCCGCCCCCGACGGCTGTGCTCACATCGCTCTCCACGACATCATTACTCCCCTTGAGCGCCGCCGCCGCCGTCGCATGTTGCGCCCTCTTGACCCCACCACCACCACCACCACCCAGCAAAACCGCCTGCAAACTCTCGCTCTGCGACCTAGCCATCTGATACCGCACATACTGCTCGCGCGTGTGCTCGGCACCGGTAAAGCTCTCCAGCGCGTCAAAGACGTGGGGGAACACCTGGTCGGCGACGTCGCGGGCCCAGAGGAAGTCGAGGTGCTCGTAGTGGGGGATCTCGTTGGCGACCGTCTGACGGGGCAGCTCGCGCAGCATGGCGGCGACATCAACAAGCGAGTCGCTGCCGCCGTAGACGAGCACGATGGGGGTTTTGATGTTGCGCGTCGGGTACCGGGCCACCTTGGTGTACTTGCTCGCGTTGCGGCCCATGGCCGACAGGAGCATGGGCGGGTGCACGTCGTCGTCGTACATCTGGAACGACTTGGTGCGGATGATCTGGAACCAGTGCACGACCGACTTGGTGCTGGTGAAGGAGTAGAGGTGCGGGTAGGCGGCCAGCTTCTGCGAGGTGCTTATGTTTTGGGTGCGCCAGTTGAAGAGGAACGAGAGGCCGAGGTCGATGACCTTTGTGAAGAGCGGCGGATAGAGCAGCGACTCCCACATGGTGGCCGAGCTGAGGATGGAGCGGCGGCCGAAGAGGAGGAAGAGCACCTGAGGCGAGGCCTTGACGAGGGCGTCGACCACGCCGTTGGAGAGCCCTGCCGGGGACATGGCGGGGGCGAGGGCGATGAAGACGTTCACCTGGTCGTTGAGCTTTGGGTGGACGGCCAGGCTGGCGAAGGCTTGGGCGGTGCCCTGCGAGAAGCCAATGTACGACAGGGACGGCTGGCCCGTCGTCTCCAGGATGTAGCCAATGCTGTCGGGGATGTCATGGAAGGCGAACTCGTCGATGGAGAAGTTCCAGAACTTGAGCGAGCTAGGCGACGAGTAAATGGACTTTTTCGAGTACTTGTTGCCGCGGTTGTTCCCAAACTGGCTTTGTCAGTTGATTGTTTTCAACTCCGAAGATTGAATGAACCTACCCAGACATCGAATCCCCTGTCCACCAAGACAAAGGGAAGGGCTCGTTGCTCGTCCGTCAAGCACACCCAGACCTCGCTGTTCATCAACAGTCCGTGATGCAGGTATACCACGCGCTTCTTGACGCTGTTGATTCCGCGGTTGACCCTCGTGTCTTCTTCCCCTTTCCTCCACGCCAGCCGATGCAGGCCGAGTAGGTAGCCGTCCTTGGTCTGCACGACATGTTCTTCCGCTGTGTATCCAAATGTAGCACAGAGGTCGACGAAATCGGATGCATTTCGGATCGACGTTGAGATGGCTGGGGCACGGCTGGGTTAGCATTCGGCTTCTCGGTTGGTTTCCATCGCAAGTGCGGGAGGCAGGCAAGACGCACACTTTCTTCTCCGTTCTGCCCTCTTCTGGGCCGGGCTGGTGAGTCGATTAAACAACCGCCGGGATATGCCGTAGCAAATGTCGAGGAGTGACGACGCTATGGGGGTGTTTTTAGCCGAACGAGCCCGTTGTTGCACTGGGCAGGGTTCAATTGGATTGTTGGGTGCTCACGCAAGGCAAGGGTGAAAACGCGGATGAAGGCTTCGAGGCCTACGAGAAGGAAAGATCCGACGAGGGCGGCATACTCGGTGCTGTTCAAGATGGAGGACGGGAGGTCAGCATCAGGGGCGTAGCCACATGCAGGCATCGATACATTCTCTCTCACATGTTCAGGCGCCCGAGAAACGGGACAGGCATTTTGGCAGCTCCCGGGCTTCTATCTCGTCATTGATGCTTTCTATTGCCAAAACGTAGACTGGGCGGTTGTGAATAGAGCGATGAAGCAAATATTTTGCATAGGTTACGCTTCTGGCATGATGCAAGAGCATCTCGGAGCATCTTCCTGAGGCGTTGGTGGCAGGACCGGGACTCATGTCAAACGACGCCTGTGTGGGGGCATTCACCGTGTTGGTGAAACAGCGTGACATCAGCGGTCACATGCAAGTCCCGCTGTTGCATGGCGGCGCATGACCCCTGTCACCAATCGTGAGGCTCATTAAGCAGACTGGCAGTTCAGAAACACCTGTATCGTAGTGCGAGATCTGACCATCTGAGTCCTTCAAACCAAAAGCCTACATATCACTGTGAAGACCTCGAGGTGTTAAAGACACCGATACCCCTAGATGGGGGTTCTTCAGGCTTGTATTGTAAAGGAGATTGCCTATGAATCGTACCGTACCAGCCTACCCTGTAATCTCAGTCCCCTGCCGTCAACCGTGCCAATCGGCTGCCCTCCTTAAAGCTCGAGCCACCCGCCCTTGTTTTCGTGAAATGCGGGTCCTGAGTTTGTTGTTGAGGGCCGAAATCCGCTGTGTCCATCGCCGAGTGCAGCCGCAGCAGTCCCCGCGAAGCAACAATGCCCAGCTCATGTAAAGACATACGTGCGCGGCTCTCAACCAACCCCTCCGTCCAAATTTGCAGAAGCTAACCGTCTTCAAAAGGAGCCGCGCTGGCGGAATGCCTCCAGGAATCCGAGTGCGTGATGGTGCAGCGGAACTCGGCCGCTGACTGCCTGCGCGAGCCGCTCGTCCAGACCCTCCCGCTCAAGTGCCAGCAGCTCAAGAAGGGCTTCGGCGAGTGCCGCCGCGGCATGATCGACATGCGCAAGCGGTTCCGCGGCAACCAGCCCGTCGCCTTCCGCCAGCTCGAGCAGACCGAGAAGACGGGCGAGGGGTACCAGCTGTACGCGGGCAAGTCGGCCTTTGCCGGCACGCGCGGCGAGACGGACGGCAACGAGAAGGGGCCCCAGGACTGGAGAGAGGCCGAGAATGAGAAATACAGGGCCGCCGCCGCCAAGGCGGCCCAGGACAAGTTGGCTAAGCCATGACGACAGCGGGGCGGTGCCGACGAGCGGGAGGGACGCATCGCAAATAACCGGAGGGCGCAGAATATGCCTTGACGGGCGCGCTGTACGATACTGTATACTTCTCAGTTTGGGCGACGTTGGAACATAGCGGGCGTTTCCGACATTGGGCAATGGCCCCGATTCTCGAACACCTCCACCCATCTTCAAGCAGCTTGATCACTGGGAAGCACTTGGGCACATGCACTGTGATGGAAGTCTTGATGGCTGAGAGCTGGAGGCGAGCCAGCACTCCCTGGACCTATGAATCCCGTGGCTCAACTTTTGCGATGCCGGTCACCCGGAGGTCGAGACCCACAGAAACATGGATCAGATCTGTCTCGGGAGGAAGTCATAGAAGAGATCCAAGATACTGGCAAATCGGCGACAAAATCAAACGTAATTCATCAGAAAGGTCCTGTCGAGCTGGCAGCCCGTTCGGCGCCCTTCTCCCAGAACTAATGTGCAGCATCCCGCCACCGGCATGTGCGACCGTCACGCGCCGCCTCGGACAAGAGACTAAGAAATGCTAAAACTAACTACATTAGAAGGTCCACCGGATCTGTCACCGAGGCGCTGCAATACAACATGGATCGCCTGACAAAATCCTTGCCTTCGTCGAATTTTAACCGCCCATCACTGAGAGGCGAAAGATGATGGTGCTGGCTTGACATCGCCGTCACTAAGTTTCAGGATCATAGTGGCTCTTGCCCGGGTCTTCTTCCCACAACAAAGAAACTCCAGCGATCGCAACGACCCGCCTCGACATGTGCTGCTCAAGAATGCAGACAGGCCTCAAACCACTTTACCTAACCTTAGTCGCTGTGATCATTTCTAGGGTCTAAGACACGCGACACACCTTTCCAATGGCGATGGAAGTGGCGGCGCAAATGCTCCCGGGCGGTCGCCGCGGGCCGAGTCGCTCCGTAACCTTCCTCCTCTTGGGGGGGCTCACGTTTATAACGCTGTGTCTCTTCACATCTCACCTGCCGGGACTCCAACGAATCATTAGCCTGAGCACGCCTGACACCGGTGGTGTGACGTCGTCGGCAGCTGCTGGGCCCCACCACGAATCCCACAGTCCCGGGCGACAAGATGCCTCCGAGTCACAGGTGCCGCTCGATGCCCCTGTGATGGACATAGAGGATGAGGATCAACTCAAGGACCACCTGATGGAACACGGAACCAACAAGCACTCCCCCCTCAAGGACAGCCCGCCGCAGCTCATAGCCGACCTTGCGCAAGAGCACATCCCGGCTTATACACCGACTGACGGGCCGGGCGGAGGAGAGAAAAGCAAGCGCCTCGTGGTCGTCGGCGACGTGCACGGCCACACCGCAGCCCTCCGCGCTCTCCTCGACAAGATCGGGTTCGACCACAGACATGGCGATCACCTCGTTCTCGCCGGCGACATGGTCACCAAGGGTCCCGACAGCAAGGGCGTCGTCAAGATGGCCATGCATCTCGGAGCCAGCGCGGTCAGGGGCAACCAGGAGGACAAGGTGCTGGCTGCTGCCTGGGAGATGCACCGACACTCGGTTGATGATGAGACCGGGCCAGGATCTGAGGCGGAGGGCGAGGAAGACCACAGAGACAACGAGGCAGGGACCGAGAAGCGGAGAAAGGAGCACGCGCACAAGATTGCGCGGTCTCTCACGCGCGCCCAGCTCGCCTGGCTCAGGTCTCTCCCCGTCATCCTCCGCATCAGCGGCCTCCCGGATGCCGCTTCGCCTCCATGGAACGCCAGCGCCCTCGTCGTTGTCCACGGCGGGCTGGTCCCCGGCGTGCAGCTAGAGAGCCAGGACGCATGGGCGGTAATGAACATGCGGAGTCTGGTCTATTCGGGCAAGGGCAAAGGAAAACACCACGCGCAGTCCGTCTCAGATGACGAGGAGGAGGAGGAGGACGACGACGACGAAACCGCCCAACTCAACAAGCCCACCCTCGTCCCAGACGCAGACACAGCCGCAGTGCCCATAGAAGGCCGCGACGGCGAACCCTGGAGCCACGCCTGGTAAGCACCACCCCCCCTTGACACCCTCCCCCTTACCAACCCTCTCTAACCGCTCACCCTCCCCCCAAAACAGGAACCGCTTTCAAAACCACCTCCCCCCCTCCGCCCCCCACACCCTGGTCATATACGGCCACGACGCCAAAGCAGGCCTCCAAGTGAACCCCAAAGTCACCATCTCCCCGTCCGCCTCCTGGTCGTCCTCCCCCACCGACGCCGACTACACCATCAACACCACCGACAACTACATCAACACCATTACCGACAACAACCACAACAACGATAGCGTCAACAAGAGGAGGAAGCACAAGAACAAGAACAAGCACAACAAAAAACCGCACAAAGAAAAAGGCCTCCGCTACGCCTTCGGCCTCGACTCAGGCTGCGGCCACGGCAAAGCTCTCACAGCGCTCATCATCGAGGCCGGGCCGGCCGGGGTGGGGCATCGCATCGAGCAGGTTGACTGTTGACTGTTGATTGTTGACTGTTGGCTATTGACTGTTGACTGAAGTGTTGAACTGTTCTGGCCAAGCAAGGTGTGGTTGTGTTTGATCACTATACACGGTTACTAATACATATGTACATACTATGTACACATACATACATACACATGCACATAGAGATATCCAAGTGTCTTTTCAATCAAGAGTCGTGGCAGGGAGAGGGATGATGAAGCGCGGGAGAAGAGGGGGGGGGGGAGAAAAGGAGGCATGGATGAGCTAAGAAAGAAGCTGGAAAGATACTGCAGTACCTGCCTAAGATGGAGGATTGGGGGCTGATTAAGAGTGTCGAGGCCGAGTCGGGTGTTGGTTGGGCCAGGAGAATATATAGAAGAGCTGGAGAGGGTTTTGAGTGAGGGCTTGTCGTTTGTGTTCGGTTCAAGCTTGTTACACTGCATGAGCCTAAAGTACCTCGGGGACGGTATGACGGTAGGACGGTAGCCCATGTGAGAGGCATTGGTGCTAGCATTTGAGAGTGAGATTAGAGATTGATAGGTGCTTGCGTCAAATCTCATGTTCCGTCTGAATAGGCGTTTGGGGTCGTGCCGGCTTGGAGGAATAGGATGTATGGGCAGGCCAGCCCTGAAAATCAATAAGCTGTACGTACATTCACAACATACCTAGTGAAGCCATCAACAGCTTGATTGGCACATTGTATGTCATTTTGCGTCTGTATCAGCACTGCGTTGCGTGCATCCCGCGTTGCCCAAGCAGCCCAAGCAGGCCGTTCATTCTCGCCTGCCGATAGTAACCCAGTCATTGCTCATGCGTGTCGCAAGAAAACCCGCTCCAATCTATAACCGACATCGCATTCCATCACCACACCCGTTTTCCTCCGTTTTGATTTGCCAATCTACTGCAGCTTCGCCTTGATGATGTCCTTGAGGGCGACGGCGTCGGCGGCGAACTTGCTGATGCCCTCGCGGAGCTTCTCGACGGCCATCTGGTCCTCGTTGAACTCGAACCGGAAGTCGGCCTCCTCATTGATGTACGTCTTCTTCTGGAGGTCGAGCGAGCTGGCGCCGGCGGCGTCGAGCTTCTTGGGAACAGGCGCATCCGAGTTCATGAGCTCTTCAAGGAGGTTGGGCTGTTGGCAAGGTGTTAGCAACATGAAGAGATCCCCCCAAAAAGGTGCCGAAAAAAACTGCTTACGGAGATGGTTAGGTAGTCGCAGCCAGCCAGCTCGGTGATCTCGCCCACATTGCGGAACGAGGCACCCATGACGATGGTCTTGTAGCCGAACTTCTTGTAGTAGTTGTAGATGCTCTTGACGCTGGAGACGCCCGGGTCCTCCTCCTTGGCGTACTCCTTCTTGGTGTGGGCCTTGTACCAGTCGAGGATACGGCCGACGAAGGGCGAGATGAGGAAGGCACCGGCCTCGGCGGCGGCGATGGCCTGAACGAGGGAGAACATGAGCGTCAGGTTGCAGTTGATGCCGTGGTCCCGCTGCAGGATCTCGGCGGCCTTGATACCCTCCCATGTCGAGGCGACCTTGATGAGCACTGTCTAAAGTCAGACACACGGTTCGCTGTGGGAGAGGGTACTGTCCCTGGAGCAGTCGAGGCGACAGAATTGACTTACCCCGGTCCTTGGAAACGCCAGCCTCTTCGTAGAGCTGATGATGGAGTCAGTACTCGCTCTCTGATTCTACTCAGTATGCCATAGCGTACCTTGATGATGTGAAGCGCCTTGTCGACAGACTTCTTTGTGCTGAAGGAGAAAGCCGCGTCGACCTCGGTGGAGACCTTGCCGGGGATGATGTCGAGAATCCTCTTGCCAAATTCGACGAGGAGGTAGTCGAGGGCCGAGTCGACCTGCTCGGAAATCGAGCCACCCTTCTTGCTGGCCCTCGCGACGGCGGCATCGAGGAGCTCGGCGTACTCGGGCTTTTTGGTGGCGGCCAGGATCAGGGACGGGTTTGTGGTCGCATCCTGAGGCTTGTACTTGCCGATAGCTGGGGATATGTGAGCAACGTTGTGGTCGTGGAAAAGCGCGCAGCGCAGGTGGGTGAGGAGGGGGACGGGCCAACTAACAGACAAAGTCACCTAGCGCATCGAGTTAGCCAAAGCCGTGGAAGACATTGCGCATGGGGTGCTCACCAGAGTCGCTGACAACGACCTGCCATTGATCATCACAGTCAGCCAGACCTTCGCAATAGGCGGATCACCAAAGGGGAAGCCGGCCGTCGCCGTGGTGTTGGTTTCCACGGGGCGAGTGACTTCTCGCTCTTGATGAGGGGCGTGGCGGGGTAATTTGCTTACCGTGCCCGTTTTCTTGAGCTGCTCGAGAGAGTTGGCCATGATGGGAAAATGTGGTTTCGACGAGTGGGAAAGATTTGAAGCTCGAGTTACAGTGTCAAGCCCAAAAATCGAAGGTGTCTGAAATCTCGCAGTTGCAGGTTTGGGGGTTGATGGAAAGAAACGGGGTCGTATGGGTTTTGTGTTGGGGGACAGTCGCCGATAATACTGCTTGGGGCGTGGGGCACGTCGTCATAACCTTAGCAGGCGCCCCCCAATCCGGCGTTCCCCTCGCCGCCCACCCGTCTCAAGCCGCCGACAACAGAAACAATCTCGAAACCTCGAAGCCACTACCAGTGTCCGTAGATCCACCTATCAGACGTGAACTGTGCCTCGTTGTATCCCTTCAATAGAGCAGCATCAACCCCCGAAAAACACACAAATACTTATCAACCTCGAGGGATCTGTTCTTCCATGCTGTTAGCAGCACTCCCATCCCCGGGCCATTCCTACAGGAGCGCTTCCAGCACGCCCATAGCGCCTCCACCGCCAAAACTCCCCTCCCCGCCCAGCGCTCGAACAATCCCCCGATCGCGGCGCCGACTTTCAGCCAGCAGGGTCTCTTACTCAGCCGCGACGACACACCAAGAAAGCGTGCCGCATCCCATGACCTGATTGGACAATGGGGCACAGGACCAGATCCCCACTTCCCATCCAAATAGCCGGAAAACAAGAAGAAGCTCCACCAACCCACTTCTCCTCGGACGGGGGACGGGAGAAGTCCCCATTGTTCTCGCATTACGTACCGCATCAACCAAAAGGCTACGAGAGGGGAAAAAGGACTCAAGGGGCAGACCGGCGCGAATGGAGACGAAAAGTGAGCCCTCGGAATTCTGTTTCTTGTACCAATGTACTCGGACGATTGTGAGTTGCTCCTCGGCGATGTTCATACCTCGAGGTATATGTTGCGGTTTGCTCCGGAGATGCTGCCACTTCCTACCTACCTAGGATGTATTAATGGCGCGTCTTCCACGATGGGTTTCCGCGAAGATGTCCCTCTGGCTATCTCAAGCTGCTCCCGTCTGCTTAGTGGGATTTACTCATCTCGAGGGCCTTGGGTCATCCAGGTGCATTTCTTGGGCACGCAGCCCTCGAAATGCTGAGAAATGCTGAGAAATGATGAGGGCGAGCTTCTACATGGTCGTCGGGACTTCAAGGGCAGCGAATGGGCACCTATGAGCCAAGAGATGCATGAGTAAGTACCTACCGAAAAAGTGAGCAGCTTGGGCAAGTCTGAGTCTCAAAAACAAGCTCACGGCTACGAGAAATTGATGAGTAAGTACCAAACAAGTGAGGCAAGAGAACTAACCATGGAACGAGACCTCGGTCATTGAGCTCACCGTCTCGAGTCTGGTACGAATACTCAAAGCCAATTCGTCTCAGAGCGCATGGGCTCACGAATCTAACATAACATGGGATGGTATTTTGGGACGGGAGGAATGTGCCCTTCTACTTGTACACCACCGACCGGACAGTGCTTTTGATCCGCCTATATGCTATATAGAGAACCGAGACAGATTCAAGTGAACAGACGCTTCTAGTCGAACCTCCGTCGTAACAAACCAAAACCAGTCCGGCCACCCCCCCCCCACCCTCCCCCATTTCCCTCCCTATCCTACCGAAGAAGCCCCCCTCTTTGACCCTCATTTCAGGATTGCTGCTAATCCGAACAGTTTGTCTTCCCCTTCTTCAGTCCTCGGTGATATCGCCATACTCCCAGATGCCGCGGCGCGCCTCCTTGGCCTCGGCCTCGGCCTCGCGCAGGCTCTTGAGCACGGGCTCAAACACCTTGCTGCGCTCCCACGCCTTGAGCTTGCGCGCCACCAGCGCGTGGCCGTCGAGGACGATCTTGCGGTTGACCGACTCGGTCACCCCGGGGGCGGCGGCGGCGCCCTCGGCCTTGGGGTCGTACAGCGTCACGTACGCGACGCCCTCCTTGCCGTCGACGTAGTCGAAGCACCCGACCAGCCGCCGGCCCTCGGTCTGCTCGTACAGGTACCCGATGGCGTCGCCCAGGTAGTCGGGCGCCGCGGGCAGCTGCACGAACGAGAGCTGCGTGTCGACCGCCTGCGGCTTGAGCCGCTGGACCGTGAACTGCGCCTGGTTGAGCGGCCGCAGCTTGGACCACGGCTGCTTCTCCGAGTTGCCGTAGTCGACGTAGACCACCTCGGCCACCTTGGCGGCGCGGTCGTTGGACCGGATCCGCGCCCGGTACCACTCGCCGTCCTCGCTGAACTGCGCGGCCACGTAGTCGCCCGCCTTGGGCGCGTCCTTGAGGCCCCCGCTGTTGGTCGGGTTCAGGTGGAACTGCCGGAATTGGTCCATCAGCGCCTCGAGCGCGTCCGTGCCCTTGCCGATCTCCTGCACCTTGATCCTGCCGTTGGAGTCGACGTTGGTGACGATGATGTCGCGGTAGTCCTCGGGCCTCTTCTCGATGGTGACGGAAGCGTCGGCCGCCGGCTCGGCAGCGGCCGTCTCGGCCTCCTCCTCGACGTCCTGAGACGGGTCCCAGTCGTGCCACATGCCCTTCTTCGCCTCCTTGGCCCGCTTCTCCGCAGCCAGAAGCTCGGTAGCGTTGCCCGACTTCTCGGCCGAGTACTTGTGAACAGAGGCCAGCCCCTCCTCGACAAGCATCTTGGCAAAGCTCTCACGGTTCACAAAGAGGTCGCCAATAAAGCCGCCGACCTTGTCGATGTCGTGGACGTCAATCTCACAGTCCCTCTGGTTGCACCGTCTGTTGGCCAGCTCCAGTGCCTCCTGGCCAAAAGGCTCTCCCTTCTCCTGCGGGGTCCGACCGGCACGAGGAGCGCGGACGCCAGCAAGGACCAGCGTGAGCTTGGCGCCCTCGCGGGGGATGAGGATGGTGAAACGGGAGCCGGATTTGCAAAAGTCGACGACGCCGGGGACCTTGCGCTGCCGGGCGAGGGTGGACAGCTGGATCTTGGCCTTCTGGACGCTCTCCGACATGTCGGCGTATTGCTTCACCTTGGGCGGCTTGCCAGACCACATACCCTTCTTCTCCTCCTTGGCCGTCTCCTGAGCCGCCAGCAGCTCGTCATAGTTGGGCGCCCTGTCAGTGTCGTCCTTCCGATGCCTAATCACCGAACAATAGCCTTCCTGGACGAGTTGCAAGCCAATGTTCTTGGCGTTCTGCGTGACGGTAGCCACCTCGCGGGCCTCGAAGTCGTCGCTGGCAGGCTTGGTGCCGTCGACCGAGACGCGGACGTGCTTTCCGATGAGCTTCTTCCTCAGGAACTCCTTGGCTTCGTCCCGGAATGGCACCTCGGAAGCCTCCCCGGCACGGGGGCCGCGGACGCTGCTGAGGCTGATCCTCTTCTCGGCGCCGGCCTTGTTCCGGATTATGATAGTATCGGCTCCGATGATCTTGGTGACGGTCGCGTCTTGCTCCTTGCTGTCGGTAGCTTTGGCGACAAAGGCCCGATGCAGCCGCCGGCGGGCTTCTTGGGCCTCCTTCTCCGCAGCTCGGAGGGCGGCCATGTCACCCCCCAGCATGGTCGAGTGGAAGTCGTTGCAGCGAGCAAGGCCGTCCTTCAACAGGAACTCGGCGATGTTTCCGCGGGGGTGGATGACGGTACCAACGAGCTGGCCCTGCGGGCTGGCGCCGACGATCTTGACCTTGACAGGCCGCTGGAGCAGCCGCTGTTCGACAAAGGCCCGGGCCTCGTTACCGAATTCCTCGGCCGGCTGGGTCTGTCCGTTCGGTCCGGCGCGCTCGGTGGAGGGTGTGCGGATGCCAGCCACGAGCGTCATAACCTGCCAGTGCTTCTTCTCGGTGAGGAGCAGGCGGACAAGCAGGCGATCGCCGCTGATGACGCGCTCGATGATTCCGTCCACCGTCTTGCCCTTCCATTGGGTCATGAACTCGGGGCCACCGAGATCGTTCTGGACCTCAATCACGCCGCCTGTTCCAGCATGCAGGCCCTTGGCCTCTGCCTTGGCTTGGCTCTCCAGGTTCCGCAGGCTTTCGATCTTCTCGACAACCTCCTCGGAGTCGTCCTTCCGGCCAGCATCTTCCCTGACCTTGAGCCAACCAGCCTTGACTGCAGCATCCGGAAGCGCAGTCCCGTCCTGTAACAGTGCCGAGCCGTATTCCCGACCGGAGCCTGGGATGGTGTCTAAACGGGAGTAAGCATATCAAGGAAGAAGGGCGTTGTGGACCCGGTCCTTGCAAGACACTCACAGGAGACGCTGAACTTGACCAGCTTGCCGACCGTCAAGCCTCTGAGAAACTCTCGCGACTGGAAAGCAAAGGGCTCGTCGCCGTCCTTGCTCAGGCGCGGGGCCGAGACATAGGCAAGCGAGAGAATCCGCTCCGCCGCGGAATTGTTGGGGCTCACGAGGACGAGAGTGTCTCCGCTGAGTACCGACTTGACGTTGGCAAGGAAGGCCATGGTGACGAGATACAAGAGGGTTTAGATGTCCAGGAGGAAAGGGAAGAAAGAACAGTGGTGGGAAAGCCCAGGAGCCGCCTCTATCAAATTATGTTAGCCTGTGCACAGCTGCGGTAGTCATTGTCGAACCGTGTCCGAGCGCAACTTGTGTAAAAGAAGCGGCCTTCATGAGTTTTGTTATGGGGGTGCCAGGCAATGAAAGTCTGGCATCGGAGATATACTATGAACCGCTGGCCTGACAGCAGAAAACTGTCACACGCTACTCATCGCATCGAGTGGGAACATGCATGCCGTGTCTATACCAGTAAACACTGAAGGTGGTCTCGTGCCCTTCTAGGTCTGCTGCAACCACCAAGACGCATGGCTTCACAGAGGGGTAGTTGTTCAGAGACAGTAGAAGCGTTGGACGTACCGTGATATTTTCAAAAGGACGAAACTGAAGAAATTGGCAATGTTATGATGCTGCTCAAAAAGAGTAGCAGAAGCTCGAGGTGGAACAGTATCCTGGAGTTGGAGCATTGAGAGAGCAGTGGCCTTTTTGACAGCTTTCAACTTGAATTTGGATTGGTTGTTGCGTGGCTGTGGGGAACAGCTTCCCCAGGTGCAACTCGGGGGCCTCTCCACAAGGGGTTTCCATGGCAGGCTGTATTGTACCGGAGTAGTACTGTGGTACTGTGTTGAAGGCTTCTACAGAAAGTAGCAGACAAACACAGTGGCTGCAGAAAGTTGGCGTAGAGTTTTGAAGCCGTGACATTGTCGCAGCCATACAGTGCTTCCACAAGAGAACAGATCAACTCTGTCCCCGGGTATGAAGGTCCTGGAGGTAGAAAGAGAACGTATGGTAACGTAATTTACCAACTGGCGTTGAAATACCGCGCAATACCTCCGTACGCGACTACCACAATCTCACCATGAAAGAATCAACAACAGCTCCAACACAGAAGCGCACCAAAGGAACAAGATTCGAATTGGTTCTCATCTTGTCATTGTGTTACATGACATATAACAGAGCACAGTAAATCGTCGGTCCCATGGTCCGCGGTTCAAGCCTCCTTAATAGCCGACCCGATTCGAACTCGCTTCCGGCACGCTCGTCCCAATGGAACCCATCCAAAGCGAGGCACAGGTATTTACTGCGAAATACCAATGACACCTGGAATGTCTGATCAGCAACGGGAACTGAAAAGAGAAGGCAAACATCGGCCATATCCTACCGCAGGCGGGGCGGGGGCCGGCGTTGCCCGTCTTGAGCGACTCCTCCGTGTCACCCTTGCCGAGATCGTCGGTGCCGGCGTGGACAACGACAGTCCGCTGGTCAGAGAACATCAGCACTTTTGTGTTTCCGGGTACACTCTCTTGCTTGGTTTGTGTGTGCGACATACGCCAATGACGCTCTGGGGGCCAATGAGCTTGATGAACTCGTCAGTCACAGAACCCTTGGCGTTACCCTCCGTGTCCGTCTTGATGTTGCCGAGGTCGCCCACGTGGCGGATCTCGTCCGACGGGGCGCCGTGCGTCTTGTTGTGGGGGTTGACTATGGCAATGCGACGGTCAGCATGTTGCTGGCTTCCCCATCTTCCGCATAGGAGGGTAGGATGGGCTGGCTAGAATGCACATACAATGGGGACCGGCCGAGGTGCAGCCGTTGGTGTTATCGCCAAAGGTGTGGATGTGCATGCCGCGCAAGGCGTTGGGATCGTGGCCGGTGATGTCCCAGCTAACCTGGGTAGGGTCCGCCTCGGACTCCTGCTTGAAAACGACGGTGCCGGTGACTTTGGAGTCACCGCGGACGACAGCGACTGCATGCACGCGCAAGTCAGCAATGACGCGGTAAGAAAGCTTCGATCCTCGGGTGCACACCCCCAGATGCAGGGTCCAGATGGCCAGTGATCTAGTTGGCCCGTTGGTCCAACCATCCTGGAATCAACTGTCCATCAAGGTTGCGGTTGAAGCTGATGAGCGGGTGGCTCCTCCCCTTCTAGACGCAGCCCTCCCGAACCGTGGGGCGAGTTGTCTATGGCGGGGTAAAATTCGAGGAGCTGAGTTGACTTACCAGCCTTGACCATTGTGACGGCGGTGTTTATTGTATTCGATGTTGTTTTGGAACGGGCAATGCTGGATTGACTGGAGTTCACAAGAGTTCAACGAAAGAAGGTGACCGAGATATGTGGAAGACCGGGTGGAAAACCCAAGCCGAGTCGCTGATAAAGCTCCGCGGGAAAGCTACGGCTCAGGACTCGGCGTCCGAGGATCGCTCGCTGAGAGAAAGTGGGGCAGCTATGACGATGAATTGCTGGCAGTGGATGACCCCGCAGCATGCTGCCGTCATCAATTCACCCCGGGGCTGACATGATCTCCATCTCATCCGGCAGTCCGTATTATTTGGGCAGGACAGTGTTGGGAGAAACGTGAGAGAAGCATTGGAGGTGTCATCGGCTGCAAGTCGAGCTTGGCACGTATTATTCAAAATGAAGTCATGAGCCTAGGTGTTGAGTTACCCTAAGCCTTACGCAGCAGCAGTACAGTAGGTTTCAGTTGTTCTTCAGGTGAAGTGATGTTCCAAGCTTGGCAATGTCGGCAAGGCTTCAGGCCAAACCTCACGTTGGCGAGGCGCGGATTTGAAATTCGAGCCGTTCAAAGGTTGTTTAATTTCTCTCGCTCTTCTTTTCTTTCATGTTTGTAAGGCACCACTAATCCCGAGGGGACATTCCAGACCTATTTCCAGCTTCCTCTGTTGCGCTGAACACATGCGACGACCTGCTGAAATAGCTAAGCTCCGGCTAAGGTACGTTTCCTAGGTCACTGGGATGAACTGTTCGGAGTGGACGGACTTCGAATGAGGGCCACAGTTCTTTTGTGAGCGATGAAAACTAGTGACACAGAGACTGCATAGTATCAGTCACTGCAACGTGCTTTGATCATTCGTGTCAAGGTATATCCAGCTGAAAGCCTCACTTCCATTATCCGTAGACAACCGTGACTTGAACTGTACTCATGTCCGGCAGTGCGGCACATGGTGGGTCTTCCTCTCCTGTGTAACTGAGGGCAGCAAAGACAGTGACAGGTAGAAATCACACGGATAGAGTCATGCGAATAAGAAAAAAAAGCGATGAAGCAGTAAGATAGACAGTGGATGACAGATAGGAATAGGAACGAAGCTGTAGTTAGTTGTGTGCAAGTCCGACGTTCCTCTCGGGCTTGAGCATCTCAAGGGTTAGGGGAGAGGTCTGCCTGGCGGTGCCTGTGACAGCCACCCTCGCCAGAGTCGCCACCCTCCCCCCGCCCTGCGATGTGTGGCTCGCCCGCCATCCGGGTTGGGCTCAATTTGCACGCACTCGACGACGATCAGCCTCAGCACATCCCAGGGTCCAGGCACACAGGGCCACCAACCCCAAACTCCGTGTCGCGTCTTTGCGACTCCTATCAACAATTGATATTTTGAAATCACAAGGGAAATAAAATTGCCTTGCTTCGAGAAATCCCTCAGACGGCTCTTTGACGTCGCTCACGCACGAGCAGGCGTTCGTTGCCTTGACCCTGGTCGACCGATTTGGTCCCCTTCGTGGTCCCCTCCCGGGACCCTGAAACACCGATCCAGTTGTGCCCACTTTACCTCGACGGCGAGCCGACCCCATGTCTTGAACGGTTCCAGTTCCGAGCGCACGCCGTGTTCATCTGCGAACGATTGCGCCCGAGGTACACGGACAAACGACTGCTTGTCGAGCCATCTCGCTGCTCGCTCGCGACATCACATTGGGATTCTCACCCGACCCGGGTACGAACAACAACACCCCGCCCGGTCGCGTGGCCGCCCCTCCAAGGATCCTCGCCCTACAAGAGCACGCCTGTCTACTCCCCAGCTTCAGCGCCATGTCATTCCGCAGCGATGATTCACGCCGATACGGCCACGTGCCGCCAGCGCAATACCCTGTCCCCGCCCCGTCGCAAGAGCCCGTTGGGTATCCCGCGAGGCGCCCGAGCTTCGACAGCGGCGACGATTCTACCTTCTTCGACCAGCCCGCTGCCCGGCCCCAGCTCCTCTACACGGGCAGCACAGGCAGAGGCGACGAAGAACTCTTCATCAGCAGCCCCGTCGCAGACCCCCGCCCGGCCCCAAACCGAGCAAGCTACATGCCGCAAAACGCCGCCGCCGCGAGCTTTCATCGACAGTACCAGGTTCACGTCCCGCCGCCCCCGCCATCGCACTCGACCTACAATCCCCAGACATTTGCTCGCTCGCAGTCGACGTCCCTCCCCTACCATCCCTCCCCGGGAGCAAGATTCTCGCCGTCCACAAGCCCGACGTATGCGACGCCCCCAACCAACTATGCTCCGCAGGCGTACAATCCCGCGGCATATGCCAACACCAGCACCGCGCTTCCCCAGAGGCACTCTACTGTTGCTGGCTACGGCGGCTACGGCTACGGGAGCTACAACGCGCCGTCTGTGCCTCACGTTTCCACCGCCTACGTACCGCCGCCTCCGTCAACCTACGGTGGCTCGCAACCAACTTCGGCAACAACTCCTTCGGCAACAGCTCCTTCGGCAACGACTCCTTCGTCGGCGCCGCAGCGGTATGAGTCTGCGTCGCAGAGCCCGCAGTATGCGCCATCGGTAGCACCCGGTGCCGTCTCTCCACAATATGAGCCGCCATACTCGACAGGCTACGGTGCTCAGCAATATCCGGGGTCGACTTATCCTGCTAATGGCGCCACTGCCGCACCGAGTCTTCCATATCCTGCGTCAACCTCGAACGCGCCGTATCCCGCGCACTCTCAGATGCCGGTGGGCCCCAACTACTCCCCTGACCCCAGTTACTTCGCCAGCCGACCTGCTCGATCGGCCTCGCAGACGTCCCCCATGCCTTCACCTCCAGCCCGTACCCCGGTCTCACCCCAGATTTCGAGACACCCAACGAATGCTCCGCTCCCCAGTCGTCCAATGGATGACTTGCCAGAAGAGCCGGATTGGAGAACAAATGGAGGCCGCGATTCTGATTTTCAGGTCACGCAAGACAACCTGATGCAAGAGATCGTCTCGGATTTGGGTATCTCTTCGCATACGCAGCGCCCTCCGCCTACCAATGGCGCTGTATCAGACGATGTCCTGGACAAGGCGCAGAGGTACAACTCTACTTCGTCAAGAACTACTTCTGAACCCGGCGTGAATCGGTACCCATCGAACGCCTCGTCTGCCATGAACAACACTGCAGCTTCGATGAACACAGCATATACAGGTTGGGAGTCCGAGGAAAGTGATCCAGAGGGTGCGGCTGGCCTGTTGGCCATGCAAGACGATCTGGACGATCGAAGGTTTGGTGGGATGACATTTCCGGCTTATATGGAGCCATTCACCGCGCCGCAGGCCCAACCACAGTCGCCGCCGCAGCCGCAGCCGCAGCCGCCGACTCAGTCGCAACCGCCGCCTCAGTCGCAACCGCCGCCTCAGTCGCAACCGCAGCCGCAGCCGCAGCCGCAGCCTGCCTCCCGGCTTCCACCACCCCCCGAAGAGCATCTCAGCCCAGACAGTGATTACGGCGGGATGGATCTCGGCATGTACGGCGGGGGGTATGCTGGGACCCTGCACTACGGCATTGAGATTGGCTCTCCGCCAACGACAGCGCCGACTCAGGACGCGGCCCGGCCGCTACCTACTCCGCAGAGTCGGGGAGCCGAGTACCCCCCATTCTCCGAAGTGTCAGTCGACTACGGAGGCACCGGTGGCCTGCTTCCTCCTCAAACACACCGCTTGAGCTTCGACGAGGGCGACGAGCAAGTGTCCCTACATTCTAGGCACAGCGGTAGCGATTCACCTTCCAAGGAGGATTATCCATACGATCAAATGTTTTGGCACCCCGGTCTCTCGAGCCGCCCTCTGCCCGCCCTCCCTCCTCAGACTCCAGACAGCGGCTCGCTTCTTTCGGCCCAGCCGTCGATCAGATCAAATTATCAGCACAGCCACTCTTTGAGCGCGGATTCAAGACTGCCCTATCCACCTGATACGCCTGTGATTCAGCAAGGCCTGAACGTTGGTCAGCAGCACGTTGAGAGGTCGACATCCCTCGTGAACCACAGCAACACGCCCCCGGTGCAGGCACCTGCTAGATCTCGGACTGATGCTGAGGAGCGGAGGCGAGCCATGAAACATGCGTCCCAGCCGAGCGCACAGGCTCACCAGCAGGGGGCGGTGCCATACGAGGGTTATGACACGGCGACCCCACCGTCGTTGGCCGCCTACGATATGATCACGTTGCCCACCGGCAGGAGGAAGAAGTTTGTGCCTTCGAAGCTCTCTGCTGCAGACATCAAGCGTTGCGCAGAACCCTGGGCTCTCAGTGGTATCACCGCCTGGATCCGTGAGATGGCCGAAGGCGAGCCGGACCTCAAGAGGAAGACGATCGAGGAGGGCGTGCTCAAGCTCTTTTGCGTCAAAGTGCCGACAATGAACGTCGCCGATGCGGAGCTGCTGAGCGCGAGGGTGGTGGATTCCATGTTCGCGGCCGGCATCCTGATACCCGAGGAAGAATGGGTCAAGTTCGGATCTGGACAGTTGTCGGGTGTGCTGTGGCAGCTGACCGGCTCCGGGTGTTATGCGCCAAAGCTGCACGAGGACGAGCGCATCGTTCCCCGGCTGCACGGCAACGGCATACCCGTGAGATGCTACTCGCAGCACTGCGGCAGGACGCTCAAGAAGGCGAACCTGGACAACATGATGTCGGAAGAGGACGTTGTGGTTTTGGACTGGGCTACCTTTCACGGCGTAACCATGGAGGACATCAAGAACAAGCCCAAGAAGGAGGTTGAGAGGCAGAACGTGCTGCATGAGATCGTCACGGGCGAGGAGGAGTACATGGGCCAACTGGATGTGCTTCGGCTGCTCTACCGCGACTGGCTCCGAGCCTGGCAGCCGCCCATCATCGCCGCAAACCGGATGGACAAGTTCCTCGACGCGGTATTCGGCAAGGTGGATGCCGTGCAGCAGATCAACAAGGAGCACCTGCTCGCTCAGCTCAAATACCGCCAACAGGAGCAGGGCCCTTGGATCGTCGGATTCAGCGACCTGTTCAGGGAGTGGATTCGGAAGGCCAGGCCCATCTACATCGAGTACTGCTCCTCATTCCCGTACGCCTCGTTCTTGATCAGGAAAGAATCAGCCAGGAACCTGCTCTTCCGCCAGTTTCTCGATGTCGTCCGGGATCACAAACGCTCCAAGCGGCTGGAGTGGACGACGTTCGTCAAGGCGCCCATCACCAGGCTCCAGAGGTACGGCCTCCTCCTCGAGACGGTGAAGAAGAACATGCCAGGGGACAGCGAGGAGAAGTCCAACCTCGAAAGAGCTCTGGAGGAGATCAAGAAGGTCACACATGAGTGCGACGAGAAGGTGGCGGAGATGACCAAGAAGATCGAGCTGCTGGAGCTGCAGTCCATGCTGGTCCTGCGGCCTGGCTTCCAGTCCGTCTTGAATCTCGACCACTTGGGCCGGGAGCTGCTCAAGCAGGGCGAGCTCCAAAGACAGGGTTCGAAAGGCGTCCGCTGGCTGGACACCCACGCCCTGCTGTTCGACCACTACTTCATCCTGGCCAAGGCTGTCCCCTCGAGGGATGGGAGGAGCGACAAGAAGTTCGACGTGTCCAAGGAGGTACGTTGTGGATAAGAAAAATGTTGTTTACTCCTCGCACTAACACGAATTTGCGCCAGCCGATTCCGATGCCGCTCCTCTTCCTCGAGAGCCTGAACGACGATCCGGTCTCTAAGCAGAAAGGCTTGACAGCTCCCTTGTCACGGACTCCTGCTGCATCCGCCTCGGGGACCCAGCTCAGCAAAGTGGCCTCCAACGGAGGCGACCGGCCCGGGATTGAGCACACAACAACTGGCTCCTCAATGGGATCGCTCACCACCGTCTCGAGGCTTACCACGGGAGGGGCCGATGATGGGAAAATCATTTACCCATTCAGGATCAAGCACCTCGGCCATGAGATCTACACGCTCTACGCATCAACTGCCCAAGAGCGGTTCGCTTGGTGTCAAGCCATCATCGAAGCCAAGACCAGGCACGCCAGGGCTCTCCACGCGCAGAATGCTGAGCCATTCCGCCTGCGCGTCCTCTCGGACAGCGCATTCGCGTACGATTCGGCGTCTCCGATGGGGAGGCAGCCCATTGTGGCCATCAGGGACACACCCCTGGACAGGGCCATCCGAGAGATGGAGCAGGTGTACGGCGCAGGGAGAGGCCCGCCGCCGGTCTGCCGAGCGACGGTCAACTGCGCCTGCGCTTTCACGTCGTTTGGCAAGTCGCTCATCGCCATTGGGACTGACTATGGCGTCTACATCTCCGAAGCGTCGAATCCTCGTGGATGGACAAGGTCGGTCCAGATTAGCAGGGTGACCCAGATTGCTGTCCTGGAGGATTTCTCGGTCTGCCTCCTCGTCGCAGACAGGTCCCTGATTTCGTACCCGCTCGACGTGATTGCGCCGGTGTCCAACTTCCCCGCCCCGTCGCACGACAATCCGCGCCGGGCACCGCAGCGTCTCGCAAAGGACGTGGCTTTCTTCGCGACGGCACGCATGAAGGATAGGATGCTTCTATTCTACAAGCGCAAGGAGGGCATGCACAACACGTTCAAGGTGCTCGAGCCCGTCTTCCAGAAGGCGACGGAGAAGAAGTCGCGGCTGTTTGGGGGCCGGCGCGGGGGCGCGGGGGCGACCGAGTCGTTCCGCGACTTTGACGAGTTCTACATACCGACCGACTGCTTCTCGCTCAACCTGTTCCAAAGCTACATCGCGGTGGCGACCAGCAAGGGGTTCGAGCTGTTGACGCTCGACAAGAAGGTGACGCAGTCGATCCCGCGCGACCTGGCGCAGCCGGCCATCGCCAACATTGCCGGGCGCATCAAGGAGCCCAACCCGCTGGGCATGTTCAAGCTCAACGACCAGGAGTTTTTGCTCACGTACGAGGACTGCGCCGTCTACGTCGACAAGCACGGCGAGATCAGCCGCACCCTCATCATGGAGTACTCGGGCAAGCAGAAGAAGGCCCGGGCCGCCACCATGTTCGGCCAGTACCTGCTGCTGTTCAACGACGACTACGTCGAGGTGCGCAACGCCGAGAACGGCCGCCTGCGCCAGATCATTGCCGGGCGCGACGTGCGGTGCCTCGACTACGGCTTCCGCGGGCCGACGGGCAGCGGGACCCACGGCGGCGGCGGCGCCGGGCTGGCCGGCGTGCAGCCGCCCGTCGGCGCGCAGCAGGACTCCAAGGGGACGGTCAAGATCTGCATGAGCCATCCCGAGGTGCCCGGCGGGCAGATTGTGCTGGAGATGTTGCTAAATGATGGGCATGCGGAGAAGGCTTAGCGGGCTGGCTGGGATGGAGGGGGGTGCTTATGATGACCGTGACGTGACGATGAAGAATACGATGAGGGGGTCTGTGTGGTGGAGGTAATTCATGGACTCGAGGGCAGCATCTGCTAATTCGGGGGTTGTGAGGGGCGAATTTGGTTTGGTTTGGAAAAGACGATTTGGGCGGCTGGGATGGGCAGGGAGCGGGCAGGGCATGATTTCTGGTCGCGATTTCCATACATTCTCCTTTCATGGGATATTCAATCGGGGGATGGAAACTCGGGAGCGTGGTGATGATTCCTCAATCATCTCTGGGTTTTGAGGTTGTGGTTTTCTCGAGTTGGCGGTGTATTTCTAGCTTTACTAGCGTTTCTAACTACCAGGTACATTACGCTCATGAGGTGGGCGGGAGTGGAAGCCAAATACTGGAATCTCGATGATGTTGGTGCTTTGACTTTTCTTGTCTGCATTTTTTTTTAATCAAGTTCTCTGCTCGTGTCGAAGAGAGGCAAAAGGAATAGACATAGTACCTAGAGATAAATTCTAAAAGAATGCGTCAGCCGCGAATCGAACGCGGGGCCCATCGATGGCAACGATGGATTTTACCACTAAACCACTGACGCTGCTTGTTAGTCTTCATTTTTTTCCAGTCCTAAAACTATGAATTTTTTTGGTTGGCTTTCTTTCCCAATCAGGAATCAGACAATATCGGCGCGATCCCGTCTTGTCGTGTAACACAGCCACTACAGCCGCACTCGTCTGGGCACACTGCAAGGCATCATGTGCCTCACGGTATATATCTCGAGATCCGTTCTCATCTGGAAACCCCAACTCAACCCCAGCCTGTTGCAAGACTGCCGGCCACAACTCACCTAGCCATGGCGGGACCAACCACAGCTCAAACCTGCGGTAACCTGAGCGTTGGACGGACTTGCGAGTACCTCGCAAGCAGATATGCCACGTGCGTCTCCGACACCGATTCCGGCGAGGCGTGGAAGAAGATTAAGCCATATGCCGCCTGCATCTACGACCTCGGGGCCACCACAGACATCTGGGGGTTGGGGTGCGCCCAGGTCCGTATCATGGAGGCCCCGGAGCGCTTTCAGCTCGTCTCGTCGCTGTACGGCGAGGGGACCGTCCTCGCCTGGTTCTTCATCGTGGCCTCGACTTTTGTCGGCTAAACCATGAACCCGTGGCTCGCACGTAAGGACTCGGTCTCAAACGACTTCATCGCCGCGCTCACCATGCCCGTCGTCGCCCCGCGGGGCACTGCCTCTACCTGGTCTTCCGCGACGGGCAGCAGCAGGGGTGGTGGGGGGGAGACAGTCGGGCTCCTGACTTCCTGGACGACCGGCTCGGTCCAGCTCGCGGCAGCCTTGGAGGCGCCGTTGACGATCTGTGAGAACTTTGTGGTCATGGCCTTGGTCCTCTTCGGCGTCGCCACATACCGGGGCTATTCGAAGCGGGCGTTTTCTGTCCTCGCCGCCGGCCTATTATCGCTTTCGCCGTCGCTGGTCCTTTTCCCGCAGTATATTGGGATCCCGCTAATCAACTTCAACTTCAACCGGACTTTCAATGTTCGAGGCGATACCTGCCATGCTGGTCGTGATCATGGTGGAGGACCTCGTGTTGGGCATCTACGCCTTTGAGACGCTGCACAGTCTCCTCATCCTCAGGCCCAGACCGACAGCACGGGATCCGGAATCTCGCGGACTTGAGGTCGATACGTCTCATCGGGTGCGACGCTGGTTTTTGAGCAGCATCTCGGTTGCAATGCCAGCTCTTTTCGTGACTATCCTGGATCTCCCATCCAGGGTGGGTGCACTATCGGGTCGCGCGGCCGCACTCGACATATTCTTGGCCGGTTTTGCCTTGTTTTCGAGGGAAATCAACGTTTCTCGAACTTTGGCCGACGGTTTAGGGGAGCGCAGCGGTCGGCGTCTCGGCTCCGGCGAGTTCAGCGCGTCGCGGGTGTCTTCGGTGATCGCGTTTGACATCATCTTGGGGGCTGCAGGGACGCGGCGGGCCCCGGCGGGGTGCCTTCCTCTCAGAGTTGATCGATGTGCCTTGACTCTCAGAACGAGCAGAAGGTATTTCGGCGGTTCCCTAGGTGCTGTGGCAGTGTGGTTGGTCTGATGGTGTTAGCATCGAGGCGTTATACGCCCTTAGCGAAACACGTGACTCGTATCATCATCGGCTTGGAGGGAGGGCCCGAAAAGTTGATCCATTTAGGTCAGTGCAGTCTCCTCTGAGTGTCAGTTCTGGCAGGTGGGCGGGTTGTCTGGGGTGGTTCCTTCTCTTGTCGGGGGAACGGACATCGAACGCCGTACTGGGCTTTGGCCGCCCGCTCTACGCACCGGTGACGCCTGAGCACAATGGAAGGTTTCGACCTCCTGTTCTAAAACGCTGGCGTGTCCCATACCTTTTACCCAGTCAGAATTGGGGTGGTATGCTGTCAGCATGAGGCGTGAGCCGCCGTCAGAGACTCAACACGGACTAGTACTCGAACGAGACCTGTACTCTTCAACATCAGACCCTCGACGGACAGCCCGAGAGGGTTGCTCCGCATCGGTCAGTCACTTTGAAGTTTTTTCACCTCCGTCAAGTGGGCAGATAACACGGCAGGCTTGCTTCTCTCTAATCGTCAAGGACGGGGAGAGATGTGGCTGGTTTCTTCTTCTCTTCTAGCTTTCCTCGGGCAGGTTCTGGTGCAACACAGAGACTGACTTTCTGGCAGATGGGACTCTTGGGGGTAAATGTGGGATCAGGGGGACAACCAGGAACTGTGATGAGAACCGCCGTGGTGGCGGACAACCCGCGGGCAAACTGCTCCATTCGACTACCGCACCTTAGTCGTGGAGCACACCGCAGGCGTTGCCGCCATGGGCGTGCTGAGTTCCCTGTTTGAAGCGAGACTGTGAGCCGGCGAGATACCATACATTGGATGGCGGAGACGCGAGCTCGTTTCGTTGTACTGCTGGTAACCAAGGGCAAACGTTGTCAATGCCACAACTTGAACAACCAAGTGGTTGCGTGGCTCAGGGGTTTGGAAAGGAGGGAGGACCAATACCGTCCACATATCCGAGACCAAGGCAGCAGAGGAGGTCCTTCCATCAAGCTTATCTCATGAGTAATCCATGTAAATAGCAAGCCCCTCTGTTCAAAAGCCAACTGCCCTTTCAACCACGAACATAATCATATTGTAACTACCTAACCAAAACCCTACTCATCATCCCAATGCCGCCGGCTAATAATAATCGGCCTGGCCGGGTCCCACGGCCCATAAATCTCATTCTTGTACTTCTGCAGCCCAATCAGCCACCAGCTGCACCCGCCCATGGCCAGCGCCGCCATCAGGCACCCGACCACCATGCCCAGCACCGCCTTCTTCCACGGCCAGCCGTGCTCGTCGCCCAGGATCATGCCCACGCCCGCGCCCGCGCCCAGCACGAGCAGCACCGTCAGCGCCGCGTGGTACCGCCAGCTGCGCCGGTGCCGCGCGTACTGCCGGAACACGGGGAACAGGCCGAACACCTCGATGCTGAAGAGTGTCAGGCTGAAAACCTGGCCCGTCGACGGCAGCCGGCTGGCCAGCACCGTCGACGCCATCAGCGCCGCGTTGGTGGAGAGGGCGGAGACGGGCATGCGCTTGTTGCTGCTACTGTAGCTGCTGCTGTTGATGCCACTAACGCCACGCGTCGTCGCCGTCGCCGTCGTTGTGTTTGTTGTTGTGGTAGTGGTGGTGGTGCCCGTTGTGGTGGTGCCTGTTGCTGTTGTCGCGCCCCCTGCGCTTGCGTTGCCGGTGCCGGTGCCGGTCCCGGCCCAGCTGCTGCCCGAGTAGTCAAAGAAGAAAATGTTGATGGCGAGCAGCCAGAAGGACATGGCCCAGATGCTGTCGGACGAAGTCGAGCGTGTGAGGGATTTCAGAATAGGGGACAGGCCGAGGAGGGTGAAGTAGATGAGGATGGCCGACTTGATGGTGCTGAGCCGGACGTAGGTGCGGCTGTTGCGGGCAGTCGGCGGCGGGGAGGAGGAGGACTGGGTGCTGGCGCCGGGTCCGTCAGAGCCGCTTATTACACGGGCTGCTGTAGTGGCCGTGTTGGATGAGCTGTTGGCAGCGGCGGCGCTTGCGTGTGATGTGATGGAGTTTATGGAGCTTGCGGACCGGGAGTGGGCGTGGGTTGGAACAAGAAGACCGCTGCCGTCGGCGGTGGTGACTCCGGGCGGGTTGGTGGATCGTTGCGGTTCTTGGTGCAGGTTTGAGGTGGAGCTTGCTGCGGACGGGAGATTCGATATGCTCGAGATGCTTACGGTGCTGGCGTTCAGCATTGACGGATCGAGTCCTGACGAGTCCTGGCGGCGCGGCGCCTGGTAGTCCCTGTAGGCACGCCCGCCGCGCATCATCCGCCCCCTGGCATCATCGTCCCCCGGTTGGCCTTGTGTCTCCTGCGTCACCCACCAGTCCCATAGCAGCCAGCCGAGGAAGGTGGCAAAGCTGCCCCATCCCACAACCGACACGGGGCTGACGCGCTCCTGGAATATTCCCACAAAGCACACGATGAATATGATGACGGAGCAGACGTGCTGCACGATGACGGTCGAGTCGGCGACCAGGGGCCAGAAATCGTAGGGCCGCACTCGGGGGTTGCGCTGCAGGTTCTCGAGGAACGTGGCTTGGTCGGTGTAGTTGTCGGGATCTAGAAGCACATAGCATGAGTCTCCGAGCTTAATTCCATCTATGCGCAAGAAATAGGTATTGCCTACACGATTGCTTCACCCACAGCAGCTTCTGGAAGCGCTTCCGCCTCCGGCTGCGGCTGCGGCTGGGATCCTTGCGCCCTCGGCGCAGAGGGTGTGTATCGGTGGCCGAGGCATGCGCTAGACTGTCGTAGGGCGCTGAACGGCGGGGGGGCGAGAAGGAGCCATATGCGTCTTCGGGAGCCAGGTGGGACGGGTCGGCGCGGTGCGAGGTGAGGCCGGCGGGGACGGTCGAGGAGCGGACGAGGGGCGGGAACGGCGTCTCGAAATCGGAGGGGATGGCCGACTGATGGAGACCCGAAGGAGGGGCCATGGATCAAAGCGGGTGGTGCTCCATGTACACGACTCGGCCGTCTTGAATTCCAGCCTGGAACTGGTTGTGGCTGGCAACTGCCCTGGAAAGCGGCAAGGGATAAGCTTTTGTTGTCGTCGATGTGGTCCAGTCAGGTGGAGATTTTCTCTTGGAGGACGCTTTGGCCAATTCTTAGCCCCGGTGGGGGCTTGCTTTGTCGCTGCAGATCTGTGGGGCACATAACAGCTTCTCTCGACGTTGGTGCCAGGACCAACACAGCTGCTCTCGACTCATCAATTCACTTCAAATCATCCATGTACAGTCACCGTCTTCCGACCTCGCTGTCGAGCTAGCCAGACGGGAGACATAACGTCAGAAATGAGCCCCGGATTACTCGGTAAAATATGTCGAGTCGAAGTCATCACAAAGAACACAAAAGAACACAACGAGCCGGATTCTCGATCTCAATCGCGCCCACGTGCGCGGGCTTGGGGCCAAGAGTCTCGGTCTGAGCAAGCTTTTCCACATCCGGCGAGCCCCGGCATTCCCCGGTGCTCGTATCGATCCCACGGCAAATCGACCTTGGGCGTTCGTTCACAAGTTCCAGAATACGAAATTATCGCGGCCGAGTGCTCGGAGTCGCTGATGGGCTCCCGGCATCCAGTTGCAGGCATGCATGGACCTGACGTGGTTGGCTTTGGGTATGGAATGAGATCCGAGGTGATGAGAAGGGCTGACTGAGGCTGACGGCGTGGCTGGCTGGCTGGACTGGTGCGTGCCCCTGGTGTTCTAGACTTCAATGGTCCATACGCCCTTGTAAGGCCCCCCCTCCACAATGCTACCCAAGCACGATCTGGGAGGCCGATGGCTCACGGGCAGTATAAACACCCCAGTCATCATCTCCTTTTCCTTTTGTTCCACTCTCATCATTCCTGTGTCACTTGGAGGTAACTATTCAGCAACCCACGGCCTTATTCCTTGCAGAGTGCACGACCTCGTGGTGCTCTCGTTCACACGTCCTTACGTCGAAACACACTGGGGCGCGGTACTTGTACGTCTCCTCGTTCTCCGTACCGCGTCGTCTTTTGTCTCAAAAGTGCCCGCGGTCTTCACATCCTCGATATATTATTCTTACATCGAAATTGGCACCCTCGACTTTGTCAACCCTGCAGCAATCAACCAGTCGACAGTTGCCCCCTTCGATGAAGACCGCAAGCCTCTACATCGCGCTTGGCGCGGCTCACTTGGTTCTCTGTGCCCCAACAACGGGCGTTTCGACAGATCCCCAGAGCAATGACCCAGACGCGGTAGCCGCTCCCAGGACGTGGACGACCTACCTCGACGAAAACGAAGCAGCCGGGAGAGACAGGCACGATCCCATCAGTCGACCCGACCCGTCCCCCTTTGCTTCTGACGACGGCGACGCACCCGCTCCCTTGTCGGGGAAATGGGAACTAGATTCGGGGTCTCCGGCACAGCTCGGCGAGCAACCACCACCAACCGAGCTGAGCCGCGTGCCGCACTCAGCTCTGGACGAGGATGATGAAGTCTGGGAACTGCTAGAAGGGTTGGAAGGTGCGACCCCGCCTCGCGCCGGCATGCCGTGCCACCACGGCCCATCATCGCGCGAGCGCAACGATATGCTGGTTGTTTTCCTCGCGGCAGCCTTCATGGTGGCGGTGGTCGTCATGGAGACGTGGGGCAGGCTGTTTCGGAGGTTGGTTTCCCCCCGTGACACGTCCATATCCATTATCCATCCCTTGGGAAAAGGAGCAACCTCAAGACTGACGACTATTCGACCCGAACTCCTCAGGCACGGCGCTATCCGACTTGAGGAGACCACAAATCAAGCGCCAGTCTCGATCCGCGCAATGTCTGAAGAGCAGATTGGGATAGGAGACGAGAAGCGTCGTGTATAGAGCGGCAAGAAGCGCAGCCACAGTTGCTTTTCGTTGTATCCTTCGCGCCTTTCCCCACCCGGCGCGTGGGATTTTGGGGATTCGGGCGGGTTTACTGAGGATTATTCGTGAGACTGTTGGGTTCCCCTTCTCGAGTGAATGCTCCACGGCGGCCAATGAACCCTTGACACTGTCGCCGTCCCCGAAACAAGGCGCACACAGCGTCGTACAAAGGCTTTTTTGGCTTGGACGTCCTGGGGCCTGGGCCATTGTCATCCTTTACAATGGCACTGCTGCATTGTCCAACCATTTCAGGCCAAGATTATTTTCAGTCCCCGTCATCAATGTCATAACTCAGCCCGGCGGGCAGAGACAGTCCACGGGACCGCCGCGACGGGAGTCATGAGGCTGTGTCGCGGCCTCCATCGGACATGTCCGTCTCGGGTACGGCACCGGTGAATATGTGGGTCACCGGCCCCGCCAGCAACCAGAACGCCAAGAAAAGTCTCGGGGTGCCAAGATTGCGGGTTTCCGGGCTGCTCGGCTGTCACCGGGCATGTCGCCGGAGCACAGCAATGCAAAAAAAGAACATATCAGAGCCTGCGTTTTTGGCGGACTGGTCGCTAGCCTCTGTTCCTTCCTAAAGGAAGTGGAAGACAGCCGTGCGGCAAGTGCCGCCCGCCGTGCAACCTGCAATCTGAGCAGTGACCCTATGGCAGGCAGCAACGGGAAAGTCAGATCGGGGGTCCACCTCCCACTGGCGTTTCATGGGGCCGCCGCCGCCACCATCATGCAGCTCAAAGCTCCCCAGCCCCAATCACACACACCAGTGACACCACAACAAGGCCAGCCCCTCCCGTCCCTGGCCTTGTGGCTCCTGCCCTACTTTACCTCAGCCTTCTCCTCTGCCCATGTCCACTCTCTCACCCGCCAACTCGGAAGCTTAAAAGAATCCGCGTCACGGAAACAAAAGTGATCGCTGGGCACTGTTACTGTCCGTCGCGTCGTTACGTTTTCCTGCCTTTTGTGTGCAACCCAAGCGCCCACGAGTTCACAACACTGGACCGCCGATTGCCGAGCTCGGATCCCGTGTCAGAAACCGACCTCTTGGAGCTTGAGGCAACCCCGCAACCCCGGGCCGCTTCAAGCAATCAGCAAACATTGCACCTGATCCAGGACCCTTTCCGTTCCCGCTGCAGGACGCAAAACCGGCATTCGGTTTTCAATCGCCAAAACATGTCGCTTCAAGTTGACGACGGCGGCCGGCGGACCCGGTCCCGTTCTCCCGGACGCCGTGCCGCCGCCGAGGATCGCGACCGCAGCCGCATGCGCGCCTCACCAAACATTGTCGACGTGCCCTATCCAAGCTCCACCGACCCCTTCCCAACTCCGTCATCCACCTCCTATGAGTATGAGCGCCTGTCCGACTGGCCTCAAGCTCCTCCCGCTGACGAGAGCTACCACCGTATTCCGCCCCGCGGGAAGCCCGCCGATGACCGAGAGGATCCGTTTGCTGAGGCGCGTCGTGGAATTGAGTACGGCTATGAGAGGGATGAGCGCCGTGACCAGGGCAGCGACTCGGACCGTGAGAAAGGCCGGCACCGCAGCGACTCGGATCGGGAGACGACCCGCCGCCGGCCCGACCTCTACCTCCCCAGCAAGTACGCCAACGTCACAACCGTCGAACCAAGCTCACCACGCCAGTCGCGCGACTCCCTGAACAGCAAGGACCGCGACTCAGACAAGGAGCTAAAGCGCCGTCTCAAGAAGGAGAGACTGGAGAGCGACCTGGCGTACGGCAGACTGCCGGGCGCCTCCAAGGATGACGGCCCGGAGTCTCCGACCGCTGTCAACTATGGGTATGCCCAGCCGAAGCCGTGGGAATATTCCAGGCCCGAAGACCCGCGGTACAGCGCAACCCATCTGGATGTCGGACTCGGAGGACGCCCCGGGCGCGCACCGAGCCCGGGGCCGTCCTCACCCATCAAGTCGGCCATCAGGCGCGACCGGTCACCTCAACCGCCTACCGGGCGCATGTCGACCCTGACGGTCCAGACACCGCATCACTCGGCCTCGATGTCCGTCTCGGCTGCCCCGGCATCCCCGCTCCTGGAAGCCTACCAGGGCACCTACCAATCCATGTCCCCGATGCCGTCCCCCATGCTTCTCCCCACGGCCGCCCCTCAGATTCTCGAGGCCCTCTCCCCCGTCGGATCTGACGACGAGCGCGCGGGCGAGAGGCGCCGCGCCCGTCGCGCCCGCTTCAACGACCCCGAAGACGATGCCGCCCGCCTGGCCAAGGCGCTGAAAGGCGAGAAGCGCGCGCCCGAGACGGAGCCGCTGATCGAGATCCTCCCCGGGCTCACGCACGACCAGGTGATGGACCTCCGGGTCGAGTACAAGCGCCTGGTCAAGACAGGCACGGAGCGCAAGGGTGTCAACATCGCCAAGCACATCCGGGCGCGGCTCAAGGACGACGACCCGAACTTGATGAAGGTGTGCTACGCGACGGCGCTGGGCCGGTGGGAGTCGGAGGCGTACTGGGCCAACTTCTGGTACCACGGCGACAAGACGCGGCGGGAGCTGCTGATCGAGTCGCTCATGGGGCGCACCAACGACGAGATACGGAGCATCAAGGAGGGCTTCAGCGACAAGAAGTACGCCAACAGCCTGCTCCGGTGCATGAAGACGGAGCTCAAGGAGGACAAGTTCAAGAAGGCGGTCCTGATGGTGCTCGAGGAGCAGCGCATGGAGGAGTCGGACCAGTACGGCCGCCCGCTGCGCATCGACTACGACCTGGTCGACGACGACGTGCGCCAGCTGCACCACGCCGTCCGCAGCGAAAAGGGCGGCGAGAGCCTCATGATCTCCATCGTCACCCAGCGCAGCGACTCGCACCTGAGGGAGGTGCTGAGGGAGTACAAGAACAAGTACAAGGGCGCCAACTTTGCCAAGGACGCGCTGAAGAAGAGCGGCAACCTCGTCGTAAGTTTTTTTTCTTTCTTTCTCTCTATTCCCCCCCACCCATCACGACCCACTGATTTTTGACTCCAAAAACCACACAGGGCGAAGTCCTGGCGCACGTACTCAACGGCATCATCAACAAGCCGGTCCGCGACGCCATGCTGCTGCACCACGCGCTGACGGCGTCGCGCCGCGACGAGCTGCGCCGCGAGCTCCTCATCTCGCGCCTCGTGCGCTACCACTGGGACGCCCAGCACATGGCGCTCGTCAAGCGCGCCTTCCGCGACAGCTACGGCCGCGACCTGCAGGACGCGGTGCGCGAGGCGACGCGCGGCGGGTGGGGCGAGTTCTGCGTCGCGCTGTGCATCGTGCGCATGCCCGATGATGTGCGGAGGGTTGAGAGGGTGGATATTCATCGGTAGGTGTTGTATTGTACCTTGGGAGGAGGTGGAGGAGGGGAGTGGAGGGGTGGTGGTGGAAAGGGGAGATGGGGGGAAGGGGGGTGAGTGAGTGATGATGATTTGGTTGTGCAAGTTGAACCTGTCTTGGATTTGTCATGGTCCTGGTCCGGCTTTGGCTAGGTTCTGGATATCATTTCTCGGTCTCCGGGTGTTGTGGCTTCTGAGATATCCTGATTGGTGAAGGAAGGGCTGAGATTGGCAGGAAGATTCTTGGATTATCTGGTTGGCATTCTTTTCTTTTTGCTACTAGTATCATGATTCCCAGGTGGGGAGATGAGGGTGGTATCAGGGATGAGATCATGTGTCGGCTTTGGTGAGCGGTTCTTCGAGGCCATACATACCCCATGATATGAGAAATGAATACGTGGACTTTCTGGTGCAACTCAACTTACAAGGACATCCATCCTTGGGTTTGCGCTCTGTCCGGCTTCTCAAAGGCAGGTGGTTATAGGATGAGTCCTATGTCGAGGGGAGTAGCATCACAAGAGGGCAGGTCTCTACATGAAAAGACCCCGAGCGAGTTTCTCCTTATCATCGTAGTCCTATGGAGAAAGGGGCGCGATACTTTCGCTCAGTTCTCTGCTACCAAGGTACTAAGCGTGTCCAGAATAACAAAGTTTTGTCTGAGGTGCTTCTCACCTTGTATATGTTCGAATCGGGCCATCAAGTGCATCACGCTAGTCCCTGGACATGGAACCGACCGAACGGAAGAGCAATGGGCCTCCCTCTCGAGGACGACAACATATTCACCCCCAGGCCGTCCTCGCCAGAGTTACGCACGCCGGGAATGGCCCGTTTGGTCTAATCCGTCATGATCATGTTTACTCTGGCCTCTTTGCCACAACGGATTTGGTCCATGGTTTGATAGGTACAGTACCCTGACCTGAAAACTATAACCTACCTGCCTAAATATCAAGGCAAGGTAAGGTATTTTCCATCCACTGGGAACAAGGTCGGTGGGATTGAGGCCGTCCTGTCTCATACATTGGAGTCGCTCGAACATTTCAGTTGTGAGAGAAGGATTGGATGCATGATGAGAGGTCAAGAGGTGAGACAAGCCAAGCACAGCCTTGTCCCAACTATAGAGAGACTTGGGGTGCTAGAGTGGCGGGTCGAAATCAAGAAGGAGATCTTTGGGGAGCTGAAAGCTTGAAAGGGGGGTCTCTCGTTCCTCCTCTCGGGCACGGAAGAATGTCACTTGTGATGAGTGAAGTGTACTAATGCTTAGGAGGGATTTAGTGCTTGTTCGGGATGGGCGTCATCGAGTGGCAGGAACTCTGGGTGTTACGCGTAGCCTAGAACAACGTACCCAAGTTCGAGGAAGCACGGCATCTATTGCAATGTCTTGTCTTTCTTGAAATCTATGCTAAATCTTCTGAGGTAGCACCTCTGTGGCTAACTATGTAATGGTGTTTAGCTGGCTGGAACATACCAGCTGAATATGTGCTGCCCGCAATGCTCCTGGGCTTCTGTCCCTGTGCTAAAAACCCTTACCTTCTGGGAATGATGAACCCGAGTCTGCTGCCGTGAGGCCCATGTCATGGATGTCTAAGACAACCTAGTTGGCCAGAGTGGGACACAAGCAACCGCCAACTGCCACTTGGCAGCCACGAGAACCGAGGCACTAGTAGACTTACCTACCCCCCTGCCCGAGCTTCACTCCATGTCTTTTCGCTCAGAACCCCGTCACCAGAAACATGACCCGTCACCAGCAAGCCTACCTCCGCAGTTCAGTCCTCCCAAGCACTCCCTAAAAGCACCAATGATCAGCCATCACCAACCCATCCACAACCGCTCGACAAAGCCGCAAACAACGACCCCAGCGAACACCACCACCGCAGCAAACGCGGCAAAGTCTTGGCCGACGCACACCGAGAACACCCCAAGCAGACCGAGCGACCCATAGAGCAGGTTCTCAACGTAACAGTCCCGCAGCTCCTCATACCCGTGCCTCGTGGCGTACAGAAGCAACATGGCCAAAGCAAACAGCACCACCATCGCCAGCCATACGTAGCCCGCCATCAAATTAGAAAAGCACAAGTACAGGAGGGTGGCGACGAGGAGCGCCAGATGGACATGTTCGCGCAGCGTCTCGGCGCACCCGGGCTCAACAAACCCGTCCCACAGCCGCATCCGCGCCTCGAGGTCGTCGCCCCCGTCGGCGGAGCCGTGGATGCGGGCGCGCCGGCGATCGAGACGGTCCCGCCAGTGTTTCCTGATGCGGCGGCCTCCGGGGCGGCCTCCGGCGGTGGTGGCGGCGGGGTTGTTGTCGGCGTAGCGCCAGGGCTCCTTCTCGCAGAAGCGGATCCAGCGGCGGACGGCGCGGCGGGCGAGGTCGGGGTCGGCGACGGCGAAGATCTCGCGGTGGCGCTTGCCGCATGAGCAGAGGAAGAGCCGCCGGCGGTCCCGGAGCTCCTCGTGGACCAGCCTCTCGACGAGCTTGTAGTGCGCGCCGCGGACGGGGAAGATGCCGTGGTCCAGCTGCCGGAAACCGAGATCGCGGCAGGCGCGCATCTGTTGCCCCGTGCGGGCGTCTGCGGCGGCCGTGGTGTGGCCGATCTTGATGATCGGGGTTCCGTCGTGATTGCCGGTCAGGATGTAGATGCAGCCGTGCTTCGTGTCGTTGTTGGTCTGGCGGCGGTCGGGGCCTCCTTGGAGTAATAGGCTCTCGATCTTGCGGTTGATTGACCGGGAGGGCTCTTCTTCTGTGAAAGAGGAAGAGTCGCTTGCTGAAACGGGTGAATGAATTGGAAGTGAGAGCGAATCGGCTGGATGAGTGTTACGGGTAACAATATAGTGCTCGAAAATCTGCCATAGGGATACGATGATGGCTGATATTTTCTGCGATATAGCGTCCCAATCGAGCTTGAGGGTTTTAGGGGGGGGGTCCATTTCGACGCGCAATTCAGGTCGGCGGCGACGAGGTCGTGAATAATAGCAGATGGAGATATCAATCAATGTCGAAAATTCGAGTCAATTCAACTAAGATCATAGCCCTGCCGACCATATTAGTAGTACATGGCTTCTCGAGCGATGTACTCAAGTGTCGCCCTCTCAAACTGCCGAGTCTGAACCTCTGTTCAGCTCCCAGGCTGTGAGGTGCCCGCCATCTGAACCAACAGAGCTTGGCAAACCTGGAACCGCCGAGGCGGACGTTGCGGCCTTACCCAGCGGCCGCGTCGCTCAGGTGGGCAGCCTTACTTGAGGCTGGAGGTGTCAGGTAGCCAGGCATCTGCGACATTCTGCGCACGCTGCAGAGCAAACAGTCATGTCGAGAGGTAAGAAGACGATACACCTGACGGGCTGCGCCAGCACGTTGGGAGGATGTTGTGGTGGCGGGGGGGTAAAGTACGGCAGCTATGTTGCAGTTTCTGTCCGTCGAAAAAACAATCGTGCGCAATTCTAACAAGAAAGAGACTCGTTCTAGCACCGCCTCTGTTGTACGTGGCCGATGAAAGGAGATGAGAGGGGCATCAACTCCACGACAGAAACCACCCCAACTCTGTGCAGCGGAAAGGAGAAATCGGTGACATTATGACACAGCCATTAGTTAGGCACTTATTTTAGTGAGCCACAGCGAGCCACAGCCACCATCTGCGCTCAATTGAAGCGAGGAAAGAAATCGAGGCTTGGCGGAAGTGACGTCACAGAACGGGCAGCGATTGTCGTGCTGTTTGCTTGTTGACGAGGGAACTTCCCACGATATAAAGATTCATTCGAGTTTCATATCTTCGCTGTTTGCTTGACATCAAGACGCTTTTTTGATCGATTCAGATTTAAATAAATCGCCAGACGTACTGTCGTATGTAAGGTACCGGTATGTTCCTCAACGTCATGTGCTCTCGCTGTTCGCGGGACGAGGGCTCAGCTCCACCTTCCATCTACCGCGCGCAAACCAGGAAGATCCCGCTCAGACATCGCCGATGCCGACTTCACTTAAACTCAAAGATCCACTCGCCATTGGGCCTTCGCTGTTCGGCATTGCAATCTGATACTCGTCTCGATCGCCCATCAAAATTTTTTTCCACAATTTCTGGGTCCTCGGGGTTTGAAAACCTGTTGCCTGCGCGGGCGCTTCCATTTCGGCGGCATTGCGGCGGCCGCCTCAGGCAATAACTACGGGTTTTGGGCAGTCCTCGGCATCGCATTCCAATCTAAGAGTGCGAGCAAAGCGTTTTCATGTTCGATTATAGCGCATTGAGAAGGTTATGCTCGACCCCGGTGTTGTTGCAAACCGCAGCCTGAAAGCAATTTTCGCGCGCGTGACGCTCGAACGGGACATACCGGCGGCCACAGAAGCTGCAAAGCCTGCATCTCCGACGGCATGGATCCAGGTGAAGATATCTCGCCCTGTACTTACTACTTGCCCTGTCTGGGAGCGGGTCGGTGTCCCGAGAAATCTTCTAGAAGACGGGAATGGAAGCAGGGCCCTTATGGACAACGCAAACAGCAAGTCTTTTTACGGATTGACGGATTGACGACCTGATCGCTTCGGCCGAGCATTTCAACGAGTCCGACATCACTTATACACCAGCGACTCCATACGGCGACCTGCACCCAGCTCGCTCCGCCTGCAAACTTACCTACCTCTAGACATCCAACCATGGAGGCGGCTTTCGGCGGTTCAAGAACCCCGATGAGAAAGTAATGGGGCTGGGAGACGAGAGCGCACTCGCCGGTCTTTTGGCGGTTTCATCGAGGTGCTGAGTCCATTACAGTGGGGGGTCAAAAGTATCCGAGCACCCCGCATTTCCCAACCTCCCACATTTTACTCCGTCCCTCCTTATCCGGCAATATCTTCACGCAGCCAAATCACGGCGCAAAACTGATAGTACCTGAGTAATGGCCAAGTGCAGGGCTTTAATATTTTGTATACCAGCCCCTGGCCTTTTTCACGGCGGCCAAGCGGCGTGGCATGCCGTCGATCAGCTTGTCAATCCAGTCCTCCTCTACTGCCCACCATGCCGTCCGCAAACACTCGGTAAAGTGCTTGATATCCAGCGTGTTCTTCTTTAACTCCCAGAGATCAGGGAACAACTTCTTCAGCTTCCGCTTAAGAGCAGCCCAGACGTGCTCAATCGGTTCAAATCGGGACTGTGTGCAGGCCATTCAATCCATGAGATTCCCCGCGATTGGAGCCACTCCGCGGTCGACTTGCAGACGTGAATCTTTGCGTTAACTTGCTGGAAATGCCGTGTTTCGTCGTAGTGAGGAATGAGGCCTTCTTGGAGGGCCTTTTGATATGATCTAGCCGTATAACCCTTCCGAGGAGCATCTTCGTCACGGGTCATAACGATGAGCTCGCTCCGGGCCCCCTTGAGGATCGTTCCCCAGACCATGATGGTGATATTCGCCTTCACTTGGTTTCGGAGGTTTACGAAACGCTTATCGAACTTCTCAGAAGGGAAACGGAACACCCAGGAGGTGGGGTTGGAGGTGTTATTCTGGCAAGAACACTCGTCTGAGAACATAGTCTAGAGCAGTTAGCGGGCAAGAAATCAAGGTCAACTCCAAAACAACAAACCTGCAAGAACTCCTCAATATTGTCAAGCCAATCGCATGCGAAATCATACCTATCCCTTGCTATCTCCTTGCAAAGGGGTATCCGCTTCATTGCCTCCCACTTGCGCATGTTGTTGGCGCGGAGGCATCGCTTGATCGTAGAATAGGAGTCGACCTCGCCTGTAGCGTTCACGAGCGCCTTTTTAGCGAGAGTTCGACTCCGTTTGACGAGCAATATTACATACCGCTTTTCCTTTCGAGTGAGCGCCTGGGGCCGGCCTTTGCGAGGCATGGATTCGAAGGTGTGGTTTTTGTTCCAGTGTTCAATGGCGTAGTGTACCGTGGAGGGGGAGACGCGAAACAAGCCCGCGACGAACCGCTCGCTTTTTCCCGCTGCCACGAGCGTGCACATTGCGGCACGGATACCAGGCGATAACTCCTGGTTCCGGCTGCGATTTGCTGTCAACTGGCCCGCAAAATCTTCTAAATTGAGCTTCATTTGGCCTAGTCGTGGAAAGTTGAAGAAACCGTACTGGTCGCGACGCGCTGAGTTCGCGTTTAATTGAGGTGGGGTGCTCGGATACTTTTGACCCCCCACTGTAGCAAGCGCTGTCAGTGGTTGAAGCACAGGAATATTCATCAATCGACTGTGCAGCTTCTTTATTACTTGAGGTTGATGAATCCTGCATCTTTCATCTCAAGGTATTACACGTTTCAAAGTACGGATAGCAGTCCGCTTTCATGGGCGCTGTCCCACCTCCTTTTCCTTTCACACCCAACCGGGTTTCGGCAAGCCCAAAACCACCGAGTCCGACCAGAAGCGACCTCTCCTCCCACCTCAAGATTCGGCTCGCCGATCTCACTGGCAACGGTCCCGGAGTCGCAATCGAGGGGCAAAGCAGCCTTGTGGACATGGCCCCAGACTGGGACGGCACACAATCGACCCGGTGAGTCAATGAGACGCATCGCCGTCCATAGCACTTTCATTTGGAATTCGAAAGAAGGGGTCTTGTTGACAAGCGCAATGAGTAACCGGAGGCAGCGCTGACCTTACTGAGACCGTCGGCGATTAGCCCGCCAAAACGCCGAAGTACCCCAAAGTACCCCCGCCGTACCGTTTTAGCCCCCCTGCTCGCATCTTCCACTCGAAGGCTGAGACAGCTACACGCATTCTCCGCCGTTCACTTCGACAGGGGTGCAGATCGGCTCACTAAGGCCACAGGGCCGATCAACGGATTCAGAGCTTTGAGAGAGCTCATCGACGAGTGTCTCGTCGCCGTGGATGCAACCCGTGAGAGGCCAGCTGTCGTGGCGTGGGCGAGTGGTGCTGGAGTCATGATCTGCCCAGAGCTTGGCAGGTCCTTGGAGGACGAGTGGGGTCTCTGGCCATAGAATCCCGTCCGTTTCCGCGGCGTCTGGGTCGTGTGCAATATCAGAGCTGCAGCTCCGACCTGGATCGTCCACGCCCGTGTGCGACCGGTGGGCTCTTTCGACCCTTCTCGAGTGCCCAGAAGCTGCATCATACCAAGCCATTCATTGATCATACGGACGTCAGCTCGCCCACCCTGCGGGCCCGCAATGAAATGGCGATGGAGAGGAAGGGCCCGTGTCGAGCGTTTCGGCATGTATTGTGCAATACAAGCCGGGTACCGACTTTTCACTGTCTTTGTACTTGTTCAGGACTTTGGGTGCCAGCGAAAACCCCGTCGCGAGATGAGAGCGCGCTCTCGGACATAACGAACAGGCCGACCGTTGATACCGCCCAACCCCCGAGTCTTACGATTCATGACGGCGCAGTAGTGTTGCCGAGGACTGGGCGGCCAGCAGACCTTGCTGCATATCCCGCTCGCTATCTCAGTTTCCTCCACTCCTCAATCCCCCATGTTCCTTGTCGTCACCTCGCCTGAGGCTATGTATTGTATGGGCCGTTTGTTGTTCCTCCAGCCATTATTATTAATCGCCCTGCCCGCCTGCTGCTGCCGCTGCTTATTACTATGCACTCATCCTCTGCTCATGTAAAACGGAGCTCCTGAGTTACACCTTTTGGTCTCGCTCTGCTCCCTCTTGGCAACTCTCCGACTTATACATGGTGCTTGCCCCTCCGCGCTGGTGACGCCCCATTTCACTACGTCTTGTTTACCGCACCGGCCGGGTTCACATACTTTCTTTGAGCAGACACCAGCTTAGCTATCTCTCAAGTCGCCTACGATGGACAGCTTACCCACACCACCCAATGAGGAGCACGTCAAGCCCCACGGCCTGAAGCGGCCTCATGCTACCTCCAAGTCTGTCAAGACGGCACATCGGACCCTGAAGCGAACGAGCACACATGCCCATCCACCGTCACCGACGAGGGACAGCCACTCGCAACATAGCAGCGATGGGCGACACAAGCGAGTATGGAAGGCTTGCGAGAGGTGTCGCATGAAGAAGACAAAGGTACCACCTCTCTTCCATGCCAGCGAAAGCGCTCCCGACTGACACGGCCCGCAGTGCGACGGAGAGTTCCCCTGCAAGAGGTGTAAGGACGACGGGCTGATCTGCACGGCCGGGACTCGGAAGAAGACCGAGTACAAGCAAATACCGCCAGGGTACGCCGAGGTGCTGGAAAACACGCAGTTCGTCCTGGTCGCCACGGTACAGAAGCTCTACTCGATGGTGCGGAACGGAGAGCGGTGGGAGCTGGGGGAGCCCGAGCTCAACGACCGCGGTCAGCCCATCATCCACAACGTCGCCGCCAAGCTCGGTTGTCTGCGACCAAACTGCGATCTCGACCTCCCAGCCCATTCGATATTCCCCGAAGACGAAGCAGGCATGGCCGAGCTAGCGAGGCAGCTACAGGACCAAGTGACCGCAGCATCACCACCACCACCGCAAACAATAACCAGTCTCCCATCGCAGAGCAAGCGCAGCAGGCAGCAGCATGGAAGTAAGCACGCACACAACTTCTACAGCCACCACCACCCAACCGAGTGTGCCAGCTCCACGGCCCCATCAGACGGCGAGCATTCCGACCTGGACCTCGACACCGACTACCGCCGCGCCGCCTTCTGCGCCGCCAGCACCGTCAGCCTGTCTCCGGCCAGCCTGAGCTACCCCGACTTTGACGTCTCCCCGCCATCGGCCGTCTCGTCAGACGGCTTCCCCCCGCTGCCTCTGCCCTCCACCACCACCGCGTCACAATCACAATCCCCCACCCTGTCGACACATCCCAGCAACGGCAACACCAACAGCAATAGCAACGACAATAACCGCGACATACAATGGGCAGCAGCTACCAGTCGACCCATGTCGATGGAATTCCATCACCACCACCACCAATCCCAGTCCCAACAGTCACAGCAGCAGCAACAGATGTGGATGGCGGCGGCGGCGGCGGGCCAGGGGTTTATGGACGCCTCGGATGTCTTGGGGGGCGGCTCGGGCATGTACGGCCTCAAGCCTGCCCCCCACGGGGCCTTTTCGTCGTCGCGGCGGGACCCGAATGTCATGATGGGGGTGGGGGATCCGATGATTTTTAGTTCGGGGTATGATGAGGATCCGTTGAGGCCGTTGTTTTCGAGTGCAATTCTTTAGGTGGGGGTTTTGGGGGTAGGGTACCT
>MU863632.1:402743-423386 GCA_033575675.1 Parathielavia hyrcaniae
GAAGGGGGGGATTTTGTTTGAGCTCGGAGTTTACGGGGGGACACTTAGGGGGTAACTCTCAGGGGGTGACTCTCAGGGGGGTGTCCGAGGTGGAAGCCGGGATGGATTGAAAGTGGCTTTTCTTGTCTTTGGTCTGTGGGCTCTGGGCGTTATGGTACAAGTACACATCACATGTGCGGGGCGATATAGAGTAAGGAAAGGACTTTCAGTCTCGGCGGGCTATCTGGCGATGTTTGGCTTTGCTTTAGCCCCTAGATGGGTTGTGTACAATTTTACCCTGGGGTTTTGTCTGGATTTCGGTGCACTGGGCGACTGGAATGGCACATACAGCGCTTGCGCAGCTCGCTAGCTGTCGGTCTCTACTATTAATGGCAAATGTGTCTTGTTAAAGACCAAAATCTCCTCCTATCTCACCATCTCTCTCCCTGCCCGTCTGAGTCTGAACACTTCCCTCCCACTTGACTTTGCAGTAAACCAACGGACACAAGCGTCAACATCATCCCAATGTAATCTCCGCCTCGAGCCCAATCTCCACACATGATGTGTAAGGTACTGTGTTGCAGAGATTCGGCAAGATGATGGTCCAATCGTCCACTGCTTTGACCCCAGACCGCTTTTGGCGCGCGCCTGCTGGGACATTGTGTACACAGCCCCCAGGGCTTGACCAGAAACGGACATCAATCATCAAAACGCCGCAGTACACCTCAAGATGTATTGTGTAAGGGTACATAAGCTGTAACCAGCCGAAAAGTGCCCGAACCCACGGGCCTGGGTTGGCCCATCGCAGGGATCTGGTTGGCTGATTTCCGCCCACCCTTAACTACCCCCCGTCGTGAGAATGTGTTTTCGCATTGTGAGAATGCGGGAAGGACACTCCCTTGTCCAGAACGTTGCGGTAATAACTCAAATGGAGAGAGTGAATACCACAGTGAGTAGACGGTTTGTAAGCGGCGTTGGGATGATGGATAATCAACCAGGGTGTGAATAAGCAGCAACCTATATTTGACCCCGGGTTCATTCTGTGGTACACAGTCAGCTAAGGAAGCTATTGATCGGCGAGAGCATACACAGTCCTGTGATAGTGAGCACACGTGTCTGGCCCGGGATTTGGCTCGGACTAGAGATAGAGATACCGAGCAAGCTGGAGAGTGTGTCCTACTGTGTGGTATTTCCATCGTTGTAATGTCCGAGTTGGATCCGTTGTGGGAGTGCGACCTTGGCCCCTATTTCTCTTTTGGGAAAGTGAACTCCACCCCAAGAGAGAAAAGTCGTCGTCATGCTGCGAGCAAAGCCACCGCCCGTAATTTGGGGAAAGCAGCTTCAATACGCGGATTAGCGAGCGCAAAAGCGAAAAAACGCGGGGTTCGCGCGCTTGGAATGTGTCTTTCAAGTCTTGGTTGTCGTTGGCGAGTCTTGGGGGCCGGCCACCCAGGGTTTCATCAAGCTCCATCGTGGTCAATGGGAATCTCCATCAGCAAAGCAAAAAACACCCAACGGAAGGGACCCGCCCTTGATCGAGGTGACAGCCTTGTTCTGGACACTGGTCAGTCGGTCTTTGGCTGCTAGTTGCTCGACGATGTGTCGGGATGGAGCGCGCGGTTTGCGAAAGACGAAAGCGCGAGTGGCCAGCAACGGGACCCGTTCGAATTTCAAACAATCGGAGTCTCAAACGCTCCGAGGTCCGGCGCCGTTGGAAAGGCTCCGGTGGAGCGGGCACTCACGCACACGCCCCACTTTACAACAACCCATAACTACCAGTATCAAGACTTGTGGTTGGGGGCCATATCATTGATGCATTGTCTGGGACAGGCGAACACCACCAACGGCCCTGTTTCGGAACAGATTCCGCAGAACAGAAACCCGAAGGAATCTACCACGGTATTCGTACCTAGTTGTCGAAACGATCGCACCATTGCCCACTGACTCTTTGTGCCCTCCTGTCCCTCGCTTGGTAGAGGACAACGTCGCACAACATCGACAAGCGGGGGGCACGACGATGCGATTCGACAACAAGTAGTCATGAGAAGTGCAACGATGGCTTCAGATTGGATGGCCGAGCCAGCCAAGTCTTGCCCAAGGCCAAAGCCGAGCCGCTTGGCCTCTGCTATGCCCCGAACCGGTTAACATTGTTGCGCACACGTGACAAGACAACAAACTAAAAAGCTGCTCTCGGCGTAAAGTTTCTCCCTTTGAAACGATCGCACAGGCACAGGCCCATTGTGTGTGTGTTTCTGCAGTCAGACAGCGGAGGAGGGAAACCAAAGATCGGCAGTGAGCAAGAAAGACACTCGGGAGTTGGCCCGACGGAATCCGGCCTAAAATCCGGCCGGTTAACTCCGCTTTGCCGTGATATGAATGATGAATCATCGGCCGGAGGGTTTTGTCCTTGCAAAGCTTCAACTGTGTATGTAGCCGCCGCCGACAAGGGAGAGTGTTCTCAGCCACGTCGGGAACGTCATGGATGTCACTTCACTCTTACAAAAAGGGAGGGGCGGGGGGCGGGCGGTGATGTGGAAATCAATCCTGATGGGCACTTTATTGTGGGATAACGCCGAATCGGGTTTATAATAAGTTCTTTTGCATCCAATTGACAGCGGGCATGCCAATCTCCAATCGGCAACCCAAACAGGAAATCAATCACGGGAGTGTTTCTTGATTTTTTCTCTTTTCTTCTGTCTTTTGCCAAACTCCACAAGTGTCGCAAATCGTGATCACGCTGGGTCCAAGAAAGAAAAAAAGTCAGTGCGAGAGAAATCGAGAAGCCAGCCTAGGTTTTGCACGAAAAGAGGAGCCGGCTCTGGTGGACCTCCGCTCCGGCTCCGGGTCTCTGGCCGGTCCGCGTCCCGCGGGCCAAGAAAACGTGTTCTCTTTGTCATTGCCACGGCGCCGAGCTTTCGCCAAGCCGGTTGGCATTTTCTCGGCCGTGGTTTCGTCTGCATCCAGTCAGCTTTTGGTTGGTGACCGACGAGCTCATGTTTGCTGGGCCTCCGTTTTGCCCGTTTCCGAATGCGAGAACGTGGTTGATCTTGGCAAGTCCGAAACGCTCGTTAGCTCGCATCTTTCGTATCCACCGTATTGAGTGGGAGGTTTCTTGGGTCGGCCGACATTTGTCACTCACTCAGCCACAGCGGTGATTAGATCAGATGAGCTGAGCTGAGCACTTAACTAGCACGCATGGACGTTTGGGTTTCTTCTCGTCTCGATTGGAAGCTGCCGCGGTTCCTTCCCGTGATGGGCATCGGTGGCGGTTTCCAAGCTACCTGCCGTACCAAGCAGTGTGTATACGTGTAATGCGAGCTCGGTGTATGGAATGGATTCTTGCGAATGCCTTGCTGAATTCGGAGTCGTTTCATTCCGGGTCTGAGCTCGGAGAGGCCCCACCTGAAACGGACGGTTGTCTGGCTCGGGAAGGTACCTCGAGTGACTTCCATTGTCTTTGTTGTTGAGAAGCATCGGTTCCTTCCTTCCCCACCTTCGGACTCTGCGACGGGAATGCAGCGGATCTCAATGATGCGCCCTGGCGAACGCGAGTCACCCTCACCATGCACGGTATCTGCTGCTGACAGCGGCATCTAAGTAGTATGGGGATTTGTCTGTCAACGTCTGCGACGTCACTCAGCCCTACAGTAGAAGACGGCAGGTATCACATGATTCTGGGTGACGGAACGTGGACTGATCCAGCACATGATATCTGTAAGTTATCGTCTCGGGATAGTCACTCGAACGAACCAAAAGTGCCCTTGGATCTCAGTGCTCAGGCATTCTCCTTTTGCCACAAGTTCTTATTCCACTGGAAGGAGTCATATGGGTGCAGGCCTTTGGGGACGTACATTCTTCCACACAACGTACACAGTAAAATCTGGGCGCAGAGATGGACTGGAACGAATCCAAGACGACATGTCATGTAATAAGTGGATAAGAGCACCACTTCTTCAGGCAACATGTCAAGGAAAGAATCACCGTGACGATAACCACTGTCACGGTGTCACCACAACCAAAACCAAGAATCAAAGACAAACAAATCCAATGCGGTCTGGCTAGCCATGGGAGCTTTTGGGGTATATTAACTATTATGTACAGTGCTCGCCCCTCCTTGACAAGCTGTAGACACCGTGCTACTTATACAATACAAAGCCTCTTACACAGTTCCCTCTCCTACTCTTCCAGCTTCCTTCCACGCATGTCCATGCCCAGCCGCCCTTCTGCCTTTTCTTCTTCGAAAACAAAACTGAAATGTTGAGATGACTGCCAAAAAAACAAGAACTCAATGTTGCTACTGATGATGATGAAACCCCACAAAAATGCCACCGCCCAAGGCCAATAGAGTTATGACCGACCGCTGGTGTGAAAATGCCAAGGTTGAAGAACAATGCTATGCCACCTTTGCGTTGCGTTTCGTAAGGACCGTAATGAATTAGATGATGTGTGTGTTTTGCGCGCTATATTTTGTGTGAACATGAAGAAAAGGAAAGTGCGGAAACCGAGTCTCAATATTGTATTTAAAGCGCAACGGCAGCGACAAGGAGGGCCACGGCGGCGGCCAGACCAAAGCTGGCGCCAACGCGGCCGACGCCGGCAGTGACGATGGGCCGGGTCCCGGTGGTGGTGCCGCTGGGGAACAGCGAGCCGGTGCCGGTAGGCACGGCGACGGCGGTGCCGGTAGGCACGGCGACGGCGGTGCCGGTAGGCACGGCGACGGCGGTGCCGGTCGAGGTGATGACGTCGCCGCCCGCGGTGCCCGTGACGATGGGAGCGGCGGTGATGGGGATGACGTCGACGCCGCCGGTCGAGCCCGTGGTGAAGTCGATCTGGGGCACCGTCATGGTGGTGCTGAGCGTGGCGGTGGTGCTGGAGCTCGGGATGACCTCGCCGGCCTCGTCGGTGCAGGGCACGACAGTGGTCACGTCGACGGTGACGGTGGTGTAGACGGGCGCGACGGTGGGGGCCGCGGTGACAGTGATGTAGGTGGTGACGGAGGCGTCAGTCGCGATGGCCGGGTTCTCGTTGACCCACTTACCGCAGATGCCCTGGAAGTAGGCGACCGCCTCGGCGATGATGGCGTCGGTGTCGCCGTGGGCGTACAGGCAGTCGTAGACGTTCTTGACAAAGGTGGCATCCGGGCAGTAGCACTCGGCGTCGGTGTTGTCGGCGCAGCCGACGCTGAATAGAAAGGTGTTCAAGCACGACGGCACGACGCTGGGGCAGGGGAGCGTCTCGACCGGCTCGACCGAGCTGACAGCGCTGCTCGAGCCGCCAGCCACCGGGGTCGCCGTGGTCGAGACCCCCGGCGCGACGGTGACACCGGAGCTGGGAGCAACGACATCGGAGCTGGGAGCAACAACATCGGAGCTGGGAACAGAGCTGCTCTCGACCGTCGTCAGAGTCTCGGTGACCGGGCAGAGGGTGGTCGAGACGGCGATGGTGACAACCGTCGTGACCACCGAGTCGGCCGGGCAATCGGTAACAGTCGGCTCGCACGAGGTGATGGTCGAGGTGCTAGTCGTGAAGATGGTCGAGGTGCTGACGTAGCTGGTCGTGAGGGTCTTGGTGACGGGAGAGCTGGTGGCAGGAACCTCGATGCTGCTGCTGTCGCTGCCGCTCGGGACCACCTCGCTGGTGCTGGGGCTGACGCTCTCCTGGCTGGGCGCCACGGAGGCAGTGGTGGTGGTGCCCTCGACAACAGTGCTGCTGGTGTCCACAGAAGACACAACGGTGCTGCTGACCTCAACGGAGCTGCTGCTTCCAAGAGTGATGGTGGCAGTGGAAATTTCAGAGACGGGGCTGCTGCTGCTGCTGCCCCCGGGGCTGACCGAGGTGACGCTGGTCACAGCGGGGGGGTTGCTGCTGGGCTGGACAGACGTGGCGGTCGACGTCTCCTCCACCTCGGTGCTGGTAGTCGTGACGGGAGGCGTAGCAGTAGTGGCAGGAGTGCTGGTCTTGGTCTTGGTCTTGGGGGGCTTTGTGCTGGAGGCAGTGCTGCAGTCGAACGAGATGGTGGGCACCTTGATGCTGCAGCTGGGCTTGGGCTTGTCGGGCTGGGGAGGGTAGACGATGGTCACGTTCTTGGCACCACCACATTGGCGGTTCTTCACAGTGGTACCCGACTTGCGGCAAAAGCTCCGGTGCTTGCAGGTCGAGCCATCCGGCATGTCGTAGTGGAATTCGAGATCGCAGTCGAACTCGGGCTTGACGAGAATGGAGCCCAGCGAGAACTTGTCAACGACAGCGCCGCAGCCGAAGGAAGGCGACTTCTTCTTATCGGAATGGCACGTGCCACCAATGGCCTTCCTTCTGGTGCGAGGAGCGAAGCGGCCACCGACCCTGTCGCCGTCATCCTCGCACTTCCAGCCGCTGAAGCTGAAGTCATGGTAGCTGAAGAAGTCGCCAACGTCGAGGTCGTCCCAGCTAAAGCCGCCCTTTTGCAGATCGGTGCACTTGTTGTCGATGTTGGCTGGGCAGGTAAATGGGGGAGCTAGGTGAAACTGCACAACGTGTAAGTCATCTCAAGTAGAGCCAGGACTGTAACTTGAACGTACTGTTGCCGACACGCCGGCGGCGAGGGCCAGAAACTGGACCGTGGTTTTCATGTTGAAGCGATGCTCTGTCTTCGAATCGAGGTGGAACGGGAAACGATCGACTGGTGTCGGGAAGGTATCTCGGCGAAACTAGCGCCCTCAAGTAAGGAATAACGGAAGATCGAAGTGGGCTTGCCAACGACAGTATGAACAATGAAGTGTCAAGAACGAAAGCACGAGGCAAAGAAGCGAATGACTTTGCCTCAGTTGGGTGGACTAAAAATGGAACGGAAAGAGGCCTTTGAACAGAGTCGCGAGGTTGGTGATAGGGAGAGGAGAGGAGACGGTGATGAGGGGGTTGACGGTTGTTGATATACAGCCCAGCAGCAGCAAGAGCCGACATGGCTTTCACATCAGTCCATCAGTCCACCCCTCGGCAACCCCTTGCCAGTCGTTCGACAGGGTGCACCCTTTGGCCATGATCGAGACCAGGCGTGACATGAGAGTCCAGGATGGGTCAAAGTCGGTCTTTGTCTCCAGCTCACAAAGACCAATGAGAGCGCTTCAGAATCGACGGCGCTGTCCAAAACGGCAAAGGTCGACATGGCAGCGTAACATCCATGGATGTGTCACAACGTTGGGCAGGGGAGCGTCTGTCCAGAAAGGGCTTCTCCTGGCGGCCGCGGTTGCCCAACTCCCTCGCGGTCGGAGGAGAGTGAAGTTGATACCCCACAGCTCACCAGGGCTCCTGTTCGGGTGTTTTCTTGTTGGTGGCGCGCGGCTCTGATTTCCTAAGCTATCCCTGGTCGGCATGGTTGGCTGACAGGGGTCGCCGCAAGATCTGGGCCCAGGGGTCGGTTCCATCCCGGCCAACGCCATGGCCAATCGGTTGCCAGCTCATCGAGAAACCTGGAGGTCAATGTCTTGATCCCTCCGCGGCCGCTTTGACTGGTCGACGGGTCGATTGTTCCTAAATCAGGGCCGCCATCGAGGGCACCTGTGTGGTGACCAGGTGGAAAACAAATTGAATGAAGCCATTTCCAGAGATCCATCAGAGAACAGAACTCACCCAGCAGATCCACGCGATGGGCAATGGAATGGTTTAACTTTGATGAGATGATGAAACGGCGGCGCTTGCTCAGCCACGTCGGCGACGCTACTGCAGGTACTCCATCTGTGCGAAGCCTCCCGAGCGTAGCGCGATCCCACCCTGCCGAGGGCAGCTTGACCCGGAATGCTTGTTCTGCTGCTTCGGGGAGTTTCTTCCATGGTGGTTGTGGTTGTGGATGAGCGTGCCATTGCCAAGAGCAGCCCCAATGTCGCGAGAGGCTTCCCCCACAGAGCCACGAGGAGGCGCAGCCGCAATGGGATTAGCAGTGAACCACCGACGGTTGACCTGCTCGATGCGGGATGAGTTCCCCGGCGATGCTGTTGCCATGTTCGAGCGCCTCTGTAACGTCAATTACTGGATACACTTTTTTTCACAGTGCAGAGGCGGCAAGGGTAGCGACCAGCAATCTGTTGCCCGCGTACAGTCGTCAGCGAATTTTTACCAACTGACGAGGGGAAGCACCTCAGCTTTGCATCTCAGGTTTGCTAGGTACCTGGCGGTTTGTCAGTTGCGGGTTGCGGCCAGCGGCTGGCTGTCTTGGTCGAGGGCGCTGTTTCAAAGTGAGTCTTTGTCCGACTGGGCGGGAAGGTTTCTGTTTCAGGTGAGAGGGGCCGAAAGCGAGAACTTCCATGTGGGTATTGCCCCACTTGGAGCTGGCCCACCCAATCGGCTTCCGTTTCCGAGAACTCTTTCCAATGGTCTGCTTGCAACTCTCGACCAGCGCCTTGAGATTGCAAACGGTTTTTTTGGTGAAATGTAAACAGCTGTGAAAGGTCGTCTCAACTTGGCTCAAACCCGACTGTCGCAGTATCTGAATTCTGCACACGTCGCAGCACTGTCCATCCCACAGCGGTCTGTGCCAGATCCAGTTGCTTGACCGGCCAGGAACCATGGCGCACCATGTTTACCTCTACTACCGAAAGATTCGAGTTGGCCGAGATCTGACGCTCAATCTGCAGGATCCCATGTTTCGATCAACAAGAGCGAACCTGTGGAAACCTGTTGCTATCTGTTTCTTCCCAGCTTGATGAAGCAGGAGCCCCTCCTGCCAGGTCATAAGGGACATGAGTATTTTTAGACCCTAAAACAGCCCCTGATTTGCACACACGGAGAATTTCCATCGGGCTCTCGGGCGGGTACGACCGCCGTGCAGGGGCGAGCGAATCGCTGCTTGCCAGACCGGGGACCTGGAACGTGGAAGTTCAGCCGCCTTCATTCGGTTTCTTCATCAACCGCAATCGCCGACTGCCGCGCGGTCCACATTCATCAACGTCAAACTGAGCTCAGCTGTCGATGCGCGCAGCTTGCAGCAGCCGACAACAACATGTCTCAGGCCCGGATTTCAGGACATCCATGCACAACACTGCACAGTTCAGCCACCAGTGCCAACCAGTGCTGAGTGGAAACTTTCACAACACAGAGTCCACCCTAGGTTGCGTTGGTTCCTCGTCGGGTCCATCCTCCGCGTCTTGTGACCCTCTCTGCCTGTCAATATTAAGGTGACTTAAAACTTTTAGCGCGCCCGATGGTGGTCTGTCCTCGGGCCTCCGGGTTTCTCCTGAACACCACCTCGCCTGGCAGACCCCTACTGCGGTACTGTCCAAAACGGGGCCATAGTCAGGGGCAGCACGTTTCCATGTTTGGACAAGTGATGCAACTGCAGCTTTGTTTCGGGCGCCCCTGGTCGGATTCATCGCGCTCGTATCGCGAAGCTGCGACAACTGCCCCAGGATGAGCTTTGGCTCTCTACACAGTAGAAACAGACTGCTTCCGGGTTGCCCCCTTTTCCCCCAATGCGCCCTCAATGTGGCTGTGAACGAACGACCCGCCTGGACCCGGGATCTGCAAGTTTGTCGGTGGAGGAAACGTCCAGCCAAGTGACCGACAGACAAGGAACAAGATGGGCACTGCAAGCCAAACACGGCCGTCCCCCGTTCCCAGCGAAGATCTTCTTGATGACGGGATATCGCTCGGCATCTGTTTCCCCTTGTTTCGAACCACACGCGTATCTACAGCACGCAGTAATTGTCAAGTAATTCCACCATCTCCCCGACTCAAGCTGTACTTCGTAGTACGGACTTCAACAGCCCCCTTCGCGCCGGATCTTTTACCTCCTTCATTCTACAGAGGGCCATCCAGCGTCTGAGATACAGCAACAGACACAACGTCGGTTCTCACTCTTGTAGATTTTCACGCAAGTTAGGAGGACGGGACAAGCTTCACCGGCAGCAGCCCAGCTCAAAGCAGGAGGATCTACCGAGTTTTTACCATCCTTTCCAGCAGCATAACTATCGGCAAAATCTGGACTCTGCTTAGAAGATGTGGTGCGTCCGGGTTTCGTCAGAGAACCCCCTCTCTGGATCTGTAGATCAAATCTGTCCATGTCTGGCGATCCGGCCCGGCAAGTCAGCAAGGCCAACGAAACAACGAAGCCCAGCCACTTCGATTCTCGGGTACATGGCAGCGGCGGCCTGGAATGTCGATTATCGAAAAATCGTCAGATTCGCCGATCTCGTTGCAGGTATTAGTAGTAAATATTCTCTACCTGACCCATGATATGCTTATACCCACAAAGCACTACAGCTGTACAGCTGTACAGACCGAAAGTTGTGCAGCTGAGGCAGACTGGAAACTATAATCCTTACTGTTGGGTGTAGCATAAGCCAACAGCTCGGTCCCATCTTGCCCAACTACCCCAACATAGGTAGGTATCTTAACAATTCGGACCTTGCACTGCATCATCCAGTCCCTTCTAGTGGCCGTCAACAACGAGCTCGAACAACCAATCCGTGCCGCCTCAAAAAAGCCATCTCTGTGAGCCACAGCAACAATCTCTTCATGCCTTAGCTAGGTAGGTACTACCTGATCCATGCCAAACCTCAGGATCGTTCCGACCCGGTCATCCGGCCGGCGACCGCCAGGGCCCCGCTCCCCCGGGCCAGGCCGGCCAGTACGCTCACCGACCCGAAAACAGGCCTACCCATATGTTGGCCCATTCCCTCAGACTCTATCCACTTGTACAATCCAGCCCTCGTTCGTTTGTTCAGGTAGGTATGTAGGTCACTGTCTGCAGCGTCAATCCATCACTGTCTCTCGCGGGTGTCTCCTCGTTATTTTGACTGCAAAGTTTATTCTACAGCGCTAGGTATACCTGACAAACTGTTGTAGAGGCCCCACTTTAGTTAGGCTTCAGGGCTGGTTTTATTCTGCAGCCACCACTTGGTGGCTGCCCAGACCGCCCGCTCATTCCGTAGGTAGCTTCAAGTTCCTTTCTTCTGTATCTTCATATCCACCAGCTTTTGTATCACTACATTGCTCTCTGTGCCTCACAACGCAAACTCTACAGAGACATTGCCAACTGGACCCGTTTTTCCAGCCAAAGCGGCAATTGCTGTGGTCGCACGGACACGCTCTGACGCAGAGGAACCTTGTAGTACCTAACGAACTGCCCGAACTGACTCAGACTATAAATCATACTTAACGTTATCGGTCAAGCGAGAGCCGATAAAAGTGCCCCTCCATCCGTCCCGTCCCCATTCGAACGACAATCCGGCAGCATCGCACACAGATCACTCCTCGGAGACTTCAAGCGGACGGGAGGCGTCATGGATAATTCCCAGGACGCGCTGCTACGGCGGCCGCTTTATCTCTTCGACTTACCACCCGAAATCCTCACCTCTCTTTCCCTGAAACCCGATGCGGGGTTGCCAGCGCTGGCCGACGACACTCTTTCTGGAGAGCAGAGCCCTAGCCCCGCCGCGTCGGAAAGCGTCCTCGGATCGCAGGCATGTTCGCTCTGTGGCATGTCGTTTGTCACCGTCCAGGAGCAGAAGCACCACCTGAAGACCGACCTCCATTACTACAACCTCAAGCAAAAGCTGAACGGCCTCCGACCCGTCTCCGAAGCCGAGTTCGAGAAACTTGTCGACGAGAACGATGTGAGCATATCGGGATCCGACACGTCGGACAGCGGCGAGGACGAGGACGATTCTTCGCGCCGAGGCACCACACTCTCGGCCTTGCTCAAGAAGCAGGCGTCGCTGGCCGATAGCCGCGGGCCAAACGGTGGCGACACAGAGGAAGAGCCCAAAGCGAAGAGGAGGAGGACAGTAGGGAAACCACCATTGCTGTGGCTTAGCTCTCCATCCTTGCCGGAACACACCTACTTTGGGATATACCGGGCCATGTTCACCGCGGAGGAGGTGGATCGGGAGGATGCCGTCATCGAAGCTATCAAGCAGCGACAGCTACCGCCAATATCCATGCCCAAGGCCGCCAAGGATGTGAATACCGTACCGCCAGTTTACAACGGCAGGCATATCTTCCTTTGCATGATTGGAGGCGGCCACTTTGCCGCCATGGTGGTCTGCCTGGCCCCAAAGCAGAGCAAGCACGGCTCCATCGGGCCACTCAACAGGGAGGCTGTCGTTTTGGCACAGAAGACCTTCCACCGATACACGACCCGACGGAAACAGGGCGGCTCGCAGTCTGCCAATGACAATGCCAAGGGGGCAGCCCACTCAGCCGGCTCTTCACTCCGTCGGTACAACGAACAGGCCCTTGTCGAGGATGTCCGGGAGCTCCTCAAGGACTGGAAGGGCTTGATCGATACCTCCGACTTGCTCTTCATTCGAGCCACAGGCTCGACGAACCGGCGAACTCTGTTTGGACCATACGACGACCAGGTCCTGCGGCCCAACGACCCGCGCATCAGGGGCTTCCCCTTCAGCACGCGAAGAGCTACCCAGAACGAACTCATGCGGTCATTCATCGAACTGACACGCCTCAAAGTGAAGGAGATCCGACCCGAAGCAACTCCCGTGCCCAGCGACGAGACCAGACCTCCCAAGTCAAAGGCCGACCCCAAACCCGCACCCCCAAAGCTCACCGAGGAAGAAGAGACGGCCATCCTGCACACGTCGCAGATCCAAGCCATGATCCGGCGCTCCAAACTGCCCATCCTCCTCTCCTACCTCGCCACAAACAGCCTCTCGCCCGACTTCTCCTTCCAACCCCCCGACTCGCAACAGAACCACCACGCGCCCACCGCCCTGCACCTCGCGGCCGCCCAAAACTCGGCTTCGCTCGTCACGGGCCTCCTCACGCGCGCCCGGGCCGACCCAACCATCCCGAGCAGCGAGGGCAAGACGCCGTTCGATCTCGCCGGGGACCGCGCCACGCGCGATGCTTTCCGCGTCGCCCGCGCCGAGCTGGGCGACGAGGCGTGGGACTGGGACGCCGCGAGGGTGCCGGCAGCGCTGACGCGGGCGGAGGCGGAGCAGCGGGCCGAGAGGGAGCGCACGGCGCTGGAGCAAGAGGAGAAGGGGAGGCGGAGGGCGGAGGAGGAGAGGTTGAGGCTGGAGGGGCCTAGGGTGGATGATGGTAATAATAATGGTGGTGGTGGTAGGAAAAAGAAGAAGGGCGGGGGAAATCTGCTGGGTGGTGGGGGCCCGCCCAGGACGGCGGAGGAGAGAAGGGCGGAGGAGGCGAGGGGGTTGACGCCGGAGCAGAGGATGAGGTTGGAGCGGGAGAGGAGGGCCAGGGCGGCTGAGGAGAGGATTAGGGGGTTGCAGGGGGGGCAGGGGTGATGTCGGTTGTTTGTCTCACCTAGATATGTAGGTGGGCCTGACACAATCCCAACCTGCTGTGTTTGTTAGCGCGGTACAGGGCTATATGGAGATAGGAGAGAAAATACTTGATCAGAATCACCTCGAATTTGGGAGCAGTTTGAACAAGTCGGTAAATGAAGATCAATCCGGGCGAAGACACTCATTTAGTTCAGTATGCGTAACGCAGCCCACAACTACACCTACCTCGATCGATATCCACACTACATCGGTTTTTCAAGGCACAGCTCAAGCTTACCACCCTCACCTTCCGCTGGCGACATGTCGACCATCACCGGCGATGAACCAATATGCCGGCCCACAGAACTTCCAACCTCACTCCAAGAATCGTCCGTGTCATCCCTATCCTCCGCCGCAGCGCCGCCATATTCCTCAACGAAGCGGGACGGGGAGACGCTACACCTGGGCCAGGGAGCCACGATTGTTGACGCTGTGTTTAGAGCCGTCTCGTGCTCGTACCCCTCCTCCGATGACGACGACATAGTCTCCGATACACGAGAGCTTGTCTCCGGCTGGTCCACGACGGCCATGTCGACCGAGATGGGACTGACGGCGTCTGCTCTAGCTAAGCTCTGCTGCGTCATCGGGTCGATGTCGGGCACGGAGAAACGGCTGGTCATATGCATATTGGACTGGCCAAACGCCTCCGTCTCGTGCTTCTTCCAGTTCCAGGTTGTGAGTGCCTTGTCCAAGCAGGCATCCATAAGTTTGACGTCGTCAGTATGGTAGGGTTGCACTGGTTCTGGTGTCTCAGAAGCTAAAATATTGTGACCCTGACAATGGGATGGCGCCGTGGGAAGAGTGTTGATGCACTCGCCGGTTTGGCCGGATTGGTCTCGTGACGGAACTGTCTCCTCACAAGTAGCGTTGATGGCTTCCGTTGATACGCCGGCGGCGGAGTCTCGGGTTACTGTTGCGGGTACGGCGAGCGTGTACTGGGAGGTCCTCCGTTGGCTGGCTCTCGAGGTAGTCAGAGCCCGGCTCAACGGGTGAGGAGGGGGTGGCGGATGTGAAGGACGGAAATCCTGGGCTATCTCGGGGCCGAGAGGTGTTGAAACGAGAGGCTCAGAGGCGGCTGCCATTTTCTGTTTGTTTTGGTCGTGTTTTCCCGCTTCCTGGGCCTGCCTCAACCCTCGAGGGAGGCACTCTGACGAAGCATCGCCGCACAGCCTTCCGAGCGTTTTGGGATGGACTTGCGGAGACGTTTCCGGGTGATGCGATGGAGCTGGATTCACTGTGCTCTCTCGGGACTCGCTCCGCTCGGTGATGGAGCTGAGGGGACGGGCGTATGGGTAGACAGACATGGGCCTCGAGATCCGCGGCTGCATGTGCACGACATACTCATCGAGATTCTCGCGGAGTTGACGTTGACGGTTGACCACTGCCGACCACTTGGCGGCCAGTTCAAGCGTCCGTGCTCGGGCTTCCTCGAGCCGTTGCAGCCAGGCAACCGGCGTCTCGAACATCTTCCGCGGGAGCTCCTTACCAAGAGCCACCAGCTCGCGCCGGGGATGCTCGAAGTTGTCCTGGGCGGCAGGCGCTTTGCTCCCGAAGACCAAATTGGCCGGGATGAGCTTGGGGGAGACGCTGGACGAATAGCCGTGGGCGTTTTTGAAGGCCCAGTAGTTCAGGACGGCATCCACCGTGATGGTATTGAAACCGGCGTAGTGCTCGCGGCAGTCGCCACAGAACCAGTACTTGAGCTTTGTTTGCTCGACGGGCCGGCAGCTCAGGAGCTTTTGACAGCAACTAGCTTCGTCCCATTGCTCGTTCCTGGCTTTTTGATACTCACACTCGACGAGTCCTCCCATCTTGGTGTGGGCACACACAGTGTAGACGTTCTTGACGATGTAGCACATGTTAGATGGTGGGAAAAACGACGTAGCGAGGGAAGTAAGCGGAAACTGGGGATGATCTGACGAGTGTGGTGATCAAGACGAACTTACCACTGGAGAAGATGGGGGTATTTACAGGAGAGCCTCAGTATAAATAGCAGATGAGTGAGCCAGGTACAAGTCGTGCCCAACAATGGCATTGTCGTGCAGCCTATCTGTGTAGAACCTCCTAGAAGAATGGGAGAAGGTATGTGAACCACTTGGTTTTCGGAACAAAGAGGGAAGTACAGGTTCATCAATAACCGCCCTGCGGACAGAAGACAAACGCATCTTCTGGTTTGTCATCGAGAGGAACAGAAGCGGCTGTCGAAGATCGAGTATTTGCTGGCATTCCACTTGCCCATTGCCCTGCACCGTGGTCCGGATATGATGACCTGTCCAACGCTTCAACTGCATGTGTGCGAATAAACAGTAAGCGATTCAAGTCAAGCCTGATTGGCGTTGCGCCAACAATTTGTTCAAGACGAATCCGTCTGGATAATGGGGTAGAGTAAAGAGATGAGAGTTGACCCTACTGTGGCACCCGTGGACATTCCTGTCGCCAAACAAAAATATAGAGTACCATGAAAGAACCTGGAAGATGAGATTGGAGAGGACGTTTCTTCGATAGATTCACAATGGGAGGGCTCCCACTAGAATCGCGGGTCCGCGAGTATTAGTCATTGCAAAAAGAAGATTAGTCATCACAAAATGCATCAAACGCGGCCACCTCCCCACACCTGCAACGCCATCGCCAACAACACCAACACCATCACCAACCCTATGGCTACATTTCCAGACGACTGTCTCCCTCCCGAAGCTGTATACGACTCCCGAGATGCCTTATTCAGGTCGATCAACGCTTGGGCCGCTACTAGAGGCTACGCATTCTCAACTGGAAAATCGACCAAGGAAAAGAACGGAAGGGTCACAGTTACCTACGCCTGCGATCGAAAGCCAGGCTCGACAGGCTCCTACATGTAGTAAATGCCGCGCAGTCGGCCATAGGATGAATGCGAGGGCATGCCCTCTACGCTATTCAGATGTGTTGTAATTAATATAGTTGGTATTGGCGATGCTGTTGGCGATGGCGATGCTGTTGGCGATGGCGTTGCAGGCGTGGGGAGGTGGCCGCGTTTGATGCATTGTGTAATGACTAATCTTTTTTTTTTGCAATGACTAATACTCGCGGACCCGCGATTCTAGTGGGAGCCCTCCCGGGAGGCCCTGCTGAGTCATCTTTTCAGCGAGCAAATGGAAATTTTGGCAAATCATGTAATTCTCAGTCAGCTTTGGCAACAAGAAACCCTCCACTTTTGTCATCGATGAGCACTCCCATCACGGAAATTGAAGCACCTGGAAAAACGAGTTAGTAAGTATCTAGGACGAGAGGCTAGAAGGCCTCCTTCAAATAAAGAAACTGCATTTTGAATGCTCATCAAATCATCACGTCAAAACTTTTGCTTTTCATCAGCTACTCTGTGGTTTGCTCCTGCTTCCCATCACTGTGATATTAAAGCAGGCACCTACTCGTCAAGTCTTTTGAGGGAAGGTGCTGTTCTTTAGAGCATCCAGTTCGATCAAGCATACCATCCACAATCTGAATCATTAAAGTCACAATAGCATTCAGACACAGAGCATCGAACCCTCCGACACTAATGAACACAATCAGAAGCACCATGTCCAACACCCTCCGCCACGCAAAGATCATACCGCACCGGTCTGCCGCCCGAGGGCACGCCAACCACGGCTGGCTCGACACGTACCACTCCTTCAGCTTCGCCGACTGGTATAACCCCGACTTCACCCACTTCGGCGCCCTGCGGGTGCTCAACGAGGACCGGGTCAAGGCCAACTCGGGGTTCCCGACGCACCCACACCGCGACTTTGAGATCTTCAGCTACGTCCTCTCGGGCGAGCTGACACACACGGACTCGACGCATCACAAGCAGGAGACGGTCGGGCGGGGCGACATCCAGTTCACGACGGCCGGCACGGGCGTAACGCACGCCGAGTACAACTACGGCCGGGACCCGGTGCACTTCCTGCAGATCTGGGCCATCCCCTGGAGGCGCGGCCTGGCGCCGCGCTACGGCTGGGGGCGGTACGCCGACGACGATAAGCGCGCGGGCTTCGTCGCCCTGCTGAGCCCGCTCAAGGGCGGCGTCGACGCGACGGCCGAGCAGGAAAAGGCCGCCGAGCCCGTGATCCCCGGGACCATCGCCATCCATGCCGATTTTGTCATGTCGGCGGGCATCATCGCTCCCGGCAGCCAGTTTGAGTGGACGGTGGGCGGCAAGGCGACGGAAGCGACGAAGAGGAAGGTCTACGTGCACCTGCCCATGACGAAGGGAGGGAAAGCCAAGGTCAGGCTGGACGGCAGGGAGGACGGAGTGTTGGAGGAAGGGGACGGAGCGTTTGTCGACAATATCAATGCTGGAGACAAGCTTGTGGTGGAGAGCGTTGGGGAGGCCGAAGCAGAAGTTGTCGTTCTAGATACAGCGTAATCTGTCAGCAACGGGGTGTCTCCAAGGGGTTTTCAAGCGCAGGAGTCCGGCTACATAGGAGTTTTGAAGCGTATCAATATCATTGTTCATGGTTCTTGTGCGACGAGGTTGATGTAAAGCCCTTCTCCCTTCCTCGCCTCGACCCGCACGGACCGATGGAGATGAAGAAATGAGCAGCAGCTCCTGCAAAGAGGAAAGTTCCAAAAATTCCCTGCCAGGTCGTAACCCAACAGGAGCGGTCAGGTTGTAGTTTTCAACTAGCAAAAACGTGATCTCGGACGAATCCTCACTGATACACGTAAAACCCCTGCACTTGGATGGAGGAGAAAGAGAAGAAGCGGACGAAGTTGGGCCAGGGTTGCGGAGTTTTTAAGTCCTCTTTCGGGTGGTCTGTGCACACCTGCAAATCTGACCCTGGCTGCATTTGTCTGTGCGTCAAGCTGGCCCAAGCTTTTTTGCAGAAACCCTAACCCTTCTTAGATGCATTTCCACCGACCTTGAAGGCCACCCACCGGACGACTTGAAATGAAACTCAACACCTCCGAGTCACACTTGATACCTCGAAAAGCTGTATGATAAATATCATCGGAAGCGGGATTCCATCATCACAGCGCAATTCAATTGTTTGAATATTTATATGCCTGTGGACAAGTCAAAAAAATCCTATCACCTCGCCTTTCAAGTTCTGGATGTGCCGAGTGGCCGCCGAGTCCTGAAAGACCACAACATGTCTCGATTCAGTCGACGCCAGTGTTGCGTGGTGTTCCGCAGCATTCAACAGCCTGGCTGACAGGATATGTGAGATGATGTCTTCAGGTGCCCTACTGATTCTTTACTATGGCGCTCGATGTTACAGGTCCCTCTATGGTTGCTTTCGGCGAAGTCGATTGCTTGTCCTGCAGTTATGATGTCATCATGGACAAGAAGAAGAGGTTCAAGTCTCAACAAACGCCTTCACGCGTCACAGAACCGGCTGGGAACATTGGATAGTCACGGCTTCAACTCTGGGAAGCAAGGGTAATATCTCTTTTGCGGTGTCTTGCGCAGATTTAAGCGTCACGGCCAAGCAGCAAGCTCTCTCACAACTTAAATCACGACACCAGACTGCGACACCAAACTTGCCCGCCATGTCTCTCTCACGCCACGTATGTCCAAACCGAGCTACCCTCCATCACGCCGCTAACTCAACAACACCCAGGTCGACCCCGAAGACATCATCCATCACCTCCAGGACCTGCGTATGCCGTCCCAGAGCGGCTCCTCGACGGGCCAGACGTCCCATCTCACCCCCTTCTCGACCCCGTACGCCAGCCAGCGCGACATCCCCAAGTACCGCATCTCGGAGAACGGCGCGCCGGGAGACACCGTGTACGAGATGATCAAGGACGAGCTGGACCTCGACGGCCGGCCGAACCTCAACGTTGCGAGCTTCGTGGACACGTACCTCGACGACCACGCGCAGAAGCTCATGGCCGAGAACATGAGCAAGAACCTGGCCGACAACGACGAGTACCCGGCCATGCTGTCCATCGCGAACCGCTGCGTCTCCATCCTCGCCCACCTGTGGGGCGTGCAGAAGGGCGACAAGGCCGTCGGCGCGCCGACAGTGGGCTCGTCCGAGGCCGTCCACCTGGGCGGGTTGGCCATGAAGCGGCGGTGGCAGGAGCGCAGGCGGGCGCAGGGCAAGGACACGCTCCGGCCGAACATCATCATGGGCGCGAATGCCCAGGTCGCGCTGCTCAAGTTTGCGAGGTACTTTGAGGTGGAGGCGCGCGTGCTGCCCGTGTCGGAGAAGAGTAACTTCTGCTTGGACCCGGACCTAGTCAGGGAGAACATCGATGAGAACACGATCGGTGTGTTTGCGATTCTGGGGAGTACGTACACGGGGCACTATGAGCCGGTGGAGACTATTTCGAAGCTACTGGACGAGTACGAGGAAAAGACGGGCGTGTGGATTCCGATCCATGTCGATGCTGCGAGCGGTGGGTTCGTGGCGCCGTTCACATATGCTGGGACTGGTGGGTGGAAATGGTGAGTCTGCAGACCACACTGGAGTCGACGGCGGTGTTTGCTTCTAACAAGCTCCAGGAACTTTGAGCTTCCCCGAGTCGTCTCCATCAATACTTCAGGTGGGAACACAGCCTTCCTCCCTCCTCTAGAAGTTCTTCAACTAACAGGAACCAGGCCACAAATACGGCCTTGTTACCCCGGGTGTTGGGTGGATCGTGTGGCGCGATCAGTCATACCTCCCGAAAGACCTCGTCTTCGAGCTCCACTACCTGGGCGGCACCGAGGAGTCCTACACGCTCAACTTCTCACGCCCCGGCGCGCAGATCATCGTGCAGTACTACAATCTAATCCACCTCGGCTTCCAAGGCTACCGCGAGATCGTCGAGAACTGCCTCGCCAACGCCCGCATCCTGTCCAAGAGCCTCGAAGCCACGGGCTGGTACACCTGCGTGAGTGGCATCCACCGCCCCGCGCCGGCCAACCACCCCTCCTCGACCGCCGTCGCAACCGCCGCATCCGACGTCGCGCACCGCGCCAAAGACGCACTCACTTCGGCAGCAGCAGCAACAACAGCAACAACAACCAACAACCCCGGCGGGTCCCCCGCCCCCGCCGCCCCGCACCAAACCGCCGAAACTTCGGCAGCCTACGTGGCGGGCCTGCCCGTGGTATCCTTCCGCTTCACCGACGAGTTCCGGCGCGAGTACCCGCACATCCAGCAGGAGACGGTCTCGCTGCTGCTGCGGGCGCGGCAGTGGATCGTGCCCAACTACGCGCTGCCGCCGGGCGAAGGGCAGACCGAGATCCTGCGCGTCGTGGTCCGCGTCAGCATGAGCTTCGACCTGCTCGACCGGCTCGTGGCGGACCTGGTGCAGGTGACGGAGACGCTGATGCAGCGGGACGAGGTGGATCTGTCGGTGCTGCAGGAGCAGCGGCGGCGGCGGCGGTCGGTGGGCGATTCTGTTGGGAAGAGGAGGGGGGGGGGAGGGGGGAAGAGGA